>CAHIKZ030004860.1:960000-1035000 GCA_903632075.3 Acanthosepion pharaonis | reverse complement strand
TACACGTGTGTATTTATTTTTACGTACACACTTTGCTCGGAAAATCATTATATATTAACGAACACGTGTATTATTCATTCATACAAATCTTTACTAATTGTTGTATCCTTAAAGAGGTTACAAACAGACAAAGGTGGTACTCGAGGGAAGGAACAGTAACACGCGCGTAGATGAAAGAACTGGGGTTTATTGTCAAAGATAATACACTACTGAAGGAAAGGGAATCGCGTGGCAGGCTACTAATTCCAGAACCAAGGATATCTACCAACCTTCCCACGCGGTCAGATGTAGCACAAAGCCAAATTTAATGTGGGGTATCCGAGCCCGTAACTCGGTCAAAAATCGGGTCGGGTAGCTGTTTCCAGAGACGAGACTCTGCCCTTCGACATAGACTTGTTTGGGGATCATCTGTGCCTGGAAGCAGAGAGTTTAACCAGCACAGCTGGAGACAAATCTCCAACTATAATTCCCGAAACAAGGTTATTTACCTTACCGCCTCGCAAGGCAGTTTGTGGCACAAGGCCAATTTTTAATACGGGTTAAAACCGAGCCCGTAGGCTCGAGCAAAAATTCCTCGTAGTCCCCGTAAAAAACGGGCTCGGTTAGTTGTCTACCACCCCAGACGAGACTTTGCCCTTCGGCATAGCCCCACACGGTCAGATGTGACACAAGGCCGAATCTAACGTGGGGTATCGGCCAAATATTTCCCGTAGAGCCCGTATAAAACGGAGTCGGGTAGCTGTTTCTCGAGACGAGACTTTGCCCTTCGACATAGTCTAGCCTCGGGATCCTCTCTGCCCGGCAGAGAGTTTGACCAGCACAGCTGGAGATGAATCTCCTATTAACTGCCGAAGCAAGGATATTTACCAACCACCCCACGCGGTCATATGTGGCACAAGGTCGAATCTAATGGGTATCTGAGCCCATTGTTCGAACAAAAAGTCCCCGTAGACCCCGTATACACGGGGTAGGGTAGCTGTCATAGTCTCGTCTGGGTTCCTCTCCGTCCGAAAAGCAGAGAGTTCGACCAGCATAGGTGAAGACGAATCTCCAACTAATTGCCGAAGCACGGATATTTACCTTACCTCCCCGCGAGGCAGGATGTGGCACAAGGCCGTTTTTTAATGCGTGGTAAAACCGAGTCCGTAGGCTCGGGCAAAAATTCCCCGTAAACCACGTAAAAACGAGGTCGGGTAGCTGTCTACCACCCAGAGGAGGCTATGCCCTTCGTCTGGGCTCCTCTCCGCCCAAAGGCAGAGATTTCGACCAGCTCAGCTGGAGACGAATCTCCAACTAATTGCCGAAGCACGCCCCCAGTTATATCCTATCGCCTATGTGCACTGACTATATAAGTAGTACTTATATAGTCAGTGCACATAGGCGATAGACATTCCATTACAACATTAATATTATAAAAACGGAATATTTGAATTGTATATGCGGTATACAAGTCAAGTTTTCAAGTCTAAGAAAAACCTTTCCAAAACTATGGGTCTACTTATAAGACGGTTATAAAATGCAAACCTTTACCATCGAGCTGAGTTGTAAACAAGTGTGACAGTACTCCTAACAATTGCTGCCTGGCACTTAATTTTAGTCTCAATTCTGATCAAGAATAGACTCACACGAAATTCAAATTCACGCATTAGGAGTTATCAACCAATCAACGACCTTGTCTCAAACATCATTCACGCTTTAAAACGTAACTGCCTTAAAAATATCCTTTTGTTTTAAAAAATAAACCCAAAAAACAGCAGTCGTGAAATTATAAGACTAGTGACAGAGTATCAAAACTATTTTTATTAACTCGTAATATCTAGCCTTGAAATAAATGCATTCTGGCAAGTCTATCCTGATATGCATAATTGATCTTTGGTTCGTGAAACGCATGCGTCTTCTTTAGATTTTTACAACTTCTGGTTTGAATGGTATTTACACTCACATTAATATATCTTACGAGCCAGGATACACTACTGTTTCTCAATTGGATGATAGCGTGATAGCGCTTTAAAGGTGCAGTGGTCGATTATTTCCCTTTAGGTACGATGAATACTCGAGGGTCATGAGGCGGGCGCTGAGGGACGGCGATCCTGGTAGGGTTTACGCTCGATGGAATGGAGTATGATGGAATGACTTGTTAAAACTTCCACTTTCCAACATCATTTGCTTCTGCAAGGCAACGAATAAAATATTTTCATATCTGGCAGCTAGTGCTGACGTAGGCCGTTAGTATTTTTCCAAGTGAACCAACAACTGGATTTTTTGAAGAACTCGCCCAACCTAAGACTGGGTTCTATAGTGAAAGTCTAGGAGAAGGACAACTCTGACCTTCCGGCATATTGTGTACCAGTTCTCTGTATTCGGCTCTTCGGAAAAGTGGGGTTGGTTCTGTACAGGTCTTCACCATTATAATCAAATCATATATACAGGTAGTCTGGCTGTTGGTTCTAAGAACTGAGCTGCTCGACCCTCATACGTTGAAAACGACAGGAGAGCTCCGTATATATATATATATATATATATATATATATATATATATATATATATATATAGTTGTAGCAGACCTATGGACGATAATGGGTATGTCCCCATTCACATAAATACACTAGTAAATACTGTATGTTGGTCTGCAGTTGGGGATTCGTCTCCAGTTGTGCTGGTCAATCTCTCTTCCTCCGGGAAGAGAGCATCTCTAGACGAGGCTATGTTGAAGGGCAGAGTCTCGTCTCGGGAAACAGCTACCCGACTCCGTTTTATACGGGGTCTATGGGGAATGTTTAGCCGAGACTAAGGACTTCGATACTCCACATTAAATTTGACATTGTGCCACATCTGACTGTGTGGGGCAGTTGGTAGATATCCCGTAGTTGTAGATTCATCGTGGAATTCACTTGACTCACTTCTAGCAGTTGACTACTTCTACGCGCCGCTGGCGAATCTTATATGTGCTGTTCTTGTCCCAAGTATTATCGTTCATTACCAACCTTCGTGGGTTAATTCTATTCAGTAACCTTCCTTAGGTTATCTTAGCATATATCTGTGTGTGTGTGTGTGTGTGTGTGTGTGTGTTTGTGTTGAGTTTCAATATATTCCTATGTATATATGCAAAATTTCCTGAAGTATTATAACTTTAAAAAGTACGTATGAGAATGGTACTGCAAGCTAAGTTCGATCCTAAACCTTTGTTTTTCTCTGGCGAAGGAACTTATGATTGATCTCCACCATGTCAAAAAAAAACGGTAAGTAACAACGCTGTGAAAATTTTCAAACGATAATAATAATATATCTTGTAATATGAATTCACATGTCTCTAAACAATATATTTTATACATTGCCTCCATCTTTGATTTAATATTTACATTTAAATTTCGAGGAAGTTCAAAACTATCATTTCCCGCCATCATTCAAGGACGAAGCTCATTTGTTTTATACCCTGGCGGCTAATTCCGCCATTTTTGTATGAGATGATTTTTTTTTTGTTTCAGAATAGCGTCGCTCGAAGCAACATTCTATGGCGACTTTTACGACTTAATCAGCCTCTGGTATTGTAATTATAAAACAGTTGATCATAATTTGTTTGTAGTAATAATTTATAAAATATTTACGTTACGTCGCTGTCAACAAAGATAAATTATTTGGAAGCGAATCGATTTTATGACTTTAAGACCTGGAGAGTTTAAAGAACGTTTATACTTGCCAGGCGTTTCTAATTTCGAGAAACCTTCAACTTTCATTGGCTACTTTCAATTCTTGGTTGAATGTTTGTTGTAAATATATATGTGTGTATGGGTACACCTCCAAATTACTGGCCAACACCAAATTTATTGTCTAAATTTTTTTAGCTGATTTAGGACAAATTCGATTTGCTGAATCCAAAAATTCTATTGGTTTTTCTCAATCAGATCAACTTTTTGAGCAACGGCCACATGCTTTTCTTTTAAATTTTTGTTTACGTTGTCCATTAAAATATCTAAATATGCATCATATTCCACACAATAAAACTAATTATTATGTTAATTATAAACTTATTAATTTTAACCGATCAGAAGTATTTTCAACCCAAAACATCTACATAAATATTAAAACACGCCTCCAGTATATTTATAAACTAATAACACGAAATAAAAAATGCGTACATCTCAAAACACATCAATTAAGCTATACAATACAAAACCAAAAAATACAAATCAGAAAGGCTGTTTTATTACGCGCGGACGTAATAGTAAGCATATCACGTGACTTCTTATAGCCAATTAGGAATAAGTAAAATTATATAATTCAGGAGTCACTTTTTCAGGAATAACGGTATAAAAATCACGATGTTTGACTTCAGTGACAGATCCTGTCATATTCCAAAAGACATGCCACTCTAACTGTTGATATTCGAGACCTCATTCGTTTCCACACACACTATCGGGAAACGACTCAACAGCACTGACCAAACTTCAAAGGGTCCGCCTTCAGACACCGACAATGTTGTCTACGGTAAGAGCTTAATTCTATCTATCTTTATATATCTCACTACAACGTACGCATCCACATTGCATCGAACACCTATTGAGTCTAAAGCTTACTCCTGACCTCAAATGGAACTAATATATTCATGCCATCGCTGAAGATGCAGGGAGAATGATTGGTTCGTTGTATCTCTACAGAAAATACTTAACTGCTGCTTTAACTTTATCTTTACAAGGGTCAGATCCGCCCAAGATTGTAGTAATAATGCTATATCTGATGTGGCGTTGCCCAGTTGTCACCCTACAGCCCCGAAAGAATAATAATAAAAAAAACGATTGTCTTTTGAGTGATGGATTATGCCAACGCTTATCGTACAGACGAATCTGTTAAATTCTCGCTAATCTATCGCCATCCCAACGGCAAAGGTTCTAATGAATTACATTCCCTAGTCTCATCAGTTCAGAACTTTACAGCTCCGACCAGCAATTGTCATGTTCAGAATAGCAAATCATTCAGTTACCTTCCCCAATCTCCAATTCTCTCAAGATTGCTCCCATGTAAAGCCTGAAGTTCGGAATTTAAGAAAAAATATTAAGCGATATGGAATTTTCGTTAGAAACAAAGAAAACAGTCCCGAAATCCTTTGTAAATTCTAAGCTTTTATATGGCAGTGAATTCTGTACAATCACTTCACAGATGAAAAAGAATCTTGACAAAACCGAATTATGCGTCAGTCGACGAATACTTGGAATATCGTGGACAAAGAAGTTTTCAGAAATATCGGAACTCAAAGAATACCTTTAATTCTATGAAAATTCTGGGACATATAAAAAGAAAAGTATGTTTAGAGAATTTAATACACCCAGGTCAAGAAAAGTGGCGGGAAACGGCGAGTAACTCAAATGGTTTGAGGGAATGGATTGCATAAAGTGTATACAGAGAGAGATGATAAAAATCAAAACTTTTTTTAGACAAACAAGAATAAGGGTGTTGATTATTTTTCCTTACTATTGATTTGTTTTCTACGTTTTATAAAGCCTTTGCTGGTTATTTAAAGCTAGAAAATATTTTTTACATTGTAGGAATATTTTAAGGGGATATTAATGATTTAGGGATACAAGTATTACTAATTAACCCATAGATGGGGAGAAGAGAGAATTTGCGTGTAAGTAAATATAACGAACCCAACAGGAATTGGAACTCGGTTCTCTGATTAAAAATTCCGATTCATTATATGTTCATCTACAAACTTACTGGTATTCCCAAGCGGTCATCCATCAAGGTACTGACCAGGCTCGACGTTGCTTAACTTCAGTGATCGTACGTTTTTCAACGTTATGAAGTGGAAAATGATATTTGATCTCTTGCTAGATCTGCTGCTAAGGAAGTTGGTTCACTGTGCTGTGTTAGAAAATCTTTCTCTCCAGAATGTATTTTACCACCATTTGTTCATGCTTTGAATATTGCTGCCAAATATGATCCGGTTCTCTTGCTCTATATTTCGTGATTGTTGATAAAATCCAAAGAATTTGCTATATTTTTGGTCCTGATCAGGCATCTCAGCTTCAGTTCATTTTTTTCACCGCCGTAATATAGCTTCCATGTGCTTTTTCTATAAATACTTACATGGTAATTGTTTGGATGAACTCTTCGTTATGATACCTAGACTTCACGAATTTAATTCACAATTCAACTGGCTAGATCTAACTGTATGTTCTATGCTAAAAGTTTAATTTTCTCGCACTTCTCATTTGTGAAACTCACATCCGGCTTCATGATTTCCAGTCAACTTTGATCCTCAAAATTTTAAATGCAATGTCAATCACTATCTACTGTCTTCTTGATTACTCTTCTATTGTTCCGAATCATTAGTAATGTTTCATTTTTTTAATTCTTCCACACCCGGTAATCCCTTGCGTCTTAGTGGCTTCAGTACCTTACTTAGGGGCGCTGAATTCAATTAAAAATGTAGCTTCTTTGTGCCTTTTCTGTAAATATTATCGTAACTGATCTGACGAACTTTCCTCCATTGTACCTAGATTTTATGGATTTCAGGTTAGTGACAGATTTGAGGCAAGGTCTAATCAATTTAAAGTTGAACTGGCGACATGTAACCATCCTTTCTATACTAACAGTTTATTTTCTCGCACTTGGCGCCTGCGGAACTCTCTCTCGGCTTCTTGATCTTCAAAAATGTAAATGCAATATCAATCGTTATTTACTGTCTTCTTGATTAATTTTTTTCTATTGATCTCGCTACTTAATAATGTTTATCTATTTCTTTATTCTTTAACATTCAGTAACCCCTTTTGTTTTAGTAGCTTTATCCCCTTTCATGGGGTGATATGGTTAATATATATATATATATATATATATATATATATATATATATATATATATATATTATTTTGAACAATAAGAAAATTAAAAATTAAAAAATTAAAATCATTAGACACACTGGGTTGTAGATTAATATTCTTTCGTTTTTTTATTATTATTATTATTCCATTTAGATTCCTCGACTAGTTTCGACCGAAATGGCCATCATCGGGAGGCGAAATATTTCTGCTTGCTGTTGGCAAGGAACTACAGAAATGAATGTCTTTTGTTGGAGAAAATGAACTTTTGTCTGTAGTTTTCATTTTTTTTTTTTTTTTTTTATCTTTTTCACATGAATCTTTTAACATTCCTTGTGTTGGTCAAACAGTCTCTTTTAAGTTGTTATTTGAGATAAGAACTGGATAGATACATTTTATCCTGAATTCTCTGGTCAGTTTGACAGTTTTATTGGACCTGGTGAGGGGATGTGTCTCTGTTTAGTGTTTGTGTGTGTGTTATTTGGTTCTTAGGGAGTGAGTGAGTATGATATGTGTAAGCGTGTGTATTGCTGTAGGTGTGTTATCATTTGGCTCATTAGGGAGTGAGTGAGTATGGTGTGTGTACGTGTGTATAATCGTGTGGGTGAGTGTATAAGTGTGAGGCCTCCATTCCTCCTTAAGCATGTCTGTCTTGTGTGGTGAGAAATGTGGGTAGGTTTTGATTTGTTGATTGTTACTATTATATGTTGTTAAATTTATGATTTAGCCCGGCTGGGTATTGTGTTTTTAGACGTTGTATCCACTTATTTTCATGGGACACTAAAATCTTTCTAATGTTATCTGCTCTGAACTTTTCTATTCTCTCAATTATAGTGAATCTGGCATGGGTTTTGAAATCGTGTTTTTCTAGGCGGAAATGTTGTTCTACAGGTAATAACTGTTCATAGGGAGTCGATTTAATTCGCTTACGATAATTATTAATTCTGTAGTTAAAGGGCCATTCAGATTTTCCTACATATTGTTTCTGGCATAGTGTACATTCTAGGAGGTAAATTATGTTTTGACTTCTACAGTTAGAATCGTGGTAGATTTCGAAAGTAGATTTAGTGATTGAGCTAGTGAATGAATTCGTGTTTTTAATATGGTTGCAACATAAACTTTTTTTGTTGTTACATGGTTGGGAAAATCCTGTTGTTTTTGTTCTCAGTTTCTTACGGAATACCTTGTCCCCTGAAATGTGGTTACTACCTATGATTTCTTTTAGGTTCTTAGGTCTACGATATGCAAGAAGGCCGGGTTCCTTAAGCAGTTTTTTTAGGTCTGGTTTGAGATGTAGTATTTCCCAGCGACGTTTGATTATTTGGGATAGTGGAGGCAGAGTGGGATTGAAAGTGGTTACTAGAGGGATGCGGCTAGATTTATTTTTTAATCTTGTATATTAGGGTGTCTTCTCTAGGTGTGGAAATTGCTTTATTTATTTGTTCCCTGATTAGGTGTTGTTTATAGCCACGTGTTGTGAATTGATGCTCCAGATTTTCAATGTGTTTATTTAATTCTTCATTGTTGGAACATATCCTTCTGAGTCTAAGTGCTTGTGAATAGGGAAGGTTCGCTTTGAGGTGTTTAGGGTGGGAAGACTGAAAGTGTAGATAGTTGTGGGTGTCGGTGATTTTAGTGTGTAGTGTCGTTTGTAGTTTCCTGTTTTCATCTATGTAAATGCGGGTGTCTAAAAATGTTACTGATGTTGTGGATTTTTCATATTCAAACTTAATTGAGTCGTGCACTGTGTTTAGGGTCATAAGGAATTGGGTAAGTTTGTCATCACTACCCGTGTATACAAAGAATATATCATCGATATATCTTGCATAGAATACGCAGTCGCTACCAATGATTGGATAGATATGGGTCTCCTCAAATTTTCCCATGAATATTGTAGCATATGATGGAGCTGCAATGGTGCCCATGGCACAACCTCTTATTTGAAGGTAGTGTGCTCCATTGAAGTTGAAAGTATTCAATGTAAGGACATGCTCCATGAGTTTTATGATGACTTCTGTGGGGGTCCTGTTTTCTTCTTTTTAGTAAGTGCTTCCTGAAGGGCGGCCAGCCCTTCGATGTTTTTAATGTTTGAATATAGTGACCTAACGTCCATAGTCACTAGAATAGCTTTCTGGTACTGTTTGTATGTGATTAATTTTTGTTCAGTAGATCTGTTGTGTCTCTGATGTAGGATTTTACTTCCTTAGCTAGCGGTTTGTATGTAATGGTCTATGTATTTGGAAATTTTTGTCGTGTGGCAGTTGAACGATGAAATAACCGGCCTTCCTGGATTGTTGCTTTTGTGTATTTTAGGAAGGAGATAGAAGCGGGCAGGTGTAATGTTTGTGGGTGTAAGTGTTGTGCATGTTTCCTTGTCGATTAGATTGTTGCGAAGCATTAAGTTTAGTGAGCTAGTTAATTCTTTTTTGGTATTCTGAAGGGGATCTGTAGGTATGCTTTTTGTAGGTTTCTTTGTCGGCTAGCTGTTTATTGGCCTCTTTAACGTATTCTTCGATTCCCCAGATCACTGTCGCACCCCCCTTGTCAGCCTGTGTTATGATTACGTCATCCCTATGTGTCAGTGTATCGAGGGCTATACGTTCTCCTTCAGTCATATTGTCACGCGGCAGCTTACGTGCTATTGTTTTTCTTTATGTCATTTGTTACGGCTAGTTCGAATGTCTGTATAGTAATGTCTGTGTTTTGTGGGGTGTAGGTATTATCCTTCTTTTTAATGTCTCAAGTATAGAAGGTGTATGATCATTTTCCCATAGTGGGCTTTTAACCGTATTCTTCTGAAGAAGGATTTCAGGTCCTTAGCCAAGGTGTCTTTATCAAACCTTGGGGACTAGGACAAAAGCTTAGTCCTTTATTTAATACTCTGAATGTATTGAGTGAAAATTTTATTGTTACTCAAATTTATAACTCGCCCGTATGGGTCAAGTTTGAATTTGCAAGCATGGCGAAGTTCTTTTTTTCCAAAGCTCGAAAGCTTGCATCATATCTCCTATTAGGGATGCTTATACCCCCACCCAGGTGTCCTGGTTGGGGGCTTATTCCGTTTTTTTTTTAAGGTTGGGTGTGTCTGTTGTTGACTGTCTACTAGGGGCTAATCTAGGTGGTCTGGGATGTCTAATGGAGTTATGCGTTCTGTAGAAGGGCTGCTGTGTTTTTGGTTTGTGTATGTTTGTACGGCACCCTAAGGATGTCCGCGTAAGTTAGTGGTTTGTTTTTGTGTGTGTTTGTATTGAGGTTCTAGCTATTGTTGATGGTGGCGGTGTTGTTATTGTTGGTTGTGGTGCTGCTGTTTGTCTGTAGGTGTACTTATTTGGTCAGTTTTGTGTTTGCATTGGTTGTGTGGTGGCGGTGTTTTGTTGTTTTCTTTTTGTATATGGTCGTTCACTTTTTTCAGAGTTTGGCTTCATTTCTTTTTTGTTCCTCTGTCTGGAGGAAATATTCCATCTTAATTTCCTTTGTTTTTCAGTTTTTGTTTTTTGTAGTTCCCTCACTGTTTGGTCTGTGTGAGCTTTTATGACATTCTTGATGTTGGTATATTCTTTCGTGTCCGTTTGTTTTTTTATTTTCTCATCGAGCAGGTTAATTTCTGCTTTTGTTGCTGTTATGTTTTCTTGGCAGAACTGCATGGTATCCTGCATGAGTTCCCTGGAGAAGTCTTCTAATTTACGGTACCATGATGCTAGAAATATAGTTAAATTACGAAGAATTTGGTAATCCCTATGGGTAGTCCCAAGGAGGATGAAATCCTGAGAGCTCAATGTAAATTCAGAGCTAATAATTTAAAGAAAAACAGACGACTTTAAGGGTCCATTGTAATAATTTATTTCACTAGAGCCCTTTTAAAGGACGCTGGATCATCAGACATTACTTCCAAAGGGTGAAACGAAAAATCAAATGAAAATTCGCATTTTTGACGGGTAGTATTAAGATTATGTAATTTAACAGAGAGGGTAGCGAGGAGTGGTGTGAGAGACATAGTCGAGTTTAGAGAGGGTTTATTTTAATATTTCTTTCAATCATACTTAGTACTGAGGAAGGAGGGCAGACATATATATATATATATATATATATATATATATATATATATATATATATATATATATACGACTCTCCCGTCGAATTCGACGTATGAGGGTCAAGCAGATCAGTTCCCAGGATACCGACAGCCTGACAACAGCACATGAGATTTGATTATAGTGGTGAAGGTTTCGTGCAGGACCATCCACACTTTTTGAAGGGCCGAATACAGTGACCTGGTGCACTAAGTGCCACAAGGTCCCCAAACGACTCTCCGCAGGTTTTGAATTCAGAGTTGTCCTTCTAGACCAGTTGCCATTCAAGTTTATAGAACCCAGTCTGTCCTGGTATTTACCCATAGCTGGAGGGAGAAGAAGAGGATTCACATCTTTCCCAAGGGTATTAGCAGGTAAGTGAATGTAGTGGATTCGACTGGAATTTGAACTCGGCACTCCGATTCATCAATCTAAGCCACTATTCATTCCTCCGAAACGTATATGACATCTGGTTCCCTTACTTTGAACTTAGCGTCGGCCATTCCGATTGGTTGATCTGAATAAAAACAAAACGAACCCTGCAACCATCTCTTTTCTTTTCTTTTTTTTTTCCTATTCTTTCACACTCAGTAACCATTTGTGTCTTAGTGGCTTTACTCTCTTGCATGAGGTGATATTAAAAACACGTCTGCAAGCCTGAGGAAGTTGAGAATGACCATGAACTCCCACGTCTTGAATGTACAGGATACTTGAAAGATGTTTATCTATACCGGCTATTGTAGTCAGAAGATATCACCCAGAAAGTTAAAAAAAAAAAAAAACAAACCATAAAAAAAAGAAAAGAAAAACGTCGTGTTTATCAGCTCTGTGTAATATTTTCCTCTTTTTCCCGCGTTTTCTCAATCACGTGACGTCTGATTGGGATTTAATAAACCTGTCGAACGTAATCTGTAATAGATTTCTTATGGGGAAAGCCGTCTTCCAATGAGGATGTTATTTGAACATCTAAATTAAAAGATATACAGTCATCATTTTTTTTTTCTGTAATATTAACATCTTTATTAAGTTTTTTTTTATTTAATTTGTCTACCGCATAACATTGGTGTCTGTTCCGACTTGGAAATAAATATCCTAGAATCATCGATCGTCAAAGATAGAGAGCAAAACTAAGAAAGAATATATAAAGTAGCAAAGTTCGCAATGCGGAGATTAATCTACTCGCTCTTGGGAGTGTCACAGTGATAAATCGTTTTAAATATTCTCCTCTGATCTATTCAAACCTTCGACCCAGCATCGATTTGCGATTTGCTTTTTCTCTTGATTGTTGGTACGGTAACATTTTCCACAATGTTTATTCTAAACGTCCGTATATTTCGGATCCGTCCGGCGTCTGTCTGAAGGAATATACGGCTTTAGGTTTTCGGCTTTATGCAGCATTAGTTACTTTATTTTCTTTATTCGACTGCATTGGCGCCGGTAGTGAAATCAATGAGCACGGCGAAACGAGTTCAACTTTGACTGAAACCGCTTGTGATCAGTCAGGACAATTACCTTTGAAAAAGTTTCTGCATCCACATCCCTGCTCCATGTTCCATCAGCAGATTGATATCTGCTGATGTGATCCTGCAGAAAGATTGCGTAAAAATTAGAAAAACTCGTGTTTATCAGCTCTGTGTAGTAATTTCAGGTTTTTCCCGCTTTCTAGCCATCACGTGACGTCTGATTGGGACTTAATAAACCTGCCGAACGTAACCTGGGATAGATTTCCTATGAGAAAACCGTCTTGCAATGAGGATGTTATTTCAATATCTAAATTAAAAAAAAAATACACACACACACACACACACACACACACACACACACACACACACACACATATATATATATATATCCACTAAAATGTCACCAGAAAATCGTCTCATCAATTAAAAGTACTGTCACAAGAAAAGGGAAAACTGCTATAGCTAAATTGTACATTTCTAATTTGCATAAGTGCGCATCAATAAATAATACGCATCTTCAGCAACTTCTCACACCGCTACAACAAGTGGTGACCCCGCTACAACAAGTGGTGACCCCACTATACATACATTGTCAAACTTGGCAATTTCCTGTTAAGACAGGGTCACGTTTTCAGCAAGCAATTTCTGTTCATCTTAAAATAGTGAGTACTCTCCATATTTCTTCCTGTAGTTCAACATCTGCTCCTCTTTCTTCATCATTGACATACATTTCTACTATTATATGTCTTCTCCACATCCTCTACTCGTAATATAGTATAACCATCATTTCCTTATACCACTCAATGTTTTCACCTTAGAATGTTTATTAACCTACTGGTGTTGGTAAAGCTACCTATATACGATTATATTTAAATTGTAAGTCTAACTTATGAATTTCAGTTTATAAAATAGGTTTTATTAGAATTATTAACAATAAAAAATTAGCAGTGTAGGATTTTATTTTGCAACATTAGCGTTGTTCAGCATATTGTAAACGAATATATATTACAGTATTATGATTGATATTTACTTTTAATTTCAGATATATAAAGATTGCGTTAGATTTCAAGCAAGACATAGTATTAAGAGAGGAGAAATTTATTGTAAACAACGTTGGAAAATGAAGAACATTTGAACAGACATCGGATAACAATCGAAAATGAAATTGAAAACATTGGCATAATAAAACAAAAAAGTAGTATTATGAATATAAAAACAAAACTAGATTCGAGAAAGATTTAAAGAGTGATCAATTTGAAAGCGGATTGACCGTCAAGAATATATATATATATATATATATATATATATATATATATATATATATATATATATATAGAGAGAGAGAGAGAGAGAGAGAGAGAAGCTGATGCTGGGTTTGCAAATAGAGATGTCGGATATTAAGAACATTAGCTAAAAACTTTCAATCAACCAAACAACGGCTTTTAAGTAAACTTTTCAGTAGTTCGAAGAACTAAATGATAACTGATTTCTCATAAGTAATTTTAGTGATTAGTGTTGAGATAAATTAGGTGAACCTGACGGCTTGATTTAGGGGTTGGTTATATGGATGCAATCAACATTGGTAAACCCTGGAAACCCTTGAGTTGGAATAATGTTTTGGGTTGGTATCGTAGTAACTGTATTAGCCAGTTATGTGCCATGCATAATACACGCTTAGGCTATCATGTATCTATTCAATACATGACTGACGAAGCAGATTTTATTCCCGCAGTTGCCATCCCAGTCTACAGATTTTATCTTTATATGTCCTTCGGGGAGGAGAAGCGTAATAATACCTTTCCCAAGGGTATTAGCAGGTAAGTGAATGTAAGGGATTCGACTGGAAATCGAACTTGGCTCTCCGATTTCTCAGTCGGAGCCGCTATCCATTACTCCACCGTGCCTCCTCTAGTAAAAGTATTGGTATCTTTAAAGTTAATGGTGTAGAAAAATGCAGGTAAGTTTTTGAACAAAAGCTTTTGTATCTGTTTATATTTCTGAGATGAAGTATTATGTACACTATTTACATGATTCGGACTATTGTTCTCATCTTTGTCGCTATATTTATTACAACGTTTCGACCGTTGTACGCTCCGGCCTTCTTCAGGTGGTTGGAATGTCGAACTTAACCCTTTATTTCGCTCACTGGGGTAGACTGTTCTAGTTCCACGTGCCATGTCTAATGGGTGTCAGTTATCAGTTATAGCCTGCTTAATTCCCTCTCAATGTTCTCCACTGCCTCCACCAGGTATTGAACTCACACTCTTTGTGTCCTGTCATTGAATCTAATTTTAGTTTTTAAGTTTAAAGAATGTTTAAGATAAATGGCGCCATGTAGACTACCTTACATTTGTCATTCGTGTACACTTGTGGCTAGTCTGTCTTTTAACGTGTGTACAATCTTTATATAATAATATTAAGGCATGTCAGGTTAAATGACGGTTCCGTATCGGATACAGGTTTGATTCAGATAACTTCGGAGAACAAATATTTTCTATGAAAATTTCTCGGACATTCAGGCCGGTAAATGTTATTAATACTGTTTATTATAAAACAGAGCACTTAAATACTTGTATCTATAAAAATAATGTATAAACATAAAAATGTCTTTTATATATATATATATATATATATATATATATATATATATTATCATATCGATTTTTGTATTCCGTTGGTGTTAAAATTGAATAATCGACTAAGTTATCAATAGTTTCCATATAATGTTCCCATATTCTACATATTGGGTCTATAACATTTTTATTATATTTGCCTGTTCATTCTTAGTAAACTGGTTTTAGAAATGTGCAGCCATTA
Source organism: Acanthosepion pharaonis (assembly GCA_903632075.3). NCBI lineage: Eukaryota > Metazoa > Mollusca > Cephalopoda > Sepiida > Sepiidae > Acanthosepion > Acanthosepion pharaonis. Next base: position 1,019,835 of record CAHIKZ030004860.1, on the reverse strand, counting down.
TAAATGCCTCTGTCTCTTCTTTTAGCCTTGCAAACTTCACCCATTGATTGATTTTGCGCTTATCTGCAATATGCTATAAGTTGTATCGGAACATGGGAGTAATCACAGATTTCATTTAGTGCGAGATGTAATTTTATGTCTTTTCCTTGGAGCATAGTGCAAATTAAGCGTAGAATATTTCAGCGGTCATATGTTTTCTATTTTTCACCCAATATAAATACAACTCAAGGTAAAGGGTTACTGAATATGGATGTTGTAAGGGCATATAAAGAGGGATTAATGGTTGCATATTATAAGGTATGTAACATTAATAAAAGCTGACTCTTGGATTGGAGATATTAATATTGTAATGATGAGGGAAGTTCAAGAGTCAGTCTAGTAAGTTCAAATCTAATTCCTACACCTCTGGCTTTGTGCCAGTCTAAGATTAATCAATAACAATATAGGCATCTGATCATACACAGGTTTTGCATACAGTGACAGCTGTAAGTATTGACCACGTTTAAAGAATATCTACTGTTGCGAAATACTCAACTACCAAGGCCACAAAGCAAAACATACATACGCCAATCAATGACTAATCATATATAACTGTAGTTTCTACTTTGTAAAACGAAATCTGCTATTATGAATGTTATTTTTATAGCTGTTATACCTATGAACACTAATGGGTATGTCCCAATCCTCATAAATACGTTGGGGGTAATACGCTGCTAAGTAGTCCACCACTAGCAGTGGTTTACCTACTTCACGCCGCTGGTGAGTATTACATTTTGTTGATGTTATAAAGATTACCATGTCATATCCAACCTTTTGCTTATTCCTCATTCAGTAACCTTTTCTGGGTTACAACAATAGTTGTATTTGGTTTTAACTTTAGCAGGCGTTGGGCATGTAGAGATGTATAAGTATGACAGAATGTTGAGGCTGGGACAGGATGGTCAACGATTGGTCAGAATACATCGTGGACGTGATATTCTGACAGAGAAGTGTTGCCTTTGTCTAGGTTTCGGATATAAGTCATGAGAGGGCCGTAAGAATATTGAAGCGTAGCTGCCGCTACGTCTCTCTGTCTTCTTTAATAAAAAGAATAAGAAAAAGAAACCGTCTTTTGTTGGTACCATCTATGGAGTGGCGTTGGGCTCCATTAATGAAATGGAACGCAACACAAGATATAGAAACAAAAAATATGTTTTTGAGATGTATAAGTTCTCAGCTTATTTAGGCACAAGGCCAGAAAATGAGAGCATCCTGTGACAATTAAATTCCCTCTACTGGGAATAGTTTGCGATATCATACTGCAAACTACACTGCTCCATAGCAAAATGTTATTACTTTTGGCAGGTATTTCTGTCGTCTCATTTTTTGGCTGACACCCAGAGAAGTGAAAGTCTTAAGTTGTCTGAATTTCACAGACGAAGCAATGTCAGTTATCATTAATTTTTAGTGAATATTTATTTCATCCTATTTCTATTTTTTTACCAAGTAGTAATAGCTTTAAGTTGTCTGAATTTCTTAGCTGCAGCTCTGAGAATTATTAATTGTTAGCTAGTATTTCTTTCAACGTAATGGGATGCTTGGAAGGAGAGAGCATTTTCTCTTACAAATTCCTCCATCACAGTCATTAGTATGTCTGTAATGTACTAACACTTTAACACAACAGAAGAAAGGAGCAGACAAGATGAAAGAATGACAAATATGCTCAATACCCAAAATGTTTATATATAAATGTGCCATACATAAATTATATGCATATATGGACAATTTTGTATATACTTGTCACTATTTATTCCCATACAGAGAAACTATAACACAAATGGATAAAACAAGCAGTGGGAAAAGGCGTAAATAGAGAGGGTCTTAATTGTAATATTTTCCGAAGAGAAAAACAGCCAAGCCAGTGGTGCTATTTGTACTCCTTGTTTGGGTTATGTGGTTTCTATCCATTCTCCTCACCGTCGCGGGTAATCATGTCTTGCTTCTACGCGATCTGCTCAGCAACTGGGGTTAGTTACCCAACCAACTGACGTCACTCACTTATCGGCCGTTACGTGACACTTGTGAATTCGTAATACCGAAAGGGAGATAATCAGCCTTTTATATGTACAAGCGTATTCCTCTTGCTTTTATACTCAAACCTACCTAACAAGCTTGTGTGAATAGTTGGCAGAATAGGGATTAGGTGCGTGGCGAAAAGGCAAAAATTTACTAAGAGCTATAAAGGACAGGTAGTTTTAGAGATGCATCATCATCCGTGTGCTGAAGTCATGCGGCACATAGAAAAAGAAGTAGTAATAACAATCTGAAGTTGTCTGAATGTTAAGTAACGTCACACCTGGTCAGTAGCTATATGGGTAACCGGTTGGGAATATCAGGTACCGTATGTGCGAGTGGTGCAATTGATAATGGATCGGAATTTTAAATCGGAGAGAATAGTTTCAATTTAAGTTGGGTTCGTTATATTCACTTACGCGCAAATATGTAGGTAGCACTGATTGGAGAAGGGGCCTAGTAAATGGTCGTAGAATGTGAAAACGACCTAAACTTTTCAAATATAGAATAATGACTATGCGTCATTTAAGAGACTGGAACAAGTTTAATTGTATGTCGTTCAAGAGCAGAAGTTTAGTGAAACAAGTACACAAATGTTTCACTGTAGTTGTAATAACTTTAAAGGTTTTCAATTCCACATGTATAATACGCATTTTTTCCTAAATAATAAGCAAAATCAGGGGTGCGTATTATGCACACCTACAAAAAACCTTTAAAAAATTGCCGTATAAAATATGAATTATCATAAAATTAAATTAGAATAATATTTTATTTTTAAAACCATTTTTAAAAATGAGAGTAGGAAAGGCTAGCCATAATGAAAATGGAGAGGTACATTTTATACGGTTGGATTACCAAATACGGGATGCGTATTATGCATGAGTAGAAGCATTTTCCCACACTTTCAGCGCAATTTTAGGTGTGCGTATTATCTCTTCTTGTCTTGTAATGGCATTCACCCGGGGTGAGTTGAGCCGGCTCCAATTGAATTAACCGCATCGCGCGTCAAGGCCATCCACCCGCGTCGATCGGCAGCAGAATCGATGGCATGATCGAGCCATTCGCGATTCCAGCGTCGGACCCCGAAAACGCAAAGTCCGCACATGAGTTCCATATCTGCTTTGACCGTTGCGAGCCCCGTCTTGAGTTGACCACCTCGGCGCTTACTCTAGCCGGATCTCCAACTCGTTCATCCGCGCCAGATGCAACATTCTGGGCCTGGAAGAAACTCTGCTTAACAGGAGACTCCGGTGGTTCGGCCACGTGCTGCGGCGGTCTGGTGATGAGTTCGTCCGTAAACTGGTTGCGCCAAACGCACCAACTGTGCGTATTATTGATGAAGGAATATTATACATTGGGAATTACGGAAATTCAACAATTACTCAGTTTAGATGGAGTCAAAGTTAGAGTGTAAAAATTAAAAGTGAACTCACTACAGTCATTTGATGATGACAGCTGAGTCTGAGAAGAGGCCGAAAGTGTGGAGTCCGCAGTGAAACCAACGTCACATATAGTTTGTGAGTGATTGTTAACCCTTGCGCCACAGCAAAGCGCATATTATAATTGTGATAGTAATGCTCAGACAACTGTTTCCTTATAAGGAAACATTCAACATTCATTGACCGAACAGTTAGTCGTTACTGTCGGTGGAAATGTATAAAATCTTTTGATTAAAATAGTTTTTCAAGAAAATAAGTTTCTCAAGCCTACTAACCGTTATCGCTCTTTCTATGGGAGTTTTCTTCCTAACCTTTTGTTTAAGGTAGTGTAGAAGGTCAACATACTGAATATATTATTTTTTCTACTAGCTACATACGATATCCATTAGTTGCTGCTTATGTTTGAGTTCTTCAAGGGTTGTGTATTTTTATTTGGTAAAGCTCTTTGTGGTTGTGTAGCGTCAGTCTATGAGATCTGATGAAGCATAGTCGTCATTCACGGTCCATTCCCTCGAAGCTATTTTAAAATATTGATCTGAGAAAAGCCGTTGTGCATAGGTCGTACTTGAACATTCACAGACGGTTTTGGACGCTACCCAAACTTCCTAATCAGAGGCCTTGCTGCCGAATGTTGTTTATTGTCATACCCAGGACCAGAGAGTCTTGATCTGACAAGACTATTTAAGAACATGACTTGAGATTTTAGGTTAATGCTTTGGCTGTGTAGCAACTTGAGGTATTGTTCGAAACTACTCGTAATGCATACTAACTTATATTACATTTCATTATCTCCTATCTGAAATTTGTAATGACTGATCCATACACCGAGGTATTTGAAGAGTTTAGCATTTATTAATTCCACATTAACCAGTGTAGTTTAATTTGGCACACAATTAAAAATATAGACGATTGCGTAAGGACTGAAATCAATACAATAGTAATAGTCGGCTACGCTAGCTTGTTAACCATTACACTTCAATGTGTGCTTCTCTATCAAAACTATTTCTTTAATTTCTAAGATTGAAAACTATTTCTTTTATTTAATATAATTTCCGGTGAAATTATCGCTGTATAATGTTCATTTTGTTATTAAGATTTTTTTTTTAAATGACAAGTCCTTTCATAACGCAAACGATCATGGCCCTCCACAGATCCGTTTTCTTTATGGTCTTTGAATTGTCATGATAATTGGAAAGGATAGTAAAGTGGTTTCCTGTTACGTTCTCCAAAGTTTTGAATTGAGAGTATTCCTTCTTTTGAATTAGTTGTCCCTCATGGGTAGGGAGTCTAGACTACTCTGCTATTTAACGCATAGCTAGGGGGAAAAGAATGGATTTGTTGCCTTTCCAAAGACAGATGAATTAATTGTAGGGATCAAGAAAACATCCTCTTGGGATGCAGTTTTACAAAGTAGAACTACCCTCTTACCAATAGTTTGATTAATTAATTAATTAATTTTTTTATGGTTTATCAACCCTTTGCAGGTTATTTAAATCCAGAAAATATTTTCAGACTGTAAGAATTTTTTTGAGGCATTGTTTAGTGATACGAATCTTACTAATTAACACATAGCTAGAGGAGAGGAGTTGAATTCATGTATTTCCCAAGGTTATTTTCGCGTAAGAGAATATAAAGAACCCGACTGGAATTGGAACTCGTCTTTCCGATTTCCAATTTCGAGCGTTTTTCATTACACCTTCCGCACATCCAAGATTAAAACATCTGATATTCCAAAGCAGTCACCCATCTAGGTACTGATCAGGCTCGACGTTGCTTAACTTAATAGAATGGGAATTTTTATGATTTGACCCTATATATGTGGCATGGGGTTTAGCTACTGGAAATGAGCTCTTCCGAACATTTCCTATTGGATTAACTGATTGATCCCACTAGGCTTGACAAGGCGCGCTGGAGTAATGGTTAGAGGCTCAGATTGTTTAATTGGAGAGTCAAATTTAGAATTCTAGCCGAGTTCATTACATTGACCTACGTGCGAGTATGAATTAATTTCTTCTCCCCTCAACTATGGGTAAAATATTAAGATGGACCTGGTCTTATAGCCTTGACTGGCAACCAGTCTAGAAGTCAACCAGAAGGAAAACTGAGTTCATATCGACCTGCTGCCTTCTAGGTCATGCATTTTCAGGCAAAGGCATGAAGAAAATAACTTCAAAGACAAATCCTTGTCTGCGAGGAGAGACGGCGTAATCTCAAAATTCTCGCTGCAAAAAAAACAAAACAAAAAAAAAACGGAAAGCCATTGCAATATTATACTTCTGTAAAAATAAATGAGTTTTTATCATTACGTTATGAATGTATTGATGAACGTGCGTATTGTAGACCAATTAAAGGAAGTGAATTATGGCAGTTCATTACAAAAGTTTACCTAGTTTTTTGAGCACATCATTTAAGCATTTCAGATACGCAGATGATGCATTAATGATAGCAGACACAGAAAAGAAATTACAAAACCTTCTATAGAAGGTAGCGGAGGAGAGCAAGAAGAAGGGACTAAGCATAAAATACAAGAATAATGCATGCTCATCAGTAAAAAAATGATCCCGAAATGCGGAAATTTAAATATCTGGGAAGCGTTTTGAGAGAGGACGGTAAATGCAACACTGAGATCCCTAGACGTATTGGGATGGCCAAGGATGCATTACAAAAGTTGGGCAGAGTATTGCGAGACAAAAAGATTTCTTTGGTAACAAAGAGCACTGAGCTTTTATGTGACATCTGTCCTCCTTTACGGCAGCGAATGTTGCACAGTCTCCTCAACGATGAAGAAGAGACTCGAGGCGACGGAGATGTGGTTGTACAGAAGGATGCTGAGGATATCATGAACCGAGCGTGTGAGCAGCGATGAGGTTTTGGAGAGGATATAAACAGGGAGGAGGCTTATACTTAACATCATGAAGAGGCAGCTAAAGTTTCTGGTACGTGTAATTAGAAAGGAGGGCTTGGAGAATTTGATACTCGCAAGTCGAATAGAGGGAAAGAGAGACAAGGGAAAACAACGCATGACATACATAGCGGGCTTAAGAAAGTGGATAACAGAATGACGTCTGGGGGAGGTGGAAGAGGGACAGAACTTGTTCTTAGCTACAAGGGAAAGGGAGAAGTGGAGAGCCATGATCGATTACGTCCTGAAAAGACACGGCACACAAGAAGAAGAAATTATTGTTGTGACGTCCCTACAGCCTTCGCTCGCTCCTCGCTGCTTCGTTCGGGTGTCGCCGCTCCAAACGTGACGTCCGCCTGTCTGCGTCAGTCGTCTTGTCCCGTCCTGTGACGACCAACTGGCTTGGTATTGGTCGCGGCACCCAAATATGACGTTCTAACCTTTTGGTGATTCGGATGGGAATCTGGTCAGATCCGATATCAGCCTCGTCGTTCCCAACTCGCTTCCAACGTCTGGTTACCGAAGTAACTGCGTTGATCTCCAGTCCGCCTACCCACGTTGTGAATTGATCTTAGGCAGACGAAATCAATCAGTCGTTGGGGCCGTAATGCAAGTTGAGTTCAAATGAGGGTGGTATCGCACAAATATGTGTAAAAGAAAAGAAAATAATAACTCAAAGTTCAAGGTATCAAAAAAAGGATAACAATACTTTATATCTCCCGACCCGCTATATGGATTGTGACACGTTGTTTTTGTTAGGTGAGTTTTAACATCTTAAGTTGTCTGTTCTTTAAGAAATTGGTTCTTGGAGTGTCTTCAGGCGATAGTCGTAAAACTTATTTTGGTGGTATGGATCTAAGTTGCTCTTCAAAAATAAATTGTTCTTGGATTGAAGGTGAGTTCGGAAGTTGCGCGAATCTTTCAAGTCAGCTAATGCGAGGTGGGACCCACTTCAACTGCGAACTGGAAGCTGATCCGAACTGGACTGAACTGGGAAACTCTCTGATTTTCGCTCGCTGCGACTTTGCTTATATGGACACCGACCAAAACCGGGGTGGGCTTTGTTGGGGTTTGAGGTTCCTTGATAATTCCAAATCCACAATCCCCTTCTTTTGTTTTCGGTCGGGAAAAATTTATTATTTCCATTTTTGGAAGTCTTCTCTTACCCCTACCTTCAGAGGGCGTCAACGATTTTCCTACTTCTTCGCAGTAACATCTTATACCTATCCTCTTTAAAATGTAGTAGCAGGCCTCCCCCCTCTGCATCACATGATTACCTCCGCCTGGCTCTCGTTAACATTCATCCAATGGCCGATCAACAGTGTGGGAGTGACCAGACTAGCCTTGTTTCTTAAAAATAAAAATCTTGCTCAAAGAAAAAATAATTATCTCCTCTTTTTTCATTTTTTTTCTATTTCCTTTCCTTCTTTTCTTTTCTATTCTCTCTTCTTCTCTGGCCGCCAACAGAACAATGCGACCCGTAGTGTGATAACCTCAATTCTCATCTGGACTTCGTCAGTCAGATTTTCGCCAATTATCAGAGTGGGTGGTCGTCCAGCAAATACGGCCAACTTTTCCGATAATATTGTTTCGCTCTTATCGCCACGTTCTAACAAAACCCAGACCTTGTCTAACGATATCTTTCCCTCGACAAAGACTTAACCTATTTTCCTTTGTTTTCTTTAGCTCGTGGGTGGTCAGGCAGTCCCGTGACACAGTTAAATGTTTATCTATTCTGTCCCGGAGTTTAGCTAGCCGATCTGGAATTTGTCAATTAGATTTTCGCCAGCACCAAGTGGCTGTTATCTATTTCCGATAATATAAGTCCGCCACCACGACACAGTCAATTTTTTATCTATTTAGAATTTTCTGCAATGGCAATGAAACCTTTCACCATTTGTCACTATCAAAATTTCATTTCTTTCCCTTCTTTTCTTCCTTTTCTTTGTTTCCCAAATGGTGTCACACTGTTATATTACTTATATCATTTATATTAGTCATATTACTTATATCTCATATTAATTATATCACTGAAGCAGTGTGGAAATTTCAATATCTGGGAAGTGTTTTGACGGAAGACGGTAAGTGAGACGCTGAAAACTGAAGACGCATTGGGATGGCCAATGACGCATTCCAAGAGCTAGGCAGAGTATTACAAGACAGGAGGACTTCTTGGTTAACAACGGCAGCGAATGTTGAACGGTCTCCTGAAAGATGAAGAAGAGTCTCAAGGCGGCGGGGGTATGGTTCTACAGAAGGATGCTGAGGATATCAAGGACCGAACATGTGAACGTACGATGGGGTCTTGGAGAGGATGCAAACAAGGAGGAAGCTTACACTTAACATCAGGAAAAGGCAGCTGAAATTTCTGAGACACGTATTGAGAAAGGTGGGCCTGGAGAATCTGATACTCACAGGTCAAAAGAGAGAAAGATGGACAAGAGAAAGAAACGCATAATATTCTTGACGGGCTTAAGCAAGTGGATGACAGAACATGGCCTGGGGGAGGTAGCAAAGGGACAAAACTTATTGAGAGCGACAAGGGAAAGGGAGAAGTGGAGAGCCATGATCGCCTACGTGCTGAAAGGACAGGGCACATATAAAGAAAATAAATTACTCTTATATTACTTATATCACTTATATTAGTCATATCATATTAATTATATCACTAAGTATAGACAACATTGAGTATTTCAGGCAAACACAAAACTTTAATTCGGAAAAAAAATTGGATAAAAAGCGAAAGTTTTGTGATACCAAAAACCTTTGCAATTTCTGTTTGTCAGCGTTTGATATGAAAAGAAAAAAATATAAACTTAAACCCTCGAATATGGTGCGCCAATCCATGCGAAACAATCATTGAATTTGTCAAATAAAATTGACCAAGTAAAGTTAATTGAGTCCACAAAGTCAAAGATAGAAACGCATTAAGACCTGACTCGATTCATAAAAATAATGAACGATGTTTTTTTTTACTTAGAACAATTTATTAAAATAAATGAGCAACGAAACGTCAGGTTTAATCTTCCGTAATTTAACTATGATGTATTTTTGCCTGCACTTTTTTGGCTCCTGTTAATGATGCAAACTCATAATTTCTGTTCAAAGTCCTCGTTAGTTACATTCACCAATGTTCAAAGACTGAAATTTTTCAACTTTTCAAATGAAGCCAATAAATGTGACATGGCAAGTAACCTTTTGCCATTTTCTCAAATTTCAAATATACTTAATGAGAATTAATGGGCGATAAATTTATAATCAAAAGCTGTCATTTTATTATGTTTAGCGAAGAAATTATCTACATAAAATACATTTGTATATATGAGTAATAATGTTTGCATTGGAAGTACCAAGAACATATTGTAGCGTAGGGGTTAGCAACCTCGTAGCGGACAACAACTACCAGGGTAAAAGTTCAATATTTACTTGCTTTTCTCATCACTCTGAACTAGTTCAAGATTAAATAAAGATGCGGAAATAAAGAGAAAAATATATATTTGTGAACAGGTTTGATACAAAACTATAGCGCTGAGAAAAGTTTATATATATATATATATATATATATATATATATATATATATATATATATATATAGTGAACATTGACGTCAACACTCAGAGGCGACAGCTGTTTCATGTTGGACTCTATCGTCAGGTGGCCTGAGTGCTGACTTCAATGTTCACTGTTATATTTAGATTTACATACATTATATCTCTGGTATTGAGCCATTTATCCCATAAATATAGCACACTTTAAAACTATATTTATTTCTGCATATATATATATATATATATATATATATATATATATATGCAGAAGTATAGTTTTAAAATATCATATCATATCAAAGATATAGCGTATGTAAATATAAATTTCAAAGTGAACATTGAAGTCAACACTCTATTTCATGCTAAAAGCAATCGTCAGGCCGCCTGACGATTGCATCTAGTATGAAACAGCCTGTCGCCTCTGAGTGTTGACTTCAATGTTCACTTATATATATATATATATATATATATATATATTGTATAAATTTTGAGGCATATTTTAATTAAGACATGTCTCATCGAACTATTTAGAAAAGTTTTGTCTACCTATCCTCAATAGAATCCTCTTATATTCACCGTCAACTTCTTAGTATTCTTATTAAAAGAAGAGAGATAATTACCATGTTGATACATATTCATGTAATCCGAGTACTTTCGGCATTAGCACGATGTCATCATCAGGGTGTTGTTTTTTTCCAAGACAAAATTGTTGTGTTCATCTGGAAGTTAAATTTTAACTGAAATGAAAAACGCTAAGCTTATGTACGATACGGTTTAAATTTCACGTTTGAAAGCTAAGGGCAGGCAACTAATTTTGAATATGTTTTTTTTTGATGAACCCAACAATTTTGTATTAGAAAAAAACAAAAAACAAAACAAAAAACAGTACTCTGATGATGATATTGTACTAATGTCGAAAGTATTCAGAATAAATAGATGAACATGTATCAACACGGTAATTTTCTCTTTTCTTTAGTAGGAATACTAAGAAGCTTGTCCGCGAATATGAGACGATCCTATTGAGAATAAATAGACAAGACTTGTCTAAATTTTCGATGAAACATGTCTTAATGAAAACATTCTGCCAAAATATACACAATACATATATATGATCTTTTCTCGATGACATAGTTTTGTGTTTTGTTCTGTTCACAAATATATTTTTCTGTTTATTTCCTCAACCCAGTTTCTTCTTGAAATCTATCTATCTATCTATCTATCTATCTATCTATCTATCTATCTATCTACCTATCTATCTATCTATTCCTCCTTTCCTCTCATTGCCATTCAACGTCATCTCTCTCTCCCCACTCTCTTTCTCTCTATTGATCTATCGATCTCTTTCTTGGACCTAATCATTTCCCTTTGAACTTTTAACCTCTCTTTTTCTATTTGCAATCGATCATTTTTTTGTTGATGTCTCCACTCAGCCTTTTTTTTTTTCGTTATTATTCTTACATTTTTGTTTTTTACTTTTGTTAAATTCTTTTATTTATTTTCTCTTTCTTCTTGAACGTTTTCTCAGTTCTTGCCGCTTCACTTGGGTCAGCGTCTCTTCTGCTATAATTTTTAAAATTCTCTACACTTCCCACTTCTCTCTCGCTTTCTCTTCACTTCTCCCTCTCTTCAATTCTTCTCCCTCTTCACTTCTCCTCTCTCTTCAATTCTTCTCCCTCTCCACTTCTCCTCTCTCTTTCTGTTTCTCCTTTAATAGATTTTCCGCCTTCCGATTCTCTTTTTATTCCTTTAGCATTTCTTTTCGTCTTCTCAATTTTACACTTTCTCTTTTTTTCATAAATCTGTCTTTCTTCTCTATCTTTTTTCCATTTTGTCCCTTCTGCTTCTCAGTATCTCTCTCTCTCACACACACACACACACACACACACACACACACACATATATATATATATATATATATATATATATATGTGTGTGTCTGTTCTTATCTATCTATCTATCTATCTATCTATCTAACTATCTATCTATCGATCTAATTTGTTTATATCCATTTACCTTAATATGTTCATATCTGTCTACCGTAATCTGTTCATATCTATCTATCTTAATTTGTTCATATCTATGTTAATCAGTTCATATCTATCTACCGTAATCTGTTAATTCTATCTATCTATCTATCTATCTATCTATCTATCTATCTATCTATCTATCTATCTTTTTCGCGCTTTCTCTCCTCTCTCGCACTTTTATACCTGTCTTTCCTATATTTCTCTCTTTGCTTTCCAGCATCTATCTATCTATCTATCTATCTATCTATCTATCTATCTATCTATCTATCTATGCTTTCTGGTCACATGACTATCAGTGTAGTGTGAAACTTAAGTCGTGGTTTGAACTTTGTTTTTGAGGTTTTCTGTTGGTTGTATCAGCACTAGATTTTTGAGGTATATATATATATATATATATATATATATATATATATATATATATATATATATAAATAATAGTAAATTTTCTTTAAAAGATTTTTCAACAAATAAACGACATAAAAAGACGCTCACTCATATTCCAACTACGTCCAACTCAAGGAAGGCTCGGATTGAACACCTCTACTATTATTCAGAAAAAGCACAAAAAAAAAAGAAGATCTTCAACAGTCAAAACCTGAAGAGGAATTAACACCACCCAAACCCCCCCCCCTTGAAAATGACTAAAGAATTGGCCGAAAGCGTTTGGGACATGGACAATATGGACAATTTTTGTACTTCCTTGCTCCCCACCAAACGGGAAAATTGTAAGAATACTGGAATTTAACGAAATTTAATTAATGAATATATATATATATATATATATATATATATATATATATATATATATATATATATATATATATATATGTGTGTGTGTGTGTGTGTGTGCTTGTGTGTGTTTGTGTGTGCTTGTGTGTTTTGTGTGTGAGTGTATATGTGTGTGTGTGTATGTATATATATATATCTAGAAGGATATGAATGCTGACAAGATTACTACTGTGGTTTCGACCGCTAAAGTCTCGCCAGAGAACAAAACACTTGACGAAACCTTGGCTGTCGAAACCGTGATTGTGTTCTGGTCAACATTCATATCCTTTTCAAAATATGAAATCGCTCTGCAAGTTTGGTTTTTGAGCACTTTTTAATAAATACGATTTCAAAAAATATATTTCACTGTTTATTCTGGCTATAAATATATATATATATATATATATATATATATATATATATATATATATATATGTGTGTGTGTGTGTGTGTGTGTGTGTGTGTGTGTGTGTGTTTTGCGTGTGTGTTCGTGTCTATGCGTGTGTAAGTTATTATGAATTAAGGGTGAAAACTAGCTTGTAACAGTCAATACCTCCAAAGAGAGCTAGTAACTTTTCATCATCACCGAACTGCGCCTAAATTCTTACTAGTCAAGATGAATGGTTTCACTCTCAAAGAGGTTCCTTATTTTGACCATTTATTGGGACTCAGGTTCACCTTAGACCTCAATTGAAATTCATATCCATTGCTAAAGATGCTGGAAAAAATATTTCCTTTCCATACCACTGGTGAACGTAATTGACTTCATATGCCATCTTTACAAAAGTTAAATCAAACTTAAAATGTAGTATTGCCGCCATATCTCGGCTGAGGCTGCCCAATCCTTTCTTTATAACCTTGATAAAATTCAAATACATTTACGCGTACTTGTGGTTGATGAATTACTTTCCATCCGACAATGCCTTCTCACGAACGTAAAACATCAAGATTCTTTATCGTTATTCCCATGGAAAAATTTCGAATGATTTACATTCCCTAGTTTCATCAATTCAGATATTTACAGATAGGAACCTATATGCAATTAAAATAGGTTTGGTTCATTCTTATTCTCATTGTATTACAATGTCATTAAGGAAGTCTCTTTCAGTGAGTTTCTTATAAGCAAACTCCCGAAACGATGCTCTCTTGATGATTACTGTTATGGGGTCCACCCCTTTTTCATACAAGAAAAGAAACATACAGAAACTCTCTACCTTGAGGGACTTTTCGGCCTTGTATTGGACAAATAATAGCTTAATATATAAGCACTGCACGCAAAATTTTGCACATGATGTCAAAGGAAGCCAAGTGCAGGGGTGGCTTGAAATTACCCTGGTTGTTAGCGAAAGAAATCACCCGTTGTCAGTGATAACCCACAAGAATTGAGGGTTTGATTGTGCGCGAGTTAGAAAAAGGTTTGACAGATGGATATATAAACAACCACACTCTGAGAGAAAGGTTGGACAGTCTCTCACAGATATCACAGGAGATTGTAGCGTTGGAATGAGAACGCGAGGACGCATACCGCAGACTGTTCGAGAGTAACGAAGAAAGCCAACAGAAAAAAGAAACATCACGAGGTTTAAACCACTCTACAACAAAAACGCCAAACCAAGTGTAGGAAAAATATTTCTTAGACTCGTACACAAACACTTCCCTGCATCAAGCCATCTCCAAAAGACATTCAAAGACAGTAAAAATCAGATACAGACGAACCGAGAATATGGCACAAATAATAATAAAAAAAGCTCAACAGAAAAAAAAATCAACGACACAAACCAAACCATCTACATCTGCAGAGCAAAGCACGAAAGTTATTGAAATAGCAATTGTTTACAAAACAATATAATATACAAAGCCGCTGTTAAATAAGTAGGAAACGAAGTAAAATATACAGAGGAGTAACTGAAAAAAGTAATTTACAAATAGTAAATATACAAACGAACAACCCTTTCGAAACATATATAGGAATTAAAAAACAGAAGTCACCAAAAATATCATAGAAATTAAGAAATAGTCTCCAACAATAAATAAAAAAAAGTGTAAAATTTGGAGAAGAAAATATCAAAAATTAACTTCACAAACTAACACGAATTACTAAATAAACTATGAGAACTTATCTCAAAATACAGACGAGGAAACATATCAAACTATGTTATTTAAAAATCGAAAACTAAAGACTTGCAAACTTATCAATGGAATATGAAAATATAAACACTATGTACAAAGCGAATAATGTAGTATACTAAGTCAATACTATAAACTAAACAAATAAGATAACCAATCCAGAAAATATAACAATTAATCATAATAAATAAACATATGTAAATAATAAACAAATTAACAAACTACGAATGCACAGATAAACACAAGTAATAATATTAATAATAATAATAAAAACAACAAATAATAATATTTATTAAAACGTTAACGAATAACCGCCTTCAGATTTTTAAAGGATCTTGACAATTCTTTGTCAAAAGAAAATCCTTTGCAAAGAAGAGACAGAAACCTCATTCACAGATTTCTTGGCGTCCGAACTTTGAATGTTTTATCATAAAGACATAAATAATCTTGTAACTTGATTGCATAAATGTATAAATAATAATAAAAAAATAATAAAAAATTTCATATTTTCATTGATTTAAGCACGGTTTTTTGCTGTGAACAAACACTCGTTGCCACTTTTGTAAGGCCAACGAATACACGTTGTAACTTTTATAATGCTCGTTGTAGTAGAGACTTTGTAATCGCAGGTACATCTATAGTAACGCCGTTGAACAATACTGTGTCAGAAGCCTTCGAATAACACTCGTACTAATAGTACTCGCTCGAATTGTAACCACCGAATAGTAATCCGTATAGTGATCAATATAGAGAATAGCGAACCGTATATTAATAGAGGATAAAATAGAAATGGTGATCTGAAAAGTAATAGGGGATAGAATAGAAATGGTGATACAAATAATAACAGAAGATAGAATAGAAATGATGATCGGAATAGTAATAGATGTAGAATAGAAATGGTGATTCAAATAGTAATAGATGATAGAATAAAAATGGTGATCCGTTTAGACATCACGCTACTTCCGCCTTATGCGTTTCTACCCTGGTCACGTGATGCACTTAATTCAATAATGGGATCTCCTGTGTTTGCTTTCTGGCAACCCGTGTTCAAACTACAGTGTCGGCTATATAACTGTTTCACCACACTGCTTCAGGAATAAAATGTTGATTCTAAATTCTGACATTATCTGACAAATGACCTAATATATGGTAATATTAGACGTTTCCTATAAGTAAATATTTGGTATTCATTGACCGAGTTTTCAGTACAGTTTTCAGTTGAAATTTATAAAATTTTTCTCTTAAAAGACTTTTTTTTTTTTAGGAAAACAGCAGTCCAGTAACTGTTATCGATCTTTCCAATACTGACGGGAGTTTCCTTTCGAAGCTTTTGTTTGAATTGGTGCGGAAAGCTTACATCTTGAATATGTCATTATTTTCTCTTCGAGTTATCTGTGATATCCATTTTAGTTGTTGCATTTGGTAGTTCAAAAGTGATGTAGTTTGTGTTCTTTGTTTGTGATTATGTAGCGCCAGTCCACAATGTTCTTCTAATATATATATATATATATATATGATGTAATGAGTTCGATCCTTACTGGTCACCCCGGAAAAATTTCGGCATTAAATAACCCAACATGACCTTATATATTACTAAATCAGTAAACTATATATATCAATGCTGCATATTCAATGTTACGCATTAGCTAGCTTATAACACTTCTGTAGAAAATTAGAATACTTTATTATGTTTAACACATTACTTATTTCGATTCTACAAAGCGGCACTTTAGAGAGATTCAGCGAAATCTCAGCCAATGATAATGAACACTTGAAATACGCAAGCAGATATTCGCCTTAGAAAACCTGTCTGTTTCTTACGTAAAAGTCAATTTGTAGCTACTTCTTACACTACTGAAATGATATGATACTTGCAGACGATATACAGAGTAAGTTTGGGGAAAGACAAAATTCACTCAGCATGCAGAGAAGCTGCTGCTGATTCAGCGAAAGAGAGAATTTTATGTTGTTAATGTAATATACATGTAATATATGTTACTACTTACATGTTAAACGTAAAAAAATATACATTTCTGTCTAAGCTCATAACATTGATATTTATTTACCACATACTTCAGGAGACGTTCTCTCTCCCCGTATATATATATATATATATATATATATATATATATATATATATATATATATATCTATATGTGTGCGTGTGAAGAGATGTCGTTCTTCTGTAAATAAAGTGAGTTATCACACACACACACGTATGTATATAATAATAGCTGGCCACTCGCATTCGAGGATACCCGCCTACTAGGTCAGCTAGCCAATCCCTATTGCAGACGCTTGCTCAGGCACATTTGTGTTTGCTCAACAACCACAGAGCCCACCTGTGGTTTATACTGCAACTATGCTGAGCAGACCTTAGTTACAGTTTCTGGGAGTGAGCGTGTTTTCTAGCGTGATCAACAATTTGAACGAGGCCAGCACGCTCATGCCCTCGGCCACTATGACTTGTGGCTTCGTGCTAGCACCGCTATCGACGGCCCACAAGTGTTCCATCTACGGAATTTCACTCACCAGGCTTAGGTCAAACCATGGTATGGTTTTCAGGTACTTTCAAAAGGCGCCAAACGCTGAGATCGACCTCAATCCAGTCCAATGACATCAGGAAGTCTCCTTCCTCAGAAATCGACTTTGGTTTCATGGTCAGAAAGCGAACGTTCTATATATATATATATATATATATATATATATATATATATATAAAAGGTAAAAGCCAATAGGAAAACTGTATGATTACCCGACGAGTTTCGTCTAATGTGGGCATTTTCAAGGCAAAAACGAAATGAAAAGTCCATATTGGACGAAACGCGTCGGCTAATAATACAGATTTCCTATTGCCTTTTAACGTTATACATATTGTCTTTTTCTACAGGTTAACTCTGTAAAATTTTTCATATATATATATATATATATATATATATATGAAAAATATGAATAAAGATTCTAGAACTACAGTGTTCCATCATCAAACATAGCAAATGTATCACTAACTTACCAAGAGTTAATTCCCTTTATTTCCAGTATAAACAGTTGTATTTTTCTTGTGTACGAAGAAGATATTTTTCTTTAGAAGTATGCGTAGAAATTATCCAAATAATTGTTCATTTGTTCACTATATCTATCTATCAGTTAACGTCTCTCTCTTTAAAATATTTCAGTTGCATCGTGATTCCCCACCTGATGAAACGTTAAAAATAGTTTTTTTAACCTTGAAGTAAGATGTACAGTTTTTTAGCTGGTATGTGCATATTCTAATGTAACACTGAATGATAAATAAATATATGTATTGTATGTATGCTGTATTGAGCTCTGTTTTAAATTAATGTTTTGAACGCTGAAATATTACTCTTCGTTCTTTTACATTTGTATATATATATATATATATATATATATATATATATATCATCCACAGACAGACTGTTTCGCTCTATCACAGCTCATCAGTGTGGCTAGACATCTGATTGCTTCAAGCCGGGATTGAAACCCGACTGATTCGGTAACATTAGCAGATTTTCCTCCAAGCCATCGGCGCACGGCTGAAAGAAGGGCGAATTTTTAGGTACTTATTCTGTGAATAAACATGCCAATGGCTGACTGTGTTCAATTCGGGAAGAGCTTGTAATATTAGTAGTATTAGTCATTGTTTAGAAATTTGCACTTATCTCCCAAGAGTGCACAACCGAATTTAAGTTTTTCGGATGCGTATATATTGTCATATACAGACAGACTGTTTCGCTGTACCACATCAGTGTGGCTAGACATCCGATTACTTTAAGCCGGGATCAGAAACTTGTCTGGTTCAGCAAAACTGTTCTTGATGCATAAAAATGTATATATCATTAACATATATATATATATATATATATATATATATATATATATATATATATATATATATGAGTGAAGCCAAAAAGGTTAATGTATTCTAGTCGATTTTCAACATGGAAGATTTGTATTGTATCAAGTTATAAGCGTAATGTGTGAACCACTGTGTCAATTAGGATCGACAATCGATTAAATTGATCGAAAGTAAATTTGGGACACATATTTTCCCCAGAGGCATTTGCAGACGATATAAAGACCAGTGCTGGATAACAATGTTCGACTCTTCACACATTTGAGTCCAATTTTGACTTTCCCCGCACTCACACATACACACACATGCGTACACCCACGTACACTCACGTGCTTATAGCGCTAATGAGTTACTGGTCTTGATGTAACTATATATATTTTTTTTATTTAAAAACGGAAAATTAAATTCTACCCTCTGTGATTTATTGTTCAGGAATTTCAATCATGAATCCCACGTGAAATTCTCCAGTCATTTATTAACATTCTGCTGATGTCAGCCAGAAAGATCATTCCAAACGAATTATAAAGATTCAATTAAGAAGTACTTAAAATATAAAGTTAAGTCGATAACTTTGACATTTCGAAGACCAGGTTCAATATATTCGATTCAAATTTTAAGCATTTCACCACAAGCAAGGCGAGAGTGTCACTAGCACGCAAAGAGTTGTAGAGAGTAAGAGTAAGAGCAAAGAGGAATGTTTTAGGTAAGGATAAAGAGAAGGACAGGGATGGCGATCGAGGCATCAGAAGATGTCGATTGACATTACATTTGAATATTTGAAGATTATAGCTATCAGGGAAGTCAGTAAGAGAAAAGGAGTTCCATTGTTGGGAAGCGCGAGATAATAAGCTATTGGAGTAGAAGAGACGGCTATATTTAACCGTTTCGACAGTGAAAGGGTGAGACCGAGATGCCAACCCAGTAGCACGCTTAAATTCATGCAGTTGGGGTACCAGTGAAAGTAACTCGTCAGTAGAGTTAATATGAAAATATTTGTAGAAATGACAGAGGGAAGCCACAGCATGTCCGTGATCTACAAGAATTATATACAGACTTTACTTTTAGGATGAAGTGTGATACATAGCTCACTGAGTACACTTTGCATTCATATTTAGTCAGCGATGTCTTTATTTGCCGTGCCACTTCAGGACGCGTCCTGGGTAAGAAGATAAACTATATCCGCGTCTCGGGTAAGACGATAAACCATGTCCAGCAGCAAGTCCTTTGATCAGGAGGTTTTGAGGAACGTGGAACAACCGTTTAATTGCTGGTGTTCTCAAGTACACCCTGACCCGGAGTGGTAGCACCTGTTAGGGTCCCAGCTATGGGCAAATAGTTAACTATTATCAGAAATACTTTTTTGAAAAAATTATTACCAGCAATAAAATTTTGAAAGAAAAATATTACCAAAAATAGATTTTTGACAAAACAAAATATTACCAGCAATAAAAAAAAATATTGTCGGCATTAAATAACCCGTTGAGATTGATATGCCGTAAAACAAAATAAACCAAACCAATCTAAACCAAAGAATACATATTCTATTCATACGAATCTATCCTAAAAATATTGTCGGCATTAAATAACCCATTGAGGTTGATATGCCGTAAAACAAAATAAACCAAACCAATCTAAACCAAAGAATGCATATTCTATTCATATGAATCTATCCTAAAAGTATTGTCGGCATTAAATAATCCATTGAGGTGGATATGCCGTAAAACAAAATAAACCAAACCAATCTAAACCAAAGAATGCATATTCTATTCATTCGAATTCCTAAAATGTTGTTGGCATTAAATAACCCATTGAATATGCCGTAAAACAAAATAAACCAAACCAATCTAAACCAAAGAATGCATATTCTATTCATATGAATCTATCCTAAAAGTATTGTCGGCATTAAATAATCCATTGAGGTGGATATGCCGTAAAACAAAATAAACCAAACCAATCTAAACCAAAGAATGCATATTCTATTCATTCGAATCTATCCTAAAAATGTTGTTGGCATTAAATAACCCATTGAGGTTGATATGCCGTAAAACAAAATAAACCAAACCAATCTAAACCAAAGAATGCATATTCTATTCATTCGAATCTATCCTAAAAATGTTGTCGGCATTAAATAACTTATTGAGATTGATATGCCGTAAAACAACCACTTCAGGACGTCGGCGATCGTGGCTTTCCTTAACTTGCTGTCATTTATAGATGTTAGAAACGTAAGACTCACTAACATATTTCCATCTGGCCGACTTACACGAGATTTTTTTCTTTTTTGGTAGTAGTTTTCAACATCTTTGTCTTTCATCCACACAAACTCAGGTATTTTACGCCCCGTTTCACTCTACCAATCTTTTTAAGACGTTGTCATGACTATTAAATTTGTCTAACCATCCTTCTTTATAATGTGAACCAGAAATGTCTAATGTCTCTTTTAAGTATAAGTGTCTTTCTAATAGCCATTTTTTTAAAAAACTTCCTCGTTGCTAACGTGTTCGGTCTATGGTATTCTCAGCATCACTCTGTAGAGCCACATCTTTATTTCTTCGCATCTCTTATCTAAGGAAATTATCCATGTACTCACTGATATATAGATTTTTTTTATTTCTTTGTACTGGAAATAAAGGGAATTAACTCTTGGTATGTTAGTGATACATTTGTTATGTTTGATGATGGAACACTGTAGCTCTGGAATCTTTTCAACAACACCATATACTATATCTTGTCGGTGTTACTTATGAAATGACAGATACTGCTATATCTGGAAGACATTTGTCATTGTTTGGTATAATGGTATTACTGGACGGATTTTAGAACTGATTCAGATTTCTTATTGTTATGGTCCGGTTCCTTGTACCACGTCGATAGTCCAAGGTAGAACCAATAAAGAACTCGAAAACGGATATGGAATAACACAGATACATTAAAAACAGGAATATATACAGAGAAGTAGAAAACGTTAGTACGAACAATCAGGTTTAGTAGGGAGAACAATGTAGTCTCGACCAGTATCACTATTCCAATGTCTTGTAGTAATTATCTGAATGCGGACTGATTGACTCGCTCGCTCTGACTGAATGATTGACTCCTGACGGATTCCACTCCAGACTTCAGACTGAACTCTCTGCTTCCTCTTGAGGCGCAGTATTCATTACGTATGGAATAGTCCATTATATTATTATGGGTAAGGTCCCATAACACTTATGAAATCGTAAAATGAAATGACAGATATTGCTATATCTGGAAGGGATTTGTCAGAGTTTGGTATAATGTTGTTTCTGGACGGATTTTAGAACTAATTCGCTCTTTCTTTTGAAATCGTAAAATGAAATCATTTTGAATGGCCACTCGTTTAGATCTTTTGTATTAATGTCAGTGCATTATCCTTGAACCTGCGTTGTTCTTAATTTTCATTAATGACTTTCCTGATGTCATTAGTTCACACCTAGCATCTATGCTGATGACATAAATATTTACTGCTGTCTTAACAGTAAGTCCGATCGGTTCGATGAGGTCAAATTCGCAGCTGATCTAAAAAAAATGACCTACATTCTGTTGTTAACTGGGGCAAGGAATGGCTTGTTAATTTTAATGCCAGCAAAACGAAACTGACACTTTTAATCGTCTGAGAGAAGCCCTTTTGCCTTCCACCAGTATGGCTGATGCTAACCTCCAGTAGTGTGAGCCATTATATTTTCTCAGACTAAATTTTATCGCTGATATAATTTGGAAAGACTATATTAAACCAATGGCTAAGTCTGCGGCCAGGTAAGTGCTTCACTGTGTCGAACTACACAATTTTCTCAACATAATCGATATTGGATATTTATAAGTCTACTTTTTCTCCTTTGACTATTGCTGCTACATCTGGTTTGGTGCTCTTGCTATACATTTAGAGTATTTTGATAAAATCCATAGAATAATCTGTACTATTATTGATCCTGACCTGGCATCTCGGCTTCAGTCACTTTCCCACCGCCTTAAAATTGTTTCATTGTACCTTTTCTATAAATACCTTCATGGTAATTTTTCTGATTATCTTTCTGGTATAGTACCTAAACTTTTTTATTTACATTTTAGGTATCATCATTTTACATTTGAAATAGGTATGTGTAACCGTAAGTTCTATGCTAACAGTTTCTTCAATTGCACTTCTCACTTGTGGAACCCTTTTCTTGCTTCTTGCCTTCCAGTCAACTTTCATCTTCAAAGACTTAAATGCAATGTAAATCGTTATCTTCTGTCTTTTTAATTCTTGTTCATTTATAGTTCTCTCTTCTTAATAGTATATTTTTCACCGATTTCCTAACACATAATAATCCCTTACATCTTAGTGGTTTTATTGTCATGCTTGGGGTGAAAAGATTACAAAACGATAAGATTCTTTTAAAGGATCTGCGTAAGCGTATACTCCAATCATTTGTGAATATCTATGCTGATGATGCACGGTATATGAGTTCACCTTCAAAACTCTAGATGGCCAGAGACTGGCAGCCGATCTCTTGTTTGAACTGGCTCAGTGAACCAACAAGTTGATGGTTTTGTCGGAGTTACCTCCTCCTTAATTCCCTAATTATTCACTAGGGGGTCACTCTCCCTATACTATAAATACTGGGCGACTTCTTGCCTCGTTCTCTTTTTCATTTCTTCATTTCAGCGGACACAATTAAAAATGTTGTCTCTCGTAGAAATCCGCGTTTTCGCTCACTTGTGGGAAAACGCCATGAAACACACATACACGTACGTACGAAATTCACCAAAATACAAACTCTTTACGTTCACACACAGACACAAATGTTGATGTCTATGTCACTTGTAAATTTGTTGTTTAATACATATATTTGTTGACATCGGTCTTGTTCATCAGTCATATATCGGTCTTGTTTGTTTTCTTTACATCTTCGGTTGGACTCAACTTGAGTCCGCCATTTTCTTGTAGTTGGACCTTCTTCTAGCAGGAAATAAACAGCATGTGTTCCTAATTTAACAACACTCAAACCCACACGGTCCTCTACAGTTTCATTCAGTACTTCAGCAGCTAAACCTGTTACATTCCATCATCGTCTATTAGGACTTAAGCTCAAACCAGACCTCAAGTGGAATGCGTACATAAGATCCATCGCTAAACATACTGTAAAAATATCCGGATCATTGTAAAAAAAAGAAAGGAAAAAAGTTTATCTCTTTTTTATTTGGTAATTGCGTTTTGTTTAATCTTTAAAATGAATTAACGAACCTCGTAGATAAGAGTTAATCGAAAAGTTGGTCGATTAGGAAGACTAACACGACCTCTTTCATTTACGATATTAATTTTCAACATGTCTCCACATTTTTATGTAAAACTTATATTTTGTACCACCAAAAAATTATTTAAAGAATATATTTTACAAAATAAATATTTATCTTTTCCATAATCAGTTTATTTGTCAATTCACTTAATTCTATCGTAAATTGTAAAACTATAAACGCCTTATCCATTATATTAATCTCTCATTTCCTATAAATGTCAAATTTTATACAATGAAATTATCGATATCTATCTATCTATCTATCAATCTCTCTCTCTCTCTCTCTCTCTCTCTCTCTCTCTATCTATATATATATATATATATATATATATATATATATATATATATATATACTATTTACATTATTCGGGATATTGTCCTCATTTTTGTCGCCATATTTATTACAACATTACGGCCTCTGTACGCTCCTGCCTTCTTCATGTGGTTGGAATGTCGAACTGAACCCTTTATTTCGCTCACTGGTGTAGTCTGTTCCTAGTTCCACGTGCCATGTTTAATAGATGTCAGTTATCAGTTATATCCTGCTTAATTCTTTCCCCAAGTTCTCCACCGCCTTAACAAGGTATTGAACTCACACTCTTTGGGTCCTGCCACTGGATCTAACTAACGCCTTTATCCACTGTGCCATGCGTCCTTGAGGGCGTTGTAATAAATATGGCGACAAAGATGAGGACAATAGTCCAATAATGTAAATAGTGTACATAATACTTCTCAGAAATATATATATATATATATATATATATATATATATATATATATATATATATATATATATGTGTGTGTGAAAAAAAGTGTATATAAATATAAATTAATATAAGTATGTATAATTATTTATATATTATATGCGCGGTACTTATTAGAAAGCGCTCAATATCAGAGATAGAGCTAACATATTTGGTTGGATAGATGAGTTTGTGACCCTGGGTTTCACGCTTTAGCGATCGTCAGACAAACTGATCAGTTGTGACCCTGGGTTTTCACGCTTTAGCGATCGTCAGACAAACTGATCAGTTTGTCTGACGATCGCTAAAGTGTGAAACCCAGGGTCACAAACTCACATCTATCCAACCAAATATATATATATATATATATATATATATATATATATATATATATATATATATATGTTTTGAGAGGAATTATTATATACAATATTTTCATTATTCGGACTATTGTCCTCATATATATATATATATATATATATATATATATATATATATATATATATGTGGCACCTTGCATTATTAGAAATATTCATAGAAATATGATTTAATTTTTTTTTTTACTCGGTTTATTAAACAGGTTGTTAGTTTTTTTTTTAGACGAAGAATAATTGAGTTGAAAATAATTCACTAAGTTGTACTTAGACGATCCTAAAAGAAAAAGAAAAGAAAGAGGAAGAAAAAAAAAAAAAAAAAAAGAGAGATGGATGATGCATGACCCAGTCATTAGTGAAAACAGGTGTCAGAAAGATATCTTGGCCAAACATGTTGGCCGATTTTCGAAGGACAATGGGATTTGTTATTTAGAAGGGAAAGTCATTTAGAGAGTGGAAGGGACCATGCTTGATAAGAGTGTATTGATAATAAAAAAATATCGGTCGAAGCACATGACCGACTTTTGGCGTAGAAAGACTCATTATCAATTTGGAGAAAGGGAAATTTTTTAGAACAATGGAAACGAAATTTTAATCGGAGGAAAGGTGTCTTTTGGGTTGAGGGGGTGACCGGTGGAACTGTATACAGATTCTGACCTGTTAAGGATTGGAACCCCACGATGATGAAATGGAGACATTTTCAATTCAGATAATTAAGATTTTTGACTATCAGGTCTGACCAAAAAACAAAGAGGTGAAAAAACGATTGTCTCGGCTCACAGATAGCGCCAATATTCTTTCCTGAAGTCACATCTAATTAGCGGCAGGCTGTTTTGACAGAACCCAGGTGAGAAAAAGCCAAGATTATCATTTTTCGTACGTGCGAAAAAGGCCAAATTAGATTTTGTTTTTTAGAACAAGAACGATGTAAGCCACGCCCGATTGGAGACGGGAGGCGTCCCACCACAGTCTCATTAGCCGAAAGCGGTCACGTGATATGCGGAAAGAGGAGGAGAATGCTCGATCAAAACCATTGGTCGAAAACGGTCACGTGGCATGCGGAAAGAGGAGGAGGAATGTTCGATCAGGAACCATTGGTCGAAAACGGTCACCTGACATACGAGAGACCGAGAGATGGGTATGCGTCTTCCCCAGAGGCACTGTGAGGAAGTCGGGGTGAAAATAATAGCGATAATGGGAAATCAGAACTAATGCGACTTTTGGGATTATCGAGAGAGCCCTGACGCCGACAGACCCACCCCGGTTTGCTGCGGCGTCAATAAAAGCCGGACCCCAATCGACAAAAATCAGTTCAGCCCCGGACGGCAGCGAGAAGAGATCACCTCGGACGACAGAGAGTTGCGGCTGAGTTGCGGCAAGAAATCCTTCCACCCAAGTCGAAAACAAGAAATCCTTCCACCCAAGTCGAAGACCAGAAATCCTTCCAGCCCAAGTCGAAAACAAGAAATCCTTCCAGCCCAAATCGAAGAAAAGAGAAGTTCCATCTAAGTCGACGAAGAAGAAGATTACTCGAAAGCCGCGGAGAAGTTGCAGCCAAGTCGAAGACAAGGCCAAAGAGTTACTGGACGGAAGGAGAAGAAGAAGAAGTTGAAATCAAGCCCAGCCGAGAACAGAATTCGACCCAACCAGATCGAAGTGAAGAAATACAACTCAAGTCGAAGAGAAGAATCAACTGCGAATGATTGATAGAAATTAGCCCCAGTATCGAACTAGACCACACTCCGACATACATAATTCTAAAGTGTAGGCAATTCGAAATCTTTAAGTTGTATGATAGAAGCTTGGTGCCATAGTCCACAGAGCGGGTCGGGAAATAAGAACATTTTTTCTTTATGTAACGGACATTAGATATAAAAGGTTGTCACCCTTTTTTATCAGTAATTTTTTGTCTCGTGAGTTTTTTCTTTTACTTGTGTTTTGCCACCCCCGTCGGACTCAACTTGTATCGGCCCCAATCCCTGCTGGTCCCGTATGTCTAAGATCTAAACACAGCGTGGGTAGACAGACCGGAGATCAGTACAGTTGCTTCAGTAACCAGGTATTAGAAGCGAGTTGGGAAAGGCGAGGCTGGTGATCATCTAACCAAGGGGTTGGAGCGGCACGCTTGGAACCAGGAGGAGCGACCAGGAGGAGCGACGTCACAGTTGGCGCCGTAACCAAAGGATTCGACCCTGGGCCAGGTGTGTACCCGTCACATATATATATATATATATGAGATAATGATATATATTTTTATACATTAAGAACAGTATTGGAAAAAATATATGACTAATTGTATAAAGTTTACTTGGGATGCGTTTCGTTCTTCAGGACTTCATCAGAATAAATTTGTTATGTTGGTAGGACTAAACATGCAAACAAAAGAGGAGGGTTGGTACCAATGCTAGTTTACATTTAATCATGATTGTTACAAAAAAAATTAGATTACAAATTGGATCGCCTCTCAGTGGGGTGATGGCATGTAACTTAGAATTTCTTAAATCCGTTCCTTTCCAAAATATTTTACCCAAACAATCAACACACTTCCCTTATATTGATGATACTCTAATTATTATATATCGTCATGATACTGATTTACCTGACTTAGTAGATCAACTAAACAAAGTCGAATACACAATCGAATTCACATTCGAAATGGAAGAACACAACTCCTTACACTTCCTAGATATCAAGATACATCGCGTTAACAAGTGGAAAAGTGACGTGCTGAAAAGACGAGCGTTTGAGGTGCCGGATGTGAATATCCAGTTTCGGTAGAAACTGTTTATCTTTCGATTTTCACATGGTCTGTACTAGCGTTCGAAGAGTGTATCGATTGAAAGCGTTGTGTTAAAAAATCAACAATAATAGGACCGAGGGAAAAAAAAAAGATTAATTTGATAAAATTATCAAAATCTTTATTTCCGCATTCAAAAATACGGTTACTTTCTAAGTGCTTTCTTGTGCCACATCTAAACTACGCTGGGCACCTCAGAGTGGTGTAATGGTTAGCAAGCTTGTCTTGCTAGATCAGTTACGACTGAAAAGTGAGTTCGATCCTCACTGGATGCCCCATACTTTCGGCCTTGTGCCATATCTAAGCTACAGTTGGAAAATCTCTACATCTAAACTACGCTTAGATGTGGCACAAGGTTGAATATATGCGGCACACAGTGAGGATCGAAATACTTATTCAGTCGTACGTAATCTAGCGAGATAAGCTTGCTAACCATTACACCATGGCGAAGTGCCTCTTATGCTTCAAATACGTTTAGTTATTCTCATAGAGAAATTAAATTGTCTCTCAATTTTCAGTGTTTCAATGTAGCAAATGCAAATCGCATAAAGTGGAATCAGCGGGCGGGTTTAGAATTACAGCTGTGACAGTTTATGCTTACTCTGCAATATCATGAACCCACCTTTTTTTTCTCTTTATCTTTTGCTTAAACTCAGCCCTTCTCTCTTCAGCTTTTGTTCGTCTATCTTTCCATACTTAGTACTTTCTTCTTGTGAAAAGCTTAGCTGTAAAAGCTTTCCACCTTGTCTCATTCCTCTCT
This sequence comes from Acanthosepion pharaonis, assembly GCA_903632075.3. Classification (NCBI taxonomy): domain Eukaryota; kingdom Metazoa; phylum Mollusca; class Cephalopoda; order Sepiida; family Sepiidae; genus Acanthosepion; species Acanthosepion pharaonis. Next base: position 991,130 of record CAHIKZ030004860.1, on the reverse strand, counting down.
CTCTACAATGTAAACAATGACTATTACTGCTAATAATGCAAGACTCTCCCACTTTGATAATGGAAGCTTTGCTGATAAGATGTCGCAAAGTAGGAGTAAAACAAGTAATAATAATAATAATTATAATGTACTTACGAGTACAGCCCACACCTTATGAACAGCTTTATCTATGTAAAATATGTTTGTGTTTTGTTGTTGTTGCCATTTACTTAGGTCTCTGGGCGGGACCCGGAACGAAAGGTGTACACACCAAAAATGAAAGGAAATATAATAATAATAATAATAATAATAATAATAATACCACCTTCAAAAATTAAAAAAAAAAACCCTCATACTCTTCTTCAGTAATGGTGCCAAAGTTACGTTCATTTATTTTCACTGAATTTCTGGGATGAGGAGTTATCATTATTTACACTATTTATATTCTGACTATAGTCAATGGCTTCTAATATAACTTAAAGAGCCAAAGGCTTAACTGAAGGTTCATTCATAGTTCTTTTATAAAGGGTTAAGAGAAGGAAGAACTACTAGGTCGATTTTGTTGGTCGATTTCTGGTGGTCACCAAGACTCTCCCAACCGATTGAGTTCTCTAGGTCACTGGTATGTTTATGAAAAAATAAATGCGCAAAAATTCGCCAGGCGTCGATAGCCTTGGGGTTAGAATCTCCAACTGATTACAAATCGGTTGCGTTTCGGTCCCGGCTTGAAGCGATCAGATGTCTAGTCACACTGATGAGCTATGAAACAGCGAAACAGTCCGTCTGTGGATGACGGTATATATATTTTTTCTCCTTATCTCTTCGTTAAATTCAGCCCTTCCCGCTCCAGCACTTGGTCATACATTCTATCTTCCCATAGTTATTCCTTCCTTCTTGCGATAATCCACCGTATCACATTCCCCACTTCTCTCTCTCCACACACACACACACACACATATATATATATATATATATATATATATATATGTTTAAGCATATCACCCCAAGCAAGGCGGCAGTGCCACTAGTACACAAGGGCTTACAGAAAGGGAGAGAAAGAGTAAAGAGGAGTGTTTGGGAAAAGGATGAAGAGAAGGTCAGGGCTAAGGGTCAAGGCATCAGAAGATGTCGATTGACATTACATTTGAATATTTGATGATCATAGCTATTTAGGGAAGCAACTGATAGGAAGGGAGTTCTACTGTCGGGAGGGGCGAGATAAGAAGCTGTTGAAGTAGAAGAGACGGCTATATTTAACCGTTTCGACAGTAAAAGTGTGGGACCGAGATGCCAACCTAGTCGCACGCTTCAATTCATGTAGTTTGGGAACCAGTGAAAGTAACTCTTTAGAGGAATTGTCATGAAAACCTTTGTAGAAAAGACAGAGGGAAGCCACAGTACGTCTGTGAGAGGGTGACTGTAGATAAGAGGACAGATTAGGACCTATGACATCGGATATCCGTACTTGTATTTTGCCGAGGACCTCGAGATGGGGGCACCAGACCATATATGACAGCAGTATTAAAGGACGAATGGTTGTTTATATATATATATATATATATATATATATATATATGTGTGTGTGTGTGTGTGTGTGTATGTGTGTGTGTGTACCCACTATTATTATCTTTTCTGCGACTTTCATTCTTTTTTATTTCAAAGGAATAAAGTGGCACTTTTTTATTTACTTTTATTCATTTAAATCTAATGCAATAAAAATGCAATGTTGTTTGCAGGAAGAACAGTAGATTGCTTCAACGAGGCATGTGCCATGAGTGATACACGCTTAGGCAATCATGTATCTTTCGATACATGACTAACGAGGCAGATTTTTTCCAGTAGTAATTTGCCATTTCGTTCTGTGGTAGACTAGTTGCATTCACGGTTATAGAACCCGGTTTGTCTTGCTATTTACCCATAGCTGGGGGAGAAGAACTAAGAGAATTTAATGGATTCGGCTGGAATTTGATTCCTCAATCCGAGTCGCTATCCATTACTCCACCGTGACTCCCTGTTTTTTTTAATTCTCTCGTTCAAAAGAAACCGTTTTGATCAAAATTTTAGAAAATCAATAAATTAAATTTTAATTTCGTTTGAAAATTTCACAGATTTATTGAAATTTAAATCTGTGTATCGAAGATTTCACAGATTTCACGTTTGTAAATTAAAATAGTTCCGAGTTGAAATTAATTCCGAGTTGAAATTAATTCCGAGTTGAAATTAGTTCTGAGTTGAAATTAATTCTGCACCCCTAAAAATATACTGGCTTGTGTTCTTGTATGTGTTGTGTGTTTGTACGTTATGTGTCTGTGCGTTGTGTTATGTGTGTGTGCGTGTGTGTGCAAATTAACGCAAACAGCATTATTCGGACTCTTAGACATCAATTCAACTACCATTCTGACAAAATACCATATTTTTTCTGCTGGTTATAAACCAATAACAACATAAATTTCTCTTTTCAAGTATTCCCATTACGGTTTCGTGCTATTAAAGAGCTGAGACCAAGTTAACCAAACACTAAACGTCTGGATAGTATTTTTTTTTTGTTTTTGTTGAATGGCAGCAACTGAGTGCATTGAGATTGAATAGCAGTCATTTGAAAGAATTAGCAGCTAAAGCATTCTGACGTCATGAAATGTTAATGTCTTTTGAAAGCGTCTGGCTCAAACCCCCAACCATAATAATAGCAAATCACAACCTCATAGGAATGAGAAAGAACAGGAAAAAGTCAAATGGAAGACAATAGAGAAGAAAATAAAACGAGAGAAACCGGATCAACGTATGAAAATAATAATAATAATAAAAAAAGAAAGGGTTGACGTTTTTATTCAAATATTAAGAAAAGAGAACAGAGAAAGACAAGATATATGAAAAATAGAAAATGGTAGAAACAGTAGAAGAAAAGAAATGAAGAAAGATGCGAATAAGACAAGAAATGAAAACCGCGAATGAGTTAATATTCACCAATAAATTTATCTAAAATGTAAAAACGAACGAAAGAATAACCAAAAGAGTAAAGAAAGATACAAAAAAACCCCACAAAAACAAAGCAAAATAGAAAGAACACAGGAAATAAAAAAGGAAAGAATCGAAAGAAATAACAAACAAGAATATACACCCTTGTGCAAATTAATTGAAACAACTGCTTTAGTTTCCTTTCACTCAACATACAGTCGGTTTTAGACCCACTGGAGTGACAGGGTTTAATACATTTCTATTTTTTCCCTCAGATTAGGTCATTTGCAGGGGTGTGCTGTAATATAAATCTATTTTCGGGTGTATGATGAAATTTGTTTGCCCCCTGAAAAATATTGCCTCATCCGTGATTGCATAAGATTTTTATCATGTCCAGACACTATTGTTTCGACTGCCGATTAGTTGTCCTACAGCCATTGTCTGCGATGGACGTTACTCCAATGAAGCGTAGAAAATTTGTAACGCTGCACCGGCAAGGCTTGCCAGTATGGCAAGTCTTACCGGTGCGCAAATCAAAGTACTAAAGACTGGCCCGGAAACTCTCCTGGTTTAAATCCAATCAAAAATCTGTGCTCATCTCAGCCTGTTCATTTTTATCTATCTACATATCTATTAATCTCAGTCTGCTCGTTCTTATCTATCTATCTATCTATCTATCTATCTATCTATCTATCTATGAAATCCTCCACCTGTTCAGTTCGTTTATTTTGAAAAATAGAATCCTCGCCCGTTACAAAGAATAGCACCTACACAAGCCATAAATGATAAAGAATATAATTAAAGGTTTCAAAGAAAAATACGTTATCCTTATAAACATTTTTTCGCCCTTCTTACTAGTTTCCGTATTATTAAAACATATCAATTTTCAGTTTTGAGGAATTTGATTTCTGTCTGTCTTATTGGGATGAGGAGTTATCGTTATTTATACTATGGACATGCGGTCTATTGTTCTAATCTTTGTTTTTGTTATCACAACGTTTCGGCCGCTGTGCCATTTGGACTTCGAACCGGATAACCTACAGGGAATTTCGAACTGAACTCTTTATTTTATCTACGGCGGTAGATTGTTCTCATTCCACTGCTCATGTCCAGGGAAATCTCGTCAAGTTCTTATTTATTTCTCGCATTGTTTCCACTAAGCCAGAGTATGCTGACAGCCCCAGGGTTTGAAATCGCAATTACTTTGTCACCAAATTCGAAAATCAACGCATTAATTCACTAGGCTGATATTCCGTACACCTGAGGAAGGCCGGAGGGCACAACGGCCGAAACGTTGAGATAACAACAAAGCTGAGGACAATATGAATTCAAAACAAATGAATGATATATATTTGCTTAGCCTTCCTCATAAAGGAAGACTGCTTTTTTATTTTTTTACTTTCCATTTTCATGCATCACAACAATTTTTTTATAATATTCAAGTCAGGAGACTAGTTTGGTCAATTTTTGAAATGTCAGATGAATTTAAAACGAGATATCTTTTAAATCAGTTCCTCACAAGCAGAACAATAAAGCCATTGCGACGCAAGGGGTTACTGAGTGTGAGAGAATATGTGAAAAAGAATTCATTATTTAGGAGAGAGAGAGAGTACATGAACAGAGATTAAGAATGCAGAAGATAATGTTTAACATTGCAAAGTTAACAGAAAAGCCAATAGCCAGAAGAGATTTCGATTATGGAGAAGTGTTTGAGAAGAAACCATTGACATAAAACTTACGATTATATTTAACCATTTCCACTTTAAAATGATGAGACCTAGCTGCCAATCGAGTACTCTGCGTAAATTCGTAAAGTCGAGAAAAAGATCAACAGGACAATTGAAAGTATTTTAGAAAAGGAACAGAGTTAGGGTTAGGGAAGTTACGTTACAGTGGTAGGAAAGTCAGATGTATGTCTCAGATATTTGGATCATGCCTTTATCAGAGCAACGGGTACTACATTTCCATTGCCTAACAGGATGAGACTGTCTCCAGTTTCTTGAATTACACTAATTCTCCTTGAGTGTGTTAATGTTTTCGCTGTATACTTTTCAATAAATCGAAAATTAGAACATCTTCTGATATATAGTTTTGTACTTGAAAAAACAAAACAAAACAAAAAACCCCAAAAAACCCACAACCCCCTGCCCCCCAAAACAAAAAACAAAACTTTAATTCGACATTTCTATAAAAAATAACCTTTTTTTTGTTAGTGACGCCATATTCACTTTTGAAATTATATCGTATTTTTCAACACTTAATTTGTTTTGCTGTCAAATTCTAGCTGAAATTTGGCAAAATAAATGATTTTGTCTTAAGTATAAATTGTTAGCATCTACATTCACAATATTTGCCTAATTTAAATCACTTCGAATGGAACTGCCGTTTTTCTTCCGTGTTTTCCCGATTCAATGACGAATTTTCTTTCATCTCGTTGAGATTAATTTCCGCTTACGACCAAAGTTTGGTCTATCTTACAATCCATGCCTTTCAGAATACAAATTATAAATTACTATCGTCGACTTACATTGTCTGTCTGTCTATCTGCGTGTCTGTCTGTTTTTGTCTGTCTCTGTGTATTGCTATATTTTATTTTTATTTTTCAGGTTTTAATATAACAAAATGGAAAGCAAACCTCAGAAATTACCAAACGTTATAGAGGATAACACGGTGAAGTTAAAGAGAATCTTTATTAAATTACGAGGCGTTTTTTCTTGCATACTACCAGAAAGGAAAGCTCTTATCAAAATGGAATTCATTCAGTTCAATCAAACAAATTGCTACTTGTTACTGAGATATGCCAAATCGATTAGCGAAAGCACCTTTCTTGCAATCAAAGTGGGAAATATTTAATTTCCGAGCGTGTATTCTCAAGTTTCTCTCAATTTCGTTATTACACCAAATTCCTGAAAAATAAAAAAAAAGAACCAAACACTTGTTTTAATCATTTTAATTGAAGGCATTGTTGATTTTGGAATTATTTGAAATCCATTTCTGAAAAATTTTACGCGACTGAAAAGATTGCATTGAAACATTTAAAAATTTTATTCTTTGATTTAAAACTATTAGTAAATATTTATTCATCATATAACTTTTCAATATTTGTGTCAATAGCATTTTAATTCATTTGAAATGGACAGAACAGTTACACAAGATTCGGGAATTATTATCTGGAATAATATAGAATTAGAATTAATTAGAGTCACTAATGGCAAAGTGGTATGAATGCATTTTTAATACTGTTTTTGTAATTAATTACGAGCTTAAACCTCTCTTCTCGCCGAGTGGTCAAAGCAGGTCGGGATCATTGAAGGACACAGGTTCGGATCCTGCCGGAGGGTGCATTTTTTTTATTAACTTTTCTCCAATATTCAGGCCGGTAGATGAAAAAAAGGAGAACGTTTATTTAATTACGGTTATTCACTAAAAGTAACATTTTAAAATGATAAAAATATATATGGACGGATGAATTTTTTAAAATGTCATTATTTGTTACTATAAAAGTTATTTTTAGCGAGTACACATTTGAATTTGTAGCACTATATTCTATTTTCTTAAACAGTAACATTAACTCTTTGAGCCCTGCGTTCCTGAACAATTTTAACCCTTCTGCCTGACCTCCTGAGTCAAAATTCGCAAATAATTGGCATGTAATGTTTGACGCTAGATATAAAAATATTTACAAGTGTTTACCCACCGATGGCTGAGCATTAAGTCATTTTTCTCTACTGTCAGAGGTCAGGTTCAAAGGCTTAATTATGCTTTAAACCCTGCTATCTCTTATGACACTTAGCAATTTTTCTCCCGCCCTTCTTTCAGCCAACGATTCACACAAGTACACCGTGTAGGTAGCTCTTCTACCTTGCCCTATCACCTTACTATGCCCTGTGAGGGTTAAGTTTACCAAGTGCTTCTTTCTCATTATTTCAAGGAATTTCCACTCTGTTTCTGTTTCTCTCTCTCTCTCTCTCTCTCTCTCTCTATATATATATATATATATATATATATATATTATTTTTAAACATTTCACCCCAAGCAAGGCGGGAAGCAAGGGGTTACAGAAAATAGCAAGATCAGATAGGAGTGATAGAAGAAAGGATGAGGGTAGTAGATAGATCAAGGCAACTGGAGATGTCGATTGATATTACACTTGAATAGCTGGAGATTATAGCTCACAGGGAAACAGGAGAAGGGAAGAGAGTTCCATAGGCGAGAGGTGCGAGACATGAAGCTATTAGAGTAGAAGAGACGGCTATATTTAGGAGTTTCGACAGTGAAGGGGTGAGAGCGGGATGCCAGCCTCGTAGGGCGCTTGAACTCATGAAGTCTGGGAACCAGCGAATGCAGCTCCTCGGAGCAATTTCCATGAAAGTATTTGTAGAACAGACAGAGGGAGGCGACGACGCGTCTGTGAGAAAGTGACTGTAGACGAGACGCCAGGGCAGGGCCAACCATATTGCATATCCGCTTCTGGAGTCTATCAAGAACCCCGAGGCAAACAGAAGGGGCACCAGACCATATATGGCAGCAATACTCCATGCAAGGGCGAATTGTGGATTTGTATATCTGGAGGATCGACTCAGGGGAGAAAAACTTCCTAGCGCGGCTCAGGGAGCCAACTTTCCTCGAAGTGGACGAGGCAATTGACTCGATGTATTTATTCCATCTCAGGTCAGCTGTCAACGTGATACCGAGAAGCCGCAGAGAGTTGCTCTCGAGACGAAATTCAAAATTTCTTATTTGATAAATAAGGAATAAAATAAATTCGAAGCTTAAAGTTTTTAAACAAAGAATAAAAAAGGAAGAAAAAGTAAACGAAAAATGGAAAAACCCAAAAGAATAGGAGAAAGAAGAATATAAAAAGGGTGCAGCACAGGGCCTAAACCCAATTTCATATTAATAAATATATATATCCCTCACCGGTAGCACGACTCGGAGTTTCATGCACAAAGCAATCTTCAGGTGCTGAGTAGACACTGACCATTACATAATTATATATATATATATATATATATATATATATATATGTGTGTGTGTGTGTGTGTGTGTGTGTTTGTGTGTGTGTTCATACAAGTGCTTCCTTTTCTGGACACAAAGCGTTTAAAAACTGGCCAAAAGTTCTGCATTTTTTAATGCTTTCGTCTATACTTTTACCCATTATCAAGGATGAATTTATTTAAATTTTAACTGAATGTATGTGTTGTGTTATGTATATATCTAGAGCTATACGGATGTGTTATATTCTAAAACGGTCAGCACATTCTGGCTGTGTTCATAGTTAATGTTATGGAGTGTTTGTTATTTTTTTCTTTTTGTTATTAAGGTTTCCATTATTTTTAATCTTTTTACATGTAGAGGAGGTTATTATTATCATTATATTTTCTACTAGTATGTTTCAGATGGATTCTGGTAGGTTTTTGTGTGTGTTTAAACGAGTGATAATGGAGCTTAGGAGTAACGTAAGACGTCTGGATAGGCATGTAGTAGTGTGGCCGATGTAATCATTGATGAGTTTGGTTTGATCAGGAACACAGTTCCTTCAGAGCCATTTGAACACGGAAATAATGTTCGTTATTTGTAGTTTTGATTTTGCAGGTTTGTTATTGATTTCGATGATAACATTAGCTGTTTTATTTTTTTTTTTAATAAATAATTTAATTTTCTTGTTTGGATCGATTGGGGTAGTGTATTTTTAATGATATTTCATTTTGCTTATAATTGACGTGTATTTGGCTTTTGTAAAAGATGTTATTGTTTTTGTCTGTGTGTTGAGTATCGTTATTAGTTCCTTTCAAAAGCAGTAGTCTAATCGGGTGGTCGATGAGGTAGTTAGGGATGCCATTGTTAACTAGTGTCTGCTTAGTGTTGTTGTTGAGTTCTTTAAGGAAAAGTAGACAAAAGGAATTAATTCTAATGTTCTCTCTTTAGGAATTTTTTTTATAACTGCTATTTTATATCTAAATGGACATTCACTCTTAAAATTAAGGTGGTAAGAATTTCTACTTTTATATAATGAGGTAATGAAAATGTTATTACTGTATTTTACGAGAACATCTAAGAATGGGAGTTTATTCTTTTGATTCAATTCGTAGGTAAACTTAAGGACAGATTTTTTTTTAAATGTGGTTTTGAGAATTATTTCTTATTTGTTTTTTTTTTTTTTTTTTTTTCACTAAAATAAAATATCGTCTATGTAGCGGACATATATTCTAAGTTTCCAGACCTGTTTAAATATCATGTTTTCTACATAGGACATGTAGAGAAGCACGTGCCGAGTGGATTTCCCAAAGTAACACCATTAGTTTGGGTGTAGATGTTGGCATTATGGTCATAGAAGGAAACTTTGGTTGTGCAGGCATGCAATAATTTTTTGTGGATATTTGGTTTGATGGATGGAGGTGAAGTGGAGTCATTTGTGTATACAGAATTAAGGATTAGGTCAATAGTTTGATCAACGGAAAAGTTTGTGAATAAACTTTTAACGCCAAGTGACGTTAAAATACCTTGGGTTGGTTTTATAATTCTAGAATATATATATATATATATATATATATATATATATATATATATATATTTTTTTTTTTTTTTTTGATTAATCGTGTTATTCAGTTGATATCCTGCGGTAAAAGTGATAACGGCACATTTCGATGATAAGAATTGTTCCCTTGATAAAATAAAAAAAAATATAGAGGTTCAGTTCCTGCTGGGAGGCATATTTTTCTTTGGCAGAATATGTCGATTTTAGGCGGTTGTCATCAATTTCAACGATTCCGAATTTTAAAAATCCACTGATAACATTTCAAACAGATGTAGCTACTAACAATACGGTTTGGGGTTTTATATAAATACTTTAAAATCTGATATTTGAAACATATATATATATATATATATATATATATATATATATATATATATATATGTGTGTGTGTGTGTGTGTGTGTGTGTGTGTGTCTGTGTAAACAAAGGGGGATGAAGCTAACGATGCTCATTCTCCAGGACCAAAGATAGCAGAAGAAAAATAGTACCAGAGAATCAGCAATATAAAGACATTGCATTCACACCAACAATTCCTTCTGCTTAGATAGATCGATTGGTTCGTCTTTTACGGTTTATCAACCCTTTGCAAGTTGTTTAAAGCCAGAAAATATTTAAAGATTTTTTTGAGTTAATACTAATTTAGTGATACAAGTTTTACGAATTAACCCATAGCTGAGAGAGATGAGGTTGATTCATACCTTTTCCAACGGTATAAGCACATACATGAATATCCTTCAGTTAGTTGCCAGGCGATCATGTATCTTTCGATACATGACTGACGAGGCAGGTTTTTTATTCCAGCAGTAGGTTGTTGCTTATTTGTAAAAAAAATAATTTTAGATAACACGACCATTTGTCTCTGACAATAATTGATAATATAATATTCATTTTATTATAAACACTACTACATTTACCGGCGTGAATGTCCGAAAATGTTGTTTAATACTGTTTATAATGAACAGAGTATTTAATAATATATATAAATACTTGTATCTAAGAAGAACGTAAAAATATAAAAAAATATGTTAAAAAAATAATTGTCGGACTTTGTCCATTTCATATATATATATTAATACCAAAAGGATTCCGATTTAAATACAATTTCCAACAGTTTTATTACATTACAAAAACAAAAAAGCCCAACATATATACAACAGAACCTCCACGCAATTAAGAAATCTTGCATACAACACTGCTTACATTAAAAATCTTTTTTACATGAACTTATCTAAAAAATCAGTTATTCTCTCTACCCTAACACTTTCTCCGTTTCAATACTCTCAAGTAAAAAAAGCACTCAATTTCCTGTACCAAAAAAACTGACAGAGTGTATATTTTTGAAAAACCAAAAAACTCAATAAACTAATTGCTGAGGACCCCATTTTACAAAACATAACTTACCTGAAAGATTATTTAATACAACAGATCCCACGAAGATCTCATTATGTTCACTACACCAATACTACCTCTGCTGACAACCACATCGCTAACCTATCTAAATATATCTCACCCAAGGAGAAACCTCTTTATTAAATAAAGGATTATCATTCTGCCCTCACAACCACTAAAACCTCTAAACCTTTGCTACGATATGGAAAAATACCTTCGTAGACTGAGACTAAAAGAATATTTCTCAGACAACAAACCTACTTCTAATACAGACAACAGCGCTAACCAATCATGCTCCAAACTTCCTCCGACGAAGAACAATATATGGACCCCACCAAGCGGACGTAACCAACACTTGGATCAATATGCCCACAAAGCCAGACAACACATGGATTACTTCTTAAAAAACAAAGGACACCAGATAAAAAAAATACAACTTATCCAAAATAGAACACCAAGCCATCTATACTCTTAAAAACAACCGAGACATAATTATCGTACCAGCCGACAAGGGCGGAGCTATAACCATCTTAGACACTAACCACTACATTAAAGAAGCAGAATCACAACTTCAAAATAACAGATTCTATGTACCCTTACCTCTAGACCCAACTAGCACATTCAAAACAGAATTATCACTTCTCACTCAGAACCTGAACTACAACATAAAAAATACCATAAAATCTCTTATTCCTGAGAACCTAAAACAGCAACATTCTAAACTATCCCAAAACTACATAAACTCCCCAAAATCATTTCAGAAAAACACCCTAACACTTTTTCATCCGACCCACATCAAATTACACAATCAAATAATGAAGAGAACATCTATGAAATTTCAAAAACCCTAAAATCATGCCACCTGGTAGACCCATAATATCAGGCATTGGCACCCTCACAGAACTTATATCTGGGTACATAGACAATATCCTAAAACCTTTATTGCCTGACATACCTAGTTATATTAGAGACACTACTGACTTTCTCAGCAAATTACAAAACATTAACTTAGTCCACCATGATACAATCCTAGTAACGATGGATGTTTCGTCCCTTTACACGAACATTCCACATGTTGAAGGAGTATCAGCTTGCTATGAGTTCCTTAGTAACAAAAATTACCTAACTACCAAATTACAGATATATGCCAATTAATAAAGTTCATCTTAACACATAATAATTTTAAATACAACAACAAACACTATTTACAGATTAGTGCCACAGCAATGGGCACAAAATGGCACCTAGTTATGCTAATATCTTTATGCACATTCTAGAAAAGAAGATACTAGACAATTCGGAATATAAACCATCACATTACTTTAGATATATTGATGACATTTTCTTATTATGGACTCATGGATCAGAAAAAATTAAAAACCTTTTTCACTTTCTGCAACAATTTCCACGATACAATTAAATTTACCATGGGGCACTCATACACATCCATCCCTTTCTTAGACGTTATGATAAAATTAAACAAACATACACTTTCTACCAGTCTATACAACAAACCCACAAACCAACATAAATTCCTGCACTTTAACAGCTGTCATCCCTTTAAATTAAAAAAATCTATTGTATACAGCTCATTTCTTAGAACCAAACGCATATGCTCAGACCATTTAGATTTTCTATACAATATTAATAACTTAACAAAACAATTCCTAAAATGCAAATACCCAATAAAAATAATAAAAGAAGCACTAAATAAAACTATCCTGATAAACCGTAACACACTTCTCACATACAAGAAAAAATAAAAACAACAATCGGATTCCCATGGTTTTTAACCACAATCAATATCCCCCACACTTATTCACAATTTAAAAATGATTACAAGAACCTCCAATTAGACAACAAGATCAAAGACATTTTCGATAAACCTCCCATAAATGCAATGAAACAATCACCTAACTTATCAGCTATCCTCACCTCTACCAAATATCTAAACAATAGAAACCAAACAGGAAATTACAAATGTAACAAACCTCGTTGCTTAGTTTGCAAACATTTAGTAATAGCTAATACATTTTACGTACCCAACACCAATATCAGGATACAGCCACCTAACCTCACCTGCGATACCCATAACGTAATCTATTATTTATTCTGCAACTTATGTCCTAATAGTGGATATATTGGTGAGTCTGGAAACAATTTTAGATTTCGTTTTAATAACCATAAACAAACAATACGTCAAAACAACCCTTATTCCCCATAGCTAAACACTACAATCAATCAGGACACACATTAGAAAACTGCAAATGTTTATTAATAGATTCCGATTTTACTTCCACATTCACACGCAGAAAAAAAGAAACATATTGGATTTTAAAATTAAATACACATAAATTAGGGTTGAATAGGGACTTAGGTGTTTTAAATCTTTATAAATATTTCAATAGCTAAGCAATTTCTTTAGATATAGTAAAAAATATTTTTAAAATATTTATGACAGTTAGATTTAAGTTAGGAATATCTGAACAGTGACGTTCCATATCACGTGACGTCCGCGTCTCTCGAAGGACGCTACTTGCCAACAAACAGTAATTTTAATTTATTTGTAACAAACAGTTATTTCTGATGAAAAATTGAGGACAATTTGAAATATCAAATATATATATAAATAAATAAATACTTTCACAAAATAAAACATTATAATTTTTAATTTGAAACTTTTTCTATATATATATATATATATATAGAGAGAGAGAGAGATAGAGAGAGAGAGAGAGAGAGAGAGAGAGAAGGAAAGAGAATGAGAGAGAGAGGGATAGAGAGATTGAATAATATTGACAAATTTTGTCTATTTATTCTCGACGCCCTCTATATCAAAAGCAATCAAGCAGCACTTAAGAAAAAATTATTACGTGCGTACTAGTAACGTAAGTGTATATAACAAACATTTAATGCCATTTTGCATTTCTACCGATTTCTGGTGACATCCCTTATGTTGAAACGCTTGTTTTGCAAAAAAATCCCATAACCACAACGGATAAATTAAAATGCGTGTCCGCGCGTGTTCTTTAAAAAGCCCCATCACAATGCATGTAGATGTCACCGCAATGTCTTTGTAATTTACCCCTGAGGATGATCATGGAAAAGATCGAAAGTACTTGGGTTAACAAAAACTACAGCGACTTGATGAATTTCATCTTAACTTCTAGAAACTGCTTTGATAACTGGAAAGGATCAGCACACACACGCACACACACATATATATATATATATATACGCTATTTTTATACTGTTAATTTACATATTTTTCAGTCAACAGTATGAAAATAGCGTTCTCTAAATTCTTCCAGTTGCTAAGGACATTTTGTTTTTGTTATTATTAGTTACTTTGTTTAAATAAATTCATTTCGTTTTTTGCCTTGAGAAAATCTACATTGGACGAAACGCGTCAGCAACTACGACAGTTTTCCTATTGTCATTTATATATATATATATATATATATATTAAGACATTTTTATGTTTAATATTCTTTTTATAGATACAAATATTTAAGTAAATGCCTTGTTTATAATAAACCTAAATATTTGTATCTATTAAAAAGAATGTATAAACATAAAAATGTCTTAAAATGATTATCGGACTCTGTCCATTTCATAATGTGTGACGTCATTTGTTTACATTTGATACGCCATGAGCAGATATGAATGTACGTGAGAAATTCATGGAAGATTGAAGTTTAAAAACAGTAAATTCGACTTTGCTAACCGAACTCTCCTCTGTGGCCAAATCGGTAAAGGCACGACAATCTATATGACGGGTCCGTAAAGGATACAGGTTCGAATCCTGTCGGAGGATGAAGATTTTTCGGACATTCAGGCCGGTAAATGTTGTTTAATACTGTTTATTATAAACAGGGCATGTACTTAAATATTTGTATCTATAAAAAGAATGTTAAACATAAAAATGTCTTAAAATAATTGTCGGACTTTGTCCACTTCATAATATATATATATATAGAAAAAACCACTAAAAAGTTGCAAATTAAATAAATAATAATGATTTTTTATGAAAGTATTTATTTATATTTGTTATTTCAGATCGACCTCGATCTTTCTTCAGAAATAACTATTTTTAGAGGTTTGCTTACAAGGAGCGTCCGTCGCGAGATGCGGACGTCACGTGATATGGAATGCCACTGTGTTCGAATAATTTTAACGTAAATCTAACTGTAATAATATTTTAGATGTTGTTTAAAAAATGAGTGGCACCCCCATATATATATATATATATATATATATATATATATATATATATATATATATATATATATGCACACATAAACAGGTTTATATATATTGGATCCAGAGATCATTTGCACAGATGTTATGCCTCAAAAAAGAAATCGCTTGCAAGAAAATTTTAACAAAAATCTAAATCGCAGTGTCTTGTCAGTAATCTTCAGTGAAACATTTATAAAAGATGCCCAGATACACAATTATTAAACCTGAATAACGATTCGAGGTGTCATTTGTTAACCATTATTTTGCTTTGTTCTGATTGAGCACTTTATTGCTTAGGTAGCTGCTTACCTTTTGCATATATATATATATATATATATATATATATATATATATATATATATATATATAATTACATGAATCATTCATACGAAAACAATAACACATTTCTCATAGCATTTTTTCGGATTACATCTCTATTTTCGTTATCCTCTTATTAGCGAGAAGTAAAAAACAAGAACAAATCTATTTCCATACCTGAGGATGTCTGTAGGAACAGACGAAAGCTTGTAAAAACTAAAAAAGACCTTATGAAACTGGAATTTATAAACAAGGATCATATCATTCATATGCAGGTTCGGGGTTAGTGTATCTCATTAAAATTGTTTGCGAAGATGTATTCTCGCCATTTAAATCATTAACCTCTATATTTGTTTTTTGTATGAATGATTCATGTAATTATAAATTAAACTGCACCTATAATCGATATATATATATATATATATATATATATATATATATATATATATATATGTTTCTATCAATTTTTTGTATCCGTTCCTGTACTTTCGACTCTTAATATAGTCATTATCAAGGTTATCCCTTTTGCTTGTTTCTTTTAAAACTTCCTCGTTTCTCGGTTACTCTGTCAATTGAAATTCCCAGCATTCGTTACTAAAAGCATATTTCTGTTCTACCTAATTGTCAGGCATTCGCAGCTTAAGATGAGAAATTACACAGCAGTCAGTGACTCGTTTATAACGCTAATTTTCAGTTCTTTAATACCTAAGAGACCTTTTAGAAAGTTATTTCTTTCGATAGTTCTGTGTTCCTTAGAATTCTTGTCATATTTTTCGTTGTCTGTTATTACACTGTCAAGATAGTGCCATTTCCGTACGACTGATTGTAACGTCCTCCCTCGTAACAGAAAGAAAAAAAACTGCAATCTTATTAATTTTAGATTGGAATTTCGGATTGCTTTCAAACGCTAAATTATATTTTCTGTATAATTTTCAATCATTTAAAACTTCGTTTATTCTTTCACGTCTTAATTCTTGAAAATAATGCTAAAAAGAGACAACAATGTGTGTAAACATTGACTAATGGGGGTACGGTCATCTAATTATCATGAAATAATCTAATATTAAAACTCTGTTTTTTCTCCTCTTCCTTCTCCATTTCCTCCCATCTATACGGCATGTCCCTTCAGAACTAACCGAGCATGACCCTCGAAATGTTTCGTTTTCTCTGAAATGTGTATTATCATGGTTGTTGTTTGTAAAGATGGCGGATTTCATCCCCATTGTCTTCTACAAGATTTCAATTTAGAATTGGGCTCACTGTCACATAACATTGAAACACCGTTAAGCAAAGTTAAGCAACTTCGAGCCTGGTCAGTACCTAGATAATGATTTTCTAAGCCCGGCTTAGATGTGGCACAAGGCCGAAAGTATGGAGCACCCAGTGTGGATTGAACTCACTACTCAGTCGTAATTGATCTAGCAAGACAAGCTTGCTAACCATCACACCACGTCGAGGTGCCCAATATAATAGTGATTTTCCAAGCGTAGCTTAGATGTGGCACAAGGACGAAATTAGGGGGCACCTAGTGAGGATCGAACTCACTACTTAGTCCTAATTGCTTTAGCGAGACAAGCTTGCTAACCATTACACCACGCCGAGGTGCCCTTTATTTTCTAAGCGCTGCTTAGATGTGGCACAAGGCCGGAAGTAAAGAGCACCCAGTGAGGATCGAACTCACTACTCAATCGTAATTGTTCTAGCGAGACAAGCTTGCTACACATTACACCACGTCGAGGTGCCCTTAAGTACCTAGATAGGTGACCGCTTAGGAATATCAAGTGCTGTAATTTTGGATGTGTGAATAGTGTAAGGGATAATGGCTCGGAACTATTAATCGAAGATTCCCAGTTCCTGTTGGGTTCGTTATATTCACTTACGCGCAAATACCCTTGGGAAAGGCATGGATCCAACTCTTTTTCCTACCAGCTATAAGTTAATTATTAAGACTTGCATCACTAAATGATTATTATCTAGAGAAAATTTCTTACAATCTAAATATATTTTCTGCGTTTAAATAACCTGCAGAAAGATGGAAGGCCGTAAAAACCAAATCAATCAATTAAGAATTGTGTTATAAAGGAATTAAAGGTTGCTGCCGACACTCGAGTTTGAACATAGATGGCCAGTGAGCAAACATAGGAGATCCTATTATTGAATTAAGTGGATTACGTGACCATAGACGAAGCGTATATATATATATATATATATATATATATATATATATATAATTATATATATATATATTAGTCGCCATTTCTTCTCTATCCTCTTTTAAAGTTCTCGAAAAGAAGCTATCAGTGGAGCTTCCTCTTTACAAATGGAATACGAAGAATATGAGTGTAATTCGATCCTGTGTACGTAGCATCGTAGGTCCTAGCTGTGAAGATCTGAACTGGTGGAACTTATGAATGTAACTCATCTGAGTATCTTCTGTGAATGTACCAATAGAGTAGAAAGAGGCTAACAACATTTTGTCTGTGGGAAAGGGACTACAGATTGAGAAATAATTAATCTCTCACAAGGCCGTGTAATCGCTTTTGAATTCTGTCAAGAATTAACAGGGAAGACTAAGCAACACCACCCCAAACCAAGCAGCAATACTCAATTCTTGGTCTGATCTGTCATTTGTAAATATAGAACCTGGCAGTAGGAGTTATATAGGAGATATTTTCTGGGGCCGTAAAAGAAGCCGATCATTCCTCTAGCATTCTTAATGATAGAACGGGCATACGAGTTCCAATTGAGTGAGTTTAGTCCCAATAGACGCTTGAGGCAATGAGTCTCTGTTTCAATTTATATCTGAAAAAATATTTGTTGTGTCACGCAAATCTGTTATATGCATTAAAATACTTGATTTTTACGCCCTTTTCCTACCATGTCGGGACGAATAAAAAAAGGAGCTACTTAAAGTACTCATTCATTTCCATAAATATTACCAGATATAATTTCGTCAACCATATTCTTTCAATTTCTTTTCACCCACCCCTCTCTCTTTCCATCTTTCCGTGATTGCGTGCTTATTTAATTTTCAGCTTTCTTTAAACAAACAATATTTTAAATATTTTTATTTCAACTTTCTTCAAACAGAAAATGTTTTAATGTTGAAAGCAACTTCAATGTTTTATAATCTGAACATTCAGTGACTCAACGGGTCACGGGCAATATATATATATATATATATATATATATATATATATATATATATATATATATATATATATGATTTAAAAATACGATTTGTTTATACATTAAGTATTTTTATTTCAACTTTCTTCAAGCAGACAATTTTTTTTAATGTTGAAAGCAACTTCAATAACTGCAAATAAATGTATTTTTGAAATATCTCTGCTTTGACAAACTCTTCATGAAACTAAATGTAAACAGTAACACATCAAGGTTGACCCAACAGGTCACGGGTGGTCTAGTTAAAGATAATATTTTTCCAGGAGCCCATGGTCTCAGCAAAAGTATGGAAATACAAACGCGAAAACATACATAGATTATTTATAATTTTGCTTTATTAAAATATCTTGTCTTTGTAAAAACGTGTTGTTTTAGGTCTTCCTTAAGTGAGATGTTCATGAACATTTGGTGCTGGAATATACGGATCTTCGAAAACTTAATGATCCTTAGAGGTGATGTGTAATGACTTGCAAGCTTATAGATCTTTATTGTTGATGAGTAACTAACTTAGAAGCTCACTAAGCGACCCATACTACTCGGCATCAGGTTTACAAGACTGCAGTTTTTTGGATATATTTATGTACTAGTGAGCTAGCCAAAATGAGCTGACTCATTTTATAGTTCACCAATAGAAAGGTTAACCAATCAGAAAGCTCAAAATATTCAATGCGACGTGTATAAAGGCAGCCATTTTGTTTTTTCTCTCAAAAATAATCCTCACTGCCAACCTGATATCGAAGACTTAAAGACTTACTTAACAGCCGCTACTTTCTCTGAATCTTCACTGCCAACCTCTGATATTGAACAGATTACGAACTTCACTGGATCCCATATTCAGAGACTACGGCAAACATGGTAAACAGGCTGCAAGTAGTGAGGAGCGAACTAAGTTATACTTGAAAGCTGAGAGTTAACAAATTTATTCATTCAATCATTCACTCAAGTTCTTAACTGATTTAAAAGACAACGTTGTCAACAAGACTTAACGTTATTTCTTTTTCTTCTATGTGCCGTTTCCCTTCAGGACATGTGAGATTATGGCTCTCCACAATGCCTTGGCATTTGTAGCTCTTAGTAAATTTTGCCTTTTCGCTATCTCTCCTAATAACTGTTTTGTCAACCATTTATACAAGCTAGTTAGCTCGGTTATTTAGTGCAGTCTGGTGTCGTTCTTGCGTTTAATATGTCCTGTCAGTGTCTAATTTACTAAGCCGGCTTTCCTTAGTATGTGCCCTAGATATTCCAACTTAAGTACAGGGTAACACCCAAAAAACGGGAACTTTTTAACAAACCAATAAAACCAAGAGTGATGGAAGAAAAATATTTTATTCATAGTAATTGAAACCTTAAAACATGCCATTTAAGAAACAATGATGGAATTTTCATTTTTTAAAAATTACGTCCTCCTGTACGAATGCATTCTTGAAATCTGCTGTTGAGATTCCTCATTGACTGCTGCAACATCTCAGCTGGGATACTGTGAATTTCATCTTGAATTCTAAATGGCGAAATGTTTACTTGCTCAAGGTCACTGTCTCGCAGTGTTGCCACTTGCCTGGCAATACGCATTTAAAAAATTACCGCTTTTTGGGGGGTCACCCTGTATAAGTGCGCTTTTTTATTTTCATTTTCTCTTTAATTCGTCATTGTTCAGCCCATGGAATTCTCAGAACCATATTTCTCTTGCCTCAACTCTCTTCTTCAACTGTGATGAGATTCTCCATCACTGATTGTCATATAATGGGATCGATATTACATAATAGTTAAGTACTCTTTTCTTTGTTTCTAATGAGATTTTCTTGTTTCTTAATACTTTACTTAGCTTTTGAAAGGCATTTTTTACTATCCCAATACACATTCAGATTTCGGTGTCTCGTTTTCCGTCCTTTGTAAACGCTTACCAGATGTTTAAATTGTTCTACTTGGTTGATTTTGACATCTCCAATTTGTAATACGCATGTTGGCCTGACAATCATACACCCTATCTATATACAATTGATGCTTAGTCCTTTTTTCTTGCTTTCCTTTAATAATTTTTGTGGCATTTGCTGTATTTTTCTTTCTGTGCTTGCTGTCATCATTGTAACATCTGCATATCTTATGTTAAGATTGTGACTGCCAAAAATGAAGCCTGGTAGGAATTCTAATAATCTCATAATCACGTTACACCCTTTTCTATTTTGGGATATTTACTGATTCCATTTTTATACAAGCAATTCAAATATGGCGACAAAGATGAGGACAATGGTCCGAATAATGTAAATAATGTGCAAGCAGTTTACTTCAAGTATAGGGTGTTCCAATAATTTTAAATGTGAATTAAGTTTAAGCGTCTATTGATTTCGTTCTTTTTCTTTCAGATTTAACAACTTAAGTCTTTGGCAATTTCAACCACGGAAAGATTAACAATCAAACAACGTGTTACGAAGCCTATTACAAAAATGGACGTTCAAATTTATAAATATACAGTCCAATGATTCCACTAACACAAAATGCACACCAAACAGTGACCTTTTGTGGATGCAGTGGCTTTTAAACAATCTTCCTTGAATTTTCATCCGCCCAAATGTGACAATTCTTCTTATTAACGAATCCACCAAGATGAAAATGGGCTTCATCACTAAAGAGGATTTTTTTTGCGAAAAATCTTCATCGGCTTGTCTTTGTTCGTGCACCCAATTGATGAATGCATGGCGTTCCAAATGGTCAGCAGGTTTCAGTTCTTGTGTCAATTGAATTTTGCAAGCGTGTACAAACAAATCTTTTGTCAAAATTCGATGTAACGTTGTTGTGGCGTGGTTCAATTCCTGTGCCCGAGGACGAATAGAGGTGTCTGGACTTTTGGCCACATTCTCGTTCACTGCAGCAATGTTTTCCCCTGAACGGCGTAAACGAGCATGCAATAGTGTTTTCACATCTGCCACTGACCCAGTTTGAATTTACGAACAATTTTTCCAATTGCATTCTTCATTGTTCGATAATGTTGACCAAAAATCGTGAAGTGCGCGAAATACATTTCTGTTTGAACGTCGATTTTCGTAACAGGCTTCCATAACTTTAACACGTTGTTAGATTATTGATCTTTCCATGGTTAAAGTTGCCAAAGACTGAACTTGTTAAATCTGAAAGAAAAAAAAAATCATTAGACGCTTAAACTTAATTCACATTTAAAATCGGTCTAAGTTATCCGACCACCCTATATTAAGTTCTGGGTTATTCTAATACCCTTGTATAATATATCGAGCTTACGTAACAGTTCCAAGAGTATTTTGTGACGTACTTTATAAAACAAACAATTTTAAAAATCACACCCAAAGTCACAAGTAGAGAAATTCCAGATTTAAATGCGTTGGTAACATAATCTGGTAACACTGTCTATAAATATGTATTTTATGTGTATAAAGAATCGACTATGGCAAAAAGTGAGGCATCTGTTTATTAGTTGTTATATATGAGCTACGACCCCTCATTTAGTATCCATCTGTAAGCTAATCACATGCGTATGATCTACAACTTGTTTTAACAGGTTAAATTAGAAGTAGCGAGTTGGAAAAGATTTTAAAAACTGTATATATATATATATATATATATATATATATATATATATATATATATATATATATGTTGTTCATGATGACGGTCGTCTTTGAGTATAGAATTCAGAGTTTAGCAGTGAATATTTTGAAGACAGTAGGAAAGCGTTGTTCACGTTAGCAGTGGATATTTTGGTAGCAGAGCATAGTTCGTCCTTCTGTTTCTCTTCGCCTGACAAGCTGGACTGGACATTCGGGTAGAGTGAACAAAATGGCCGCCTTTATACACAACGGATTGAATATTCTACGTCTTCTGATTGGTTAACCTTCTATTGGGGGACTATAAAGTGAGTCAAGTCATTTGGGCTAACTCACTAATCCATAATGTACACAAAAAACTGCAACAAGCTAAACCACAGAAGGTGCTATATTAATCTAAAAATACATTTTATTCACTGTGAACGCATCAAAAAATATATTCCGACATCCTAAGAAACTATAAGGTGACAAAAGGCGATTATCTCCCTTTGACTAGGATGCAATTACGGGATAGCCGCTTAGTGACGTCACTTCATAGAGTGACAGAAGTGGCTAGTCCATCAGGAGTCAAACCGAGCTGTTGCTTTGTTAGTCGGGACCGAAGCTAAATACCTTTCCTGGTCCGAGGCTAAATCTGCCTCCCCGACCTGTCACGTGGTGCAGCTTACAAGCCCACGGCACAGTTTTCCTTAGTATCACCAGATACAGAAACTATCTCCGGGTCGCAGTTCTCATGTTGGAAAAATCTATAACTCGACGTTTAGCTTTAACAGAATCTGTCCTCGCTGGTGAAATAGAGGATAAATCCATCATACTGGAATATCCACTGGGAATCCTAAATATGTCTGATCCCGAAACACAGAAGAATCATCTCACGTTCCCAAATCCCGATAACTACAAACTTCAAAATTAAAATGCAAAGTCAATCGCCATCTTCTGTCTTCGTAAACCCTGTTTCTTTTTTGTCCTTTCCTCAATCCTTCACATTCTCATTCTCTTTCACTTTTCCTCCCTGCATTCTAGTGGCATCACCGGCTTGTTTGGGGGTGAAATGATTTAAATTTTTTTTTTTTTTCATTTTACAAAAGCTTGATGTTTTTGTTCTACAGAAGATCAAAAAGGAATAATAGAAATAAAATTCTGAATTATCTCCCTTAACATAAAGAAATACCGCCCATTTCAATAGCCGACAAAAAAAGTTTTGACCCATAGAATCTTTACTTAATTAATAAATTTGTTGATGCCATTAAAATAATACAGTATAGATAAAGAATTATCGTGTTTAAAGGATTGTAAATGACTTGAAATATATTCCCATAACGTTCTTTAATAGATGGGCTTCCGAATTTCATTTGTCAGATGACAATTGTTTGACTTTTGAAAGTGTTGACAAGTTAAGACATACTTACTAGGGAAAATATATCGAATTTACTGGTTATAAACTTCAATCTTCCATGAATCTCGTACATTCATAACTGCTCTGGCGTATCAAATGTAAACAAATGACGTCATATATTAAGAAATGGACAAAGTCCGACAATTTATTTATTAAAGACATTTTTATGTTTAACGTTGGTTTCTGTTATTTGGTACAATTCTTTGTCTGTGATGTTATAGCGCCAGTACACAATGTTCAAAGAAGGGTGGTCTTCACCTAAACCCACCGGCAGACATTTTTAAGCATTGATCTGAGAAATCGGTTGTAAACAACTGACAGTTTAGATATTTCTGAACAGATTTGGCGCGGTACATGACACCCATTAATATATCTGACGAGGCTATTTAAGAACAGATTAGCGAGTTTTCTGCTGTTGTTTCTGTGGGAAAAAGATTGTCGCATGGAAATAATTAGTCAACTGCAAGGCCGCGTAAATGATTTTGAACTCTGTCAAGGTGGAAAAGAGATCAGACTAGTAATACTCCATTTTTGTTTAGATCTGACAATTGTAAAGATATAACATGGGAGGAGGAGTGTGGTACTGGATGGGACGGTGTATGGAGCCGACTGTTTGTTGCAGAGTTTTTGGCGATGTATCGTATAGTCACATATTTCTCTTTATGCGTTTAGAGAGATAAAAGTTAGCCAAGACAATGTAACTGTTGCCCTGAAACCAGCCAACGCCGCTGAACCCACTGCAGATGTGGTCCATCTTATTTGCAATCAAGCTTTCCAAATGATAATTTGCTTTTAATTAAGAGTTTCCTTAATCGAAGGTATCTAACGAAGACCAGAAAACAAGTCTTCATTGTCTGTCCGTAATCAGTAATCAAAAGCAGTCAAATTATAATGATCTGCAAGCAAAGCTTTTCAGTGTTGATCGTCCGACGGCTATTT
The DNA here is from genome assembly GCA_903632075.3 of Acanthosepion pharaonis. Taxonomy (NCBI): domain Eukaryota; kingdom Metazoa; phylum Mollusca; class Cephalopoda; order Sepiida; family Sepiidae; genus Acanthosepion; species Acanthosepion pharaonis. The sequence goes on along the minus strand of CAHIKZ030004860.1, from coordinate 966,617 downwards.
AGGGTAATTTCCTCTAATGAAGCAGAGTGAATCAATAAAACTATCAACAAATCAAAAAATACATAATGAATCTTGAAAAAAAAAGGAACAAGAAATTCTAAGAAAAACAGGAAAAAAAAACAATGTTAAAAAAATTATCGATGCCGCTAGTCGAACAGATATCGTTGCGGAACGGGAAATGAACTAGGCAAAGCGAGTTCAAATCCCATTACATTCACTTTCTAAAAAATACCTTATTCTACCCCTTCTAGATATGGTTTTTATAACAGGGTAGATTGGAGCACCTAGCCTTGGTTAGTAACTATTCTAAAAGAATATTAGTTTTGCTCTATTTTTGTTAGATAGTCCTGCAACCCTAACAGGTGCTAGCACTTCGTTCAGGAAGTGCCTGGGAACAACACAAATTAAGAAATGATTCCGCGTTCCTCAAAATCTCCATTCTCCCGATCAGAAGCCTTGTTGCTGGATGTAGTTTATCGTTATACCCAAGACTATCGAGGACACGTAATAAAAAAAAAGAAGGCGTGGAAAACTTGACACTCACAAAGTATGCTGAATGCAAGAAGGACAACTAGTAACCTACATAACTAACTTCTATAAATTCATAACAGAAAAGAGAATGAGAACAATAGTAAAAAGACAAACGTTGCTAAGATTTATAAAGGATAGGAAGCTGTGGAGAACCTTGAATGTGCAGGTGCGAAAAGAAACACAGCACCTAAAAGATTTAATTCCAAGTACCTGCTCAAGAGTTACGGAAACACGTTAAAATCCGCAGTGTAGTCTTCAGTAAAATAACCAAAAGACAAAATTTATTAAGAACTACAAAGCACTGGAAATTGTGGAGAGTCATGATCGTCTACGTCCTGAAGGGATACGGCACATAAAGAAGACTAGATTGGCGGTAACATCTCAATTTAGTGCTGAAATGGTTAGATGTAAACATGCTCTATGCTATAAAGAATTATCGTATTTAAAGGATTGTAAATGACCTGAAAAATTTTTCCATAATGTTCTTTAATAGATGGGTTTACGAATTTTATTTGTAAGATAACAATTGTTTGACTTTTGTAATCATTGACAAGTTAAGACATACCTATGAGGGAAAATATATTTTTGTTATATTTTTTGTAGAAAGTCCGTAAAAATTTTACAAATTCTAATTAATTAATCCTTATATTTACTGTTTTTCTTCGAAACATTTATCAGGAATTTTTTTCTTTTTAAAAGAATTTTAAATTGTTTTAATTTCTCTTTTGGTGGCATTTCGACAGTCTGAAGAGGAGGTCTTTGAGACTAGGACAACTAAGAAGAGTAAAGCGGTAGTTCAGACTATGGATGGAAAAGATCACTTCAGACATTCAAACCTGATGACAAGCTGACTAAAGCCGCAAACAAGTCTCTCTTCTTCAATTCATCTGGTACATCAAACAGGAATTGGCAGGATATCTAACTCGTCTCTTTAGGACAAGCGGAGCCACTGAATGGACTTAAGTTGACAAGAACCACCATGGCAATGTATACCGACCAGCTATTGCAATACCTTATTCAAATATGGCGACACACTGCCAAGAATAGGCATCTGTGGGATTGAAAGCAGGAGAGCATTTTCCTGTAAAAATTAGAAAAAAATCTGATGACAATGATTGTGATGATGATCTATCTGCAATGATTTTCTGCAATAACACCATTAGCAATGCATGCACGTTCTAAAATACATCTCACATAATTAGCGAATTTTAACGTTCCCGAATTGTTAGAAAATTAATCAAAGAGTTTCCTGAAATATGCACTTTTTTAATGAGCAAAATATTTCCGATTTTACATAAACATTAGATCATCCTTTTCAGTTGGGGTAACAGTTTTATGAATTTTTTTCCGCATTTATCACCTTTTACATTATTAGACATTCTTCTGAATCCTCAAATATAATTATGTTTTAATTACTAATAATAATTTCAGAATGTGCGAAATGCCTTTAAAATATAACTCTTATGAATATTTTTCATCAATTGATCCAAGTAAGGTAACAAAGGCACTAAGATGCAAGGGGTTACTGCGTGTGAAAGAATATAAGAAAAAAAAAACACTATTAAAGAGGAAGGATAATGAAAGAACAGGAATTAAGAAGAATGAAGATATTGGTTGACACTGCATTTAAATTTTTAAAGATCAAAGTTGACTAGAAAGCAAGAAGACCGAAAAGAGTTCTACAAACCAGAAAATAAACTGTTAGCATAGAACATATGGTTACATCTAGCCATTTCAGCACTAAATTGATGAGATGTTACCGCCAATCTAGTTTTCTTTATGTGACGTGTCTTTTCAGGAAGTAGATGATCATGACTCTCCACATTTTCCAGTCCTTTGTAGCTCTGAATAAAAGGTTCAGAGTGGTTTCTCTTTGCATCAACCTACCAGCTTCAGAATGGTTTCTCTTACCTTCAACCTATTAGCTTCAGAATGGTTTCTCTTACCTTCAAACTACCAGCTTCAGAATGGTTTCTCTTATCTTCAACCTACCAGCTTCAGAATGGTTTCTCTTACCTTCAACCTACCAGCTTCAGAATGGTTTCTCTTACCTTCAACCTACCAGCTTCAGAATGGTTTTTCTTACCTTCAACCTACCAGCTTCAGAATGGTTTCTCTTACCTTCAACCTATTAGCTTCAGAATGGTTTCTCTTACCTTCAACCTATTAGCTTCAGAATGGTTTCTCTTTGTTTTCACCTACTAGATAAACCAAATTTAATTATGTTTTCAAATAAAAACACTTTTAGAAGCTAATTCAATTTATTGTAATTAAATGCTTTTCTTTTATCCAATAGCCCATTAGAAAAAATATACCAAATGTTACATATGGTATGCTAGTAAAATCCAAATTACTAGATTGGTTATCTGGGCTTTTTAAATCATCTTATCAAATTATTCAGCATTCTAACCGGCACCAAATGAAAAAATACTTCGTAAACTCTTCACCATTAAGTGTTATGTTTCTCATTCAACAACTTGTAATTTATTCAACTTCTAAATTACATTCACATCAGTTCCTTTCCAAAAGGTGACCCGCTACAGATTTACTGACTTATAAAATCGCACTACCATCTCAATGGATTAGAAACGTTAAATTAAAAATTATTCACATTTTTATAATCCGATTACTTTTATAATATAAATTTTTTATAACAATATATAATAAGAATTATTCATGTCAATGTATATTTATAACGTAAAGTTATTTTGAACGGTGTCATTTTACAATATAATTGCCATAAACATATTATGCGTTATAATATTCACAATAAAGATAATACTAAACATTTTTGTTATAAAATTAAGGTATAAAACAATGTATTATATAGCAAAATAGGTTTATGCCAACGAAGTTTTATAATGAATAATTGTTTGGAATTACGAATTTTCATATTGACAAATATGAAAATTACGAATTTTTCATATTGTTCGTAATTAGTCATGATAATTCTTTAAAACAATAATATTTTATAATTATTTTTAATAATGAATGTAAATAACGAAATATATATAACAAGTTTTTTTTATGAGAACTTGTTTATAGCAAAAAAACTTTTATAATATCGTTTATCACAATAGTTTAGAAAATTGATTTTTTTTATTTTGAAAAACTATATAATAATTATTATAGGCTGTTTTATAACAATTCATTTTTTTAAAATCACACTGTTTATGACAAAGACTTGTGAAAATTTCCATAAGAAAAAACATTCCAACAATAAGTTTTATAAGGATAAGATTTTAATTATGAATCTGTTTAATGAGAAATTTTGTATAACAATGATTTTTTATAAAAAAATGTTCTGAACTGATAATGAAAGATCGGTCATGACAATTAATTTTATCATGAAAACATCATTTATGGAGAGAATTTATTATAATTATAAAGGTTCTTCAGTAAAAATTCATTCTTATAATTTCTCTCTATAAAAATTTATTTTTTCTAATAAATTCTATGGCCCAAAAATGTTTATCAAAATAAATTATATTTTTTCTGGAGAAAATTACGATTATAATGAGCAAAAACAATTTTTATAAAGAAAAAGTTTTATAACAATGAATTGAATCCTGAAGTCTTGTTTATAACAATGAAGATGAAGATAACAGTCCGAATAGTGTAAATAATGTAAGTAATCATAATACCTCATCTCAGAGATCCAATCACCTGAAGAAGGCCTGAGCGTACAACGGCCGAAACGTTGTGAATATGGCAATGAAGATGAGAGTTACAGTCCGAATAATGTAAATAATGTAAGTAATCATAATACCTCATCTCAAAGATAAACACAGATAATAATTTTTCTCATTGAATTTGTTCATGAGAAAGGAATTTTATAATAAAATTGTTCACAAAAATGAATATTTATAATAAAATTGTTTTTAATAATGAAATTTGTAATTGAAATATAGTAGCTGTTAATTTTATAATATAAAATTGTAATCATGGCATTTTATAATAAAATTTGTCTTATTATTATCTATGTAATTCTTTTAGTGTCTATCTAATTCTCGGTGCATCTATCTATCTATCTATCTATCTATCTATCTATCTATCTATCTATCTATCTATCTATCTGTTTCCTTGCTTGTATATTTATTTCCATCTGTTCAGCTCTATCTAATCTGTTATATTCTTCTTCTAACTGGTGCTCTCACTGTCTGCCTGTCACTCTCTCTCTTACACAAACATATACATCCAAGTACCGTCTTTCTCATCTGTTTTCACTCACAGATACCAAAAAAGAAAGATTAGTGAATGGAGAAGGTTACGTGTCACATTACAAATATGTTCTGTTTTCTCTCTCTCTTTCTCTCTCTCTCTCTCTCTCTATCTATCTATATATCTATCTACAATACTCTTTTGATTATCTATCTATCTATCTATCTATCTATCTATCTATCTATCTATCTATCTATCTGTCTGTTGTAATATAAAAATTGTAATAATGACATTTTATAATTTCTTTTATTACTTCAAACGTAATTTTTCGTGGACACCCGTATTTAAGTAGACGTTCGATTTATTATAAAAATTATTATACTTTATTTGTGTACTCGAGAAAACCTTAATAAAGATAATCTTGACAGAGGGCAGAATCACTTTATTAAGTTTCCTCGATTATGCAGGCCACTAGACGAAATAAATACTGTTTAAAATAAACTCAAATACGGTTATCCACTAAAAATACGTTTGAAATAATAAAAATATATAAATTATCAAACAATAAAATCCAGTAATTTAAAAATGTTCATAACAATGACTTTTTGTAACAAAACATATTTTTTAATCGGTATCCAAGGCAGTAAAGCCACTAAGACACAAGGGGTTACAGGCTGTGGAGAAATTAGAAACAAAAACATTAATAATGAGTGGGAAGAGAAAAGAGTAACCAGGGAGATAGTAAATAGCGATTGATATTACATTTAAATTTTTAATGATTAAAGTTGGCTGGAAAGCATGGAGTCGGAAGGGAGTTCCCCAAGAGAGAAGTGCGAGAAAAGAAACTGTCAGCATAGAACTTACGGTTGCATCTAGATAGTTAAACAGTAAATTGATGATATCAAGGCAGTAAACCGATTTTCCTGGCAAATGACCTAGCAATGGATAACAATGATATCTTTTCATAATTATTGTTTATAAGAAGGATTTGTTTATAAGAGAAATTGTTTAGAAGATTGATTTTTATAAAATTGTCTATGATACATTCATTTTTTTTGTATTATACTTTAATTTGTAAATATACCGTGTATACTCGTGTACCATGCAACTTTTGAAGATCTAAATTTGAAACTAATTTTAAGGGGGAGGTTGCATCATAGACAAGATATAAAATTAGAGTATGAGCCATCTTCACATACGCTAATTTTATATCTCGTGTATGATGCGACCCCTTAAAATTAGCTACAAAAAGAGGTCTTCAAAGTCTCATGACACGCATATATATATATATATATATATATATATATATATATATATATATATATATATATATATATATTACGTAAAAGAGAAGATTATTTACGGATGGATATGTCACAGTTTACAATTCTCAAAAGATTCTTCCTGGTCATCTACCGAAGATTAATTTGGCTCTTCTTCCATGAGACAAGTTCTTTCAAGACCTAGGCGATCATAGCTCTCCATCTTCCTTCTTTTATGTTTCTTTTTTAGTAATTGTCGACAATGTTTCCCATCCTCCTTTGTTCCTTTTTGCCATCCAAAGACGATTGGCCACCGTTTCCACCAGCTTCTGTTGCTTTCAGTATATCCTGTTAGTGTTTAATTCACTAGTCCTTCTTTCCTCGTTCCGTCTCCCCAAAATTTCAACTGTCACTCTCTAATTATATCGTATGCATTTCCTTCAGTAAGTTATGTGACATGCGTGATACACGCGTAAATGATCATGTATCTCTCGATACATGACTGACGAGGCAGATTTTTCCCCGCTGTAGGTTGCCATTTCTTTCTGCGGTAGACCAGTTGCCATCCAAAGCTATACAACACGGTCTATTCTGCTATTTATCCATAGCTGGTCGTGGTGGTGGGGGGGAAGAAGACGATTAATACCTTTCCCAATGGTATTT
>CAHIKZ030004860.1:922500-955000 GCA_903632075.3 Acanthosepion pharaonis | reverse complement strand
AGAAACAAATAAACAAGCAACAAACAAAATGGCCGATAGTGGATACGGAGAAAGAAAGAAAGAAAGAAAGAAAGAAAGAAAGAAAGAAAGAAAGAAAGAAAGAAAGGAAGAGGGTACCAGATAGGTTAGCAGGACAGAGAGATGTCGGAAAGCATTAAAATAGAAATGACATTAGGAACCAACAAACAAGCAAACAAGCAAAAAGGCCGATAGAGGTTACCGCAAAAGAAAGAAAGAAAGAAAGAAAGAAAAAAAGAAAGAAAGAAAAAAAAGAAAGAAAGAAAGGCAAACGACATCGGATTAAAAGCTACCGACAAAGAAAAAGAAAGAAAGAATATTATATATAGAATGCAATAGAATGTAATAAACGGAAAAAAAAAAAACAATAACAAAAATGAAACCATAAAAATGGCTGGATGCAAAATTAAAATAAAAATAGGACATCAAAAATAAAACGAAAACGATATTAAAACAAAACAAAAAAAGGCAAACGGCAAGAAAAGTAACGAAATATCTTGTTGAATCGAACAAGTCTTTGCCAATGCTTATATTTTATTTTTAAAATCAAGTCACTAAAGCAGGAGAATTGTTACCATTCTTTTTTTGCTTCTTTATTTCTGTGATTCAATTGCAATGACGAAAAGAAGCAAATGAAAGCCACCAGCAAAAAGCAATTTATCTATTTTTTTTCAGCTTAGAAGATTCTGCTTCATCAGTTTGCTCCCTTTTGATGAATATTTTTTAGGGTTCTAAATTAGAATATGTTAAAACACACGAAAATCATCCGCCTGAAGCGACTAAGGCTTTCAACCTTAATTTTTTTTTCATTCTTTTTATCTTTTCATTACTTTTTCTTTCTATCTTTTTACGCCTTACGATGTGAATTACTTTCCAGCTCTCTTTTTATCGATTTTCTTCGTATTCCTCGTTTCTTTGCCAAACAAATCTTAACCTTTCTTTCAATATCCCTCTGCAATACACGACCATATACATTAAAAAAACAAAAAAACAAAACGGGTAAAGATTGTCTTGTGAGTATAAATTCTAAAGTGTGTCTCCTTTTTCTGATTTTAATTTCTTATCGTTCTTGACTAGATTATTTCTTAGCGTTTTTTGTCTGTTACTTTTCTTAACTTTTCTTCATCGATTTCGTTTTTTTTTGTTTCTTTTTTGTTTCTTTTTTTGTTTCTTTATCACTCTCATTCACTTCGATTTATCCTTTGCCCTTCTGCAAGCATTTATTTTGGATTTCTTATAAGTGATTCTTTATTTAGCTATTTATTAATTCATTATTATTATTATTATTTTTAAGCCTTCTTCCAATTTCCTTCGCAATGTAATCAGAGTTACTCCCCTTTTCGATTGCCTCTCTTTCGTTTTGGTCCTTCCATCCCGTATTTTCGTTTCCAGTTTCCGCTTTTCTTCTCCCACCCTGCTTGCATTCCCATCGTCTTTCTTCGCCCTATCTTTTCTTTAATTTCTTATTTCGCGACTAAATGTGCTCTTTTTTTTTATTGTTCCTATAGGCCGTATCCTCTAACCCGACACTTACAGTTGGAGAGATCTGATTAGAACTTTGTTTAAATGTCCTAGGTCACGGTGTCCCCAATATTAAGCGATGCCAACTCAAAGACAAATCCGGACCACGCTTTATATAGTTATCGTATTTTTTAATTACAAAGGAATGATAGAAATTCAAAAAAATAAATGCGAATAAAATCATTCCAATCAAGATTTAATGAACATTGTCGAAAGAGCATCAACTTGATAGAATGATAAAACAAAAAATTAAGGGTAATTTTCAGTTTAATTCCCGTACTCAGTTTCTAATAGAAATTTCCACAATAGTTACATTTAGGTGCAAATTTATATGCTCAATTAAAAAATAACAAAGAAACTTTCCTAATGTTTACCATTTTGGAGTTATCAACAATAAAATTTCGGACTTATTCGCGTCGCGGCAACAGCCCGGCAGCCAATACTGACGTTGTTTACATACTTTTGCCTCGCTGTAATCGAGCGTGGAAGCTTCACTTGTCTTGATTAATACGCTCACAATTCGCAAACTTTGCGCGAAATTTAAAAAGAGCATGATTATTTACGAAATAAAAAAAATGCTATAAAGGAAATAATAATAACAAGAACAAATTTAAGGTTCAATTTTTTTTAATAAAATTTGGGAGTTTTACAAAGCATGATTATTAAGTACCTTAAAATAAGATTTCATTAGGATCACAATTTATTTCATTATTTAATTATTATTTGTTTCATTATTTCATTTGTTTTATTATAAAAAAGCATGTGTCATTGTTTTTCTAAATAACTTAAGCAAATTTACCCAAAAAACCCTAACCATACCCCTAACTCTAACCATAAGCCTTCCGTAGTAATTGAGAAGAATAAGATCAGTAAAAAGGCCGTTAACTAAGCAAGCTTTTGCGCATAACTATTCAGAAGCAAAGGTATTTAAACAATGCCAGTAATGGCGGATGGACACGACGCGAATGGACGCGAATAAGTCCAAACTTTTATTGTTGATAACTCAAAAACGGTAGATTTTAGAAAAATTTCTTGGTTATTTTCGAATTAACTATGTACATTTACACCTAAGTGTAACTATTCAGGAATTTTTTATTAGAAACTGAGTGCGGGGCTTAAACTGCAAATTACCCAAATTGATATTAAGTAAAGGTAATAAAAAAGGATAAATTGCAAATTTTGTGCTTCGGAAATAAGGCGTTGAAAATCTCTCGACCTGATCTAAAAGTTCTTTGAAGAATCAAATCTCATGTTTAGCTATTTGGTCATATTTAAAATGTGGATTGCGTTGTAAACTTTTCAGCACCTTTCTTAGAGTTAAATTAAAAGAAAAATTATCAAAGACAATCGTTTTCATCAAACGGTGATAAGATTAAAAAAAGATTGAACTCGAGGAGTTTTATCTCGACCAGCTTTTTTTAATTTAAACTTAACCTTTTCAAATCTTCCCCTTTCCACAATTGATGTTTTTATTGGATAGATTTTTATTTTGTTTTATTTTATTTTTATTTTATTTTATTTTGTTTTATTTTATTGGATAGATTTTTATTTTATTTTAATTTGTTTTATTTTATTGGATAGAATTTTGTTCTTTTTCAACAAAATGCTCCTGTGACACAGTTGTAATTCATTCCAACCATTATAGATCTTTCTAGTGTCGGCAAAAGTTACCAACTATTTTTGTTATTTTTTGTTTATTGTTAAAAAAGAATATTATCGTACGTATTCATACACTGGAAAATTTAGCATTTTTTCTTTTTCAGTTATTGGCCTATTGTATTGTAGAGATTGATAACTTTTGTGTCCTGACATATACGTGGGATATTTGCGTATTTCCTATCGCTAAGAGAGGTCATCGTTCAATCCCACGTAAAAAGACAGGATTTCGCACATTGACTGTCAAAGGGAACAAACCCTTCGAACTCCGAATGATATACTCTTCCTGTCCCCATTTGATACGAACTGGACTTGTTTAATAAATATCTCTAAAATTATTTTTATAGTCATAAGTTTTCTTTTAATTTCTTAGATAATCACTAACAGTAATTTTTATGTTATATTATTATTATTATTATTATTATCTTACCTGAAAGTAATTTTAAGCGCCTAGTCACCAAGTCCCCTACGGGGTCTATGAGTAAAAGGTATGAGGGTTATCTATGTATATTCGGGACGTTTCGTTTAGATAAAGAGGGTTTTGCGGATGGTATAGTCTGTTGTGCCCAAAGTAATCTTCTGTAACTCTGAGGTGTTGATGTGCCCAGGAAATTTACTCACATAATTTTAAGTACCCTTCTTTATCATACACAATACTCCTATCACAACGGGGATAATTGTAGTTTTAAATTTCCACATTTTGTTATTTTGTTTTGCAGGTCCTTATAATTTGTCAGTTTTAGAAATTCTTTTTTTTCGTCTATTAGTTGGTAGGTTCCTTTTTATATATATGGTCTACTTGTATCGATTTTCTTGTCTCTACGAATTGGGAAATTCCACAGTATAGTCACTCCATCACCATTTGTGACATCATTCAGGTGGTGTTTGTACCGGAACATTAATACTATAGTTCGAAAAGTCATGCCAATGAATATATTGTCCAAGTCTGTCATGTCTAATAATGTATACTTTCTCAGCAACGACCATAAACAACAGGTAGGATTTGAGCCATCTTTGTTGATTTTATCCATGGAAGCATTGATTCAAAGATATTTGTCTTGTGCTTCCATAAGAAGGCCTTCTGTTTCCACGTTAAGACTACGGTTTCTAAGCCATTGATAAGTTTGGCGAACATAATGTTTGCTTCATCCATACACTTTGTGTACTTTCCATATAAGAATTTAGGTCTCCATTTTTGTTCAAAATGTCTTCTTTCGCCCGTAAATTAATTGTTTTTGCTGCAGCAGTATGAAGACCAGTATACGGGTCGTCTTGAGTATCAGTTACATCTAAGGTATTTCGGATTTATTGTCTTTGTTTAATGATGGAAGAAGTAGTTTCAATTATTATTATTATTATTATTATTTGTGTAAGTTATGTTTCCTGTTGTTTATCCTGTAGAGCCTGGTACAAACTATGCTCTTTAGGTCTTATAGGAGAATTCTTATTTAATTGATAACAGATTTTTCAGTATATAGGATGTTCCCGGTAGGGTGATCTTCTGTGCAACTTGTATCTTGATATTACTTGACACTTTATTTAAATTATTCGGACTATTGTCCTCATCTTTGTCGCCGTATTTATTACAACGTTTCGACCGTTGTACGCTCCGGCCTTCTTCAGGTGGTTGGAATGTCGAACTGAACCCTTTATTTCACTCACTGTTCTAGTTCCACATACCATGTTTAATAGATGTCAGTTATCAATTATCTCCTGTTAATTCTCCTCTGAAAGTTCTCCACTGCCTTAACCGGGTATGGAACTCACACTCCTCAGGGACACATGGCACAGTGGGTAAAGGCGTTAGTTAGATCCAGGGACAGGACTCAAAGATTGTGAGTTCAATACCCGGTTAAGGCAGTGGAGAACCCTTGCCACGGTGGAGTAATGGATATTGGCTCGGATTGAGTAATCGGAGATCCGAGTTCAAATTCCAGTCGAATCTATTAAATTCACTTATACATTCACTGGGAAAGGTATGAATCCCCCAAACTATGGGTAAATAGCAAGACAGAGCGAGTTCTATAGCCGTGGATGGCAACTGGTCTATCGCAAAAAGAGATGGCAGCCTACTGAGGGAAAAATCTACATGATCGTCTAAGCGTGTATCACGCATGGCACATAACCAACTGTCTACTTCACTCAGAAGTAACAATTTTCGCCGTAGTTTATTTATTTCGGGTTTTATTTTCTTTTTCCAGGCGGGTATTTTTCTTTTTCATTTACGCTGTGTTTTTACTTTTTAACCTATTTTTTCTGCGATCGCTACCGAGGCTGCGTATATAAGATGATTAATTTATGTCAGGTTTATCGGGCTTTTCATTTTGTACCTTACTTTTTTAATTGATTGGTTTATAGTTTCGTTCACTTGACGGTTCTTTCTTACTTTTGGAATTGTTGGCCTTTCCTCAAAAGACATTTCTTTTACATTCTTCCCTTTATATCGGATGTTTTTGTCATTTCTGTTTCTCTCTCATTATCTTCCTATATTTGCTTGTTTACCTCAGAGGAATTATTAAAACTGGTTTCTATTTGTTCCTTTGCATGTGACTACTTTGGGTAGTTGGCATTTAGCCCCTCGATGTTAACGTTTAATCTATTTTTGATGTTTTCTCGTATGCTTTCGAGTTCTATGTCAGGTATTCTTTCTTCTTCTTCTTCTTCTTCTTCTTCTTCTTCTTCTTCTTCTTAATAATAATAATAATAATAATAATAATAATAAAAATAATCAGGGAACGTTCACTCCAGTTGTAAATGGTGGGTTTTACGGGGCCTAGCCTGCCAAGGATTGCCCAACCTCAAGATGCTCAATGGTCAGCAAGATAACATTAATAGTCAGCGAGCTAACATTTCGATGAAAATATTGATATTTGGCGCTTTCAAATGAGGCACAAGAAAATGCAGACAAAAATGGTAAAATCGCAAAATTATTTGTATTCAAACAAAAGACATTAATAATAATTCAATAATTTTAATTTCTCTATTTTGCTAATATTGTAATTTCGATTTTTCGATATTTCCTATTAAAATGTAAAGATAATCATCATGGAAATTTGCTATTTAAATTTATTTTAATTATTTTAATAATATAAATTATCCGTATCGATAATTGAGGTTATAGCACAGTGCTTGTCTCCAAAATATCTTAGGACTGCAAAGTACTTTTCCCTTTCAAATATACGAGACTAAGGGCGAAGGAACCAAAGTGTCCATCGCCAAAATACGACTGTCAATGTTCCCGCCGCCAAAATGTGGCAAATTGCGTATCTTCAAAATACAAGAGCCCAATTGCGTGTCTTCAAAATACAAGAGCCAAATTTCGTGTCTTCAAAATGCAAGACTCAAATTGCATATCTTCAGAATGCAAGAGCCAAATTTAGCCGTCGCCAAAACACGAACGTCAATTATTCGCGGAAATTCAGGCATCAGCTTCTTCAGTAAAGATCGAAGTAAACACTTGTGAGCGGCTAGACTTTCTACTTAAACATTCCTCTAAGGCAAGACGCAGTAATGACCGAATGCATTATAACAGTGGTTTATAAGACTATAATGGTAACCACTGCTCCATAATGAGACCCACAAGTTGCTTATCTGCTAAAAACCGTGTGCTTCATTGTAAAACTGTATCTGTATCTCGTTATTTACAATGATTTCAGATTAATCATGAAAACCTTAAGAATTCTGTAAGGCTTCACCCCCCAGATAATCAGTTTATGAAACTAGAAGCCTTGATACGTGTTTGCTTCGAACCGGTCGTCACAGATGCAAGGCAAACACATTAATCAGAGAAAAAACAACGCCTAAGGCAGGAATTGAACGAAGACATTGCTTTTCCTTCGGTTGTATGATGAATGCTGATTGATTAGACGTGGAAAACATATACGACTGAACGCTCTCTCTCTCTCTATCTTTCTCTCTTTCTCACTCTCTCTCTCTCCCTCTCACCTGTCAAGGCTGACAATAAGGAGAACAGTTCTTTTTTTATGATATTGCCTGGACATAAAAGGATAATGGCTTGTTCAAGTGTTCACTTATTGCACTTGAACATCAACTACCACAGTATGATACGGGAACGGGGTAAAGACAGTTTTCCTCGTTAACATTAAAGTTTCTGTTTTATTTTTTATTTTTTTCACAAACACAATTAACCTGACGAAAGAAGTCATATCAGGCGGACATTAGATTTCATAGACGGGCGCTTTTGCCAAATAACAGAAACCACATCACTTGAAGACTTTCAACATCAGTAAGAATTAAAACAGAGAGGACATGTAACTATTATGGAAAATAATGCCATAATGAGCATGTTGACTTTACATACTACATTAAAAAAACGGTTTGAATGGAAACCCATATAAATACTAGGAAGCGCTATAAGAATTATCGGACCTTGAAAAGCTATTTTCCTGAAAAATTTTTTTTTATAAATTTCAGCCGAAAATAGGAAAGTTAGGCTAATCAGTAAATGAATAACTAATAATTTTCTTGTAAATGAAACGTTAATATTACAATTACCATTAAACAAAAGGTTAGGAAAGAAAATCCCTTCAGAGATAGAAAGAGCGATAACAGTTAGTGGGCATAAGAAACCTATTTTTTCAACCGGAAGTAAGGATAACTGTTTCGGTCACTGATTACTGAATGTTTCCTTATAAGGAAGCGGGTAATTTTACTATTATGATTACCATTAATATGTGAGTTAACGAAAGTCGCCACAAGCTGAATTCGAACCCGGTCCGCTAGTTCTGTTTTCTCTGTACTGATAACAGCTACAACGCATATTTTGTCGGCGCGCATAATCTTAACAAAATATGATACGCGGATAGTAATGTTTTGATGGCGAACTCAGAAGAGGGTAGCAAATTAAAGAGAGAAGAAAGGCCTACTTATTAAATATAGGAAAAAACGTATGGTCATCTGTAAAAACTAATGGCGAGACCTTCAAAATAGGGATATATTGGAATCAAGCAGACTGCAGTCATTCTCCCAACGCCGTGACGTAGCTTCCCTGTGATTCTTCTATAAATATTTTCATGGTAATTGTTTTAATGAGCTTTCGTCTTATAGTCCCGCATTGATTTCGGCCATTAAACCGATGTTTCTGCCACATTTAGCCATTGTGGTTTTTTTTATTACTAATCTTATTTTTCTTTAGTTTCTTGTAAATAGTTTTTTGTGTTCATATTGTAAATACTCATTGGGGTTAGTTTTTTAGAATTGTTGTTTTATTCCCCTCCTCCCCCACAGACAATGAATTGTAAATATGGGGACTAGTTAGTATTTTCATAGAGACAAAGAGGTATTATGGTGGTTGTAGTAAGAAAGGTACGTATGAATGTGTTGTTTGGTGTAAAGAATATGGTTAGTACGATTTGGTCAGTGCTTGCGGCTAGCTAAGTTACAGTTAAGACAGAAGAAGACCGTCCTTTCCCCAATCCCCTTTTCGGCCTTGTGCCACATTTCTGTAGAAAACAGAATAAATATCACTTTCGTCTTGTAAATCTTTATTCCCCACACCACACAAGAAAATTGTATATATAGGAACTTGTTAGACTACATAGAGACTTATTATGGTGGCTGTAGTAAGAATGGTAATAATATGTTGTTTTGTTATAAGGGATAATGTTTGGATTTATAATTGCGGCTAGCTACGTTTAAGAGGAAACAGATTGAAAACAGGCCTTCTCTTATACCCGCCCTTTGGTCTTGTGTGCAACATTTTTTTTGTATTTTTCAAAATAAATGTTGCTTCCCTCATTGGGACCTAGACTTTACGAATTTAAACACAGATTGATGGCAGTGTTTCATCATTTTGCATTCTAAACGCTTCGATAAAACCGTAAATTCTATGCTAACAGTTTCTTCTCTTTAACTTCTCACTTGTGTAATTCTTTTCCGGCTGAAACCTTTCTAGTCAACTTTGATTTAAATGCAACGTCAATCGTTATATTCTGTCTTTTAATTCCTGTTTTTTTTTATTGTACTCTCTCTTTAAAAATGGTTTCTTTTCTGATGTTCTGTCATACTCAGTAAACACTTGCGTCTTAGTGGCTTTATTGTCTGGCTTAACGTGAAATGATTTTTTTTTTAGATGTTTACAGCACAGGGCTACAAGTATAACACACCAAAAGTGTATCGAGCTCACTTGCACAATAATAAAGATCTGGTAGATAAGCTCTTTGACCATTACCCAATCGCGAAGTGTCAAAGACAAAAATGAATTTTCGGCAGTAAAATATGAAAATGTCATTCGTGAACCATATTCGCTCCTTGATGTTTCTGCCTGAAGAAAACAATGTTTCCGTTTAGCGAATGTCACTAAAATTGGTGAAAATCGACTTGCGAATGTGAAAATGGAGGCAGTAAAAATTGGCGTATTTTAGAAAGTATTGTTTGGACAGGTTTTAGGTAATTGGCTAAATGTCCACTTTTCTACGGGTTTATCTTGATCATCATTAGCCGTTCGTCGGCAAATGAATTGAAGCAGCAGCAGCAGCACTCGACTGGGAGCTTTCGGTATGTTTCTCTTTTCTTCTGATTTTTGCTTTTTTCTTAAGAGAAAACATTTAATTAAGGAGCCTCATTTATATTTGCCTTTTAATTCTTACCAATTAAAACATTTCATTAATTAGTAGTTCTGCATGTACACACACACACACACACACACACACACACATATATATATATATATATATATATATATATATATATATACACCGCCAAATAAGAATGGGCGGCAATAGAAAGACTGATATGAATATACTGAGATAGATAGATGGATTGGTATTTACACAGATAGACAGACAGACAGACAGATAGATAGATAGATAGATAGATAGATAGATAGATAGATGAACAGACTGAGATAGATAGATAGATAGATAGATAGATAGATAGATAGATAGATAGATAGATAGATAGATGAACAGGCTGAGATAGCTAGATAGCTAGATAGATTTGAACAGGCTGCAATAGATAGATAGCTAGCTAGCTAGCTAGATAGATAGATAGATAATGAAATTCTTGTAGTTAAGATAGTTGTATATTTATTATCAAAGTATGATGTCGCTGTTCTAGCCCTGATAAAGAAAGGATTTCGCACGCTGATTTTTTAGGCAACTTCTTTATTTACCAAGCAGGTTTACAGGATATTTGCTTAAATGTACTCAACAAGTGCACATAGTTGGGGCAGTAAGTTTGGATTGAACTCACTGGACTACCTGCAAGACTCACCAGCGTGTTGATAATCACATATGTCCCGTTTTTATATCAATTTATCAATATCAATAATTAAGTGTCACAATAGTAAGATGCCCGGTAGAGAAAGAGTTTTCATCATCTTACCATTCAAATGGATAATATTGTGAGAAGATTTGACAGTCGACGACCATGAAACGAGCCAGTTAATCATCAAGTTACTGTCGACGCCATTTTCCCTATCAAACTGTAATTAACTGGTGTAAATCTTTATACTATTTTTTAAAATAAAAAACAAAATAGGTTGCGGTCTCATTTATTTGGGTAGTTGCGTGACAGAGAGTTTCAACTACAAGTTTTTACATTCCCATGGTAGTGTGACTTATTGCGCCTTTTATGAGCTAACATTTTCCAATAACATGAAGTGGAAATTGTACTGAATAAATTGCTCGGTCTACTGGAAAGAAAGTTGGTTCATTGAGTCGGGCTAAGCATTTTTCACTCCAGAATCTATCTTACATATTTATAAGTCTACCATCCGTTCATGCATTGGATATTGCTCCTACATATGGTCCAGTGCTCCTGCTATATATTTGGGGATCCTTGATAAAATCCAAAGGAGAATCAGCAATATTATTGGCGCTGTTCAGACGTCTCGGCTTCAGTCACTTTCCCATCGCCGTAATGTTGCTTCCCTCTGCTTTTTCTATAAATACTTTCATGGTAATTGCCCTGATGAATTCTCCGCTATGGTCCCCAGACTTTATGAATTTAAGCTTTAACAAAGTTTCATCATTTTACTGTTGGTTATATGTAAGCGTAAGTTCTATGACAATAGTTTCTTTTCTCGCACTCCCCGCTTGTGGAACTCTCTTCCGGCTCCATGCTTTCCAACCAACACTGCCCTTAAAAAATTAAGCAATGTCAATCATTATTTCGTGTCTTCTTGATTACTTTTCTATTTTACTTGCTCCTTAATAATGTTTCTCTTTTTTCTTATTACAGTAGAATCCCTCATATTCGGAGTGCCTCATATCCGGAATCCCGCATATCCGGACATATCGAGAATGATATTAGAAGAGAAAGAATCATCAGGTGACAGCGATTAAAAAATCCTCGTTACATTATTTGTTTTACATACATGGCATACTTAATTTAATGAATTTTCATTAACATTATATAATTTATTTCTTTTTCTTTAAAATTAATTCCGTTATATTCACATACCATTAGCTTATTTTGTTTACTATAAAACATTGAAAATAAATGTTAAACCTGATTTCAGTTCCTTTACCTTAATCTAAACGTAACCCCTCATATCCGGACTTTGTAAACAATTCCTCATATTCGGAAGGCCTTGTTAGTTCGGTTGTCAGGGATTCCAAAGTATCTCACACTCAGTATTCCCTTGTGTCTTATTGGCTTGCATGGGCTGAAATGATTAAAAAGAAAAAAATATAAAAAGCAAAACTGTTTAATGTCAACTTGTACTTGAATGGTCGAGGGCATAATTACCAAATTCCTGTGACAGTAAAACGAACAAGGTAATTAATGTAAATTAATGTCGCAGGAAATATACAAGAAATTCAAGCAGAATTTAGAAGAGAGAATACAGCGACCAGAAACATTTGTAATAAAGAAAACAAACACGAAATTCAAATAAATCAGTTTCTAAGAACATCGAAGCCTCGTATAAAAATGCAGATAGAAAGAGACTGATTATTTTTCATCGGCCGTAATTAGTTTGTCAATCTACCACTAAATGTGTTCGATTCAGTCTCAAATTGCACTTTGAACCATAATTTAGCACTTTATAAATAGACACGTTAAACCTAAAGTATAAAAATCTAACAGCGTTTTAAAGCACTCAGTAACCACGTTGCGTCTTAGTGGCTTTATTGTCTTGCTTAGAGTGAAATGATTTTTTAATGTTTACAGTAGTAGAGCATAGGGCTAGAAGCGTAATACAGCAAAAGTGGATCGTGCTCACTGCACAATAGTAAATGGTTTGGTTTAATTTTGTTTTACGGCTTATCAACCTTAATGGGTCATTTAATGCCGACAACATTTTTAGGATAGATTCGTATGAATAGAATATGTATTCTTTGGTTTAGATTGGATTTAAACATGTATCAATATGGTGATTTCCTTTCGTCTTTAAATGATAATATCATTAAGCTTATCAGACAATATGAAAGAAACTTACTTCAAATATATATTGATGGTAATGTTTTTTCCTCAAAAATGTATTGCTGGTAATATTTTTTTCTTAAAAATGTATTGCTGTTATTAAAACTTATTTTTACATGTATTGCTGGTAATATTTTTTCCTCAAAAATATATTACTGGTAATATTTTTTTCTCAAAAATGTATTACTGGTAATATTTTTTTCTCAAAAATGTATTACTGGTAATATTTTTTCCTCAAAAATGTATTACTGGTAATATTTTTTTCTCAAAAATGTATTTCTGGTAATTTTTTTTTCTTAAAAATGTATTGCTGTTATTAAAACTTATTTTTACACTTTCATAGGGTTTTGACCCCAGTTTGGGGTAACTATTGCCTGTAGTTGGAACCCTAACAGGTAGTACCACCCGCGTCAAGGTGGAGCTGGAAACAAGCAGCAATTAAGAGGTTGTTCCACGCTTCTCAAAATCTTCTGATCAGAGGCCTTTCTGTTAGACGTATTTTATTTTTTTACCCAGGACCCGGATGTAGTTTATCGTCTTACCCAGAACGTAATTGTTCTGGTGAATTTTCTTGTTTCTTACCTTAAATTCATGGATTCAAGCGGACTAGAAGAATTGGAAGTTAGATCTCATCATTTTATTGTTGAAATTGGTATATATAACAATAATTTCTATTCTAACGGTTCCTTCTTTGTAACTTCTCACCTTGGCAATTCTCTTCCATCTTCTTGCGTTCCTGTGAACTACAATCTGCAAAAATGTAAATGTAACGTCAATCGCCATCTTGTGTATTTTATAATGCTGTGCTTTTATTGTTGATTCTGTTCAATAAGGTTTTCCTTGTTTCTTTTCCCTTTCAATAACCCGCTTGAGTTTTAATGTCTTTATAGCCTTGATTAGGGTGATTTTTTAAAGGATGGCGTAATAAAGGTTAGCCTATGTCCAGTAATAATCGGCTCCAAAGGTTACCGGAGTAAAGTGAGAAAAATACATGTATAAATACTGAAGTCCTCAAGTTTGCAAGAGAGAAACACATTGACAGTACAAAATTATTTACGTTGGGAAAGCAGTTTATGAAGTATATAAGGCTATCATCTGTCAAAGTTTTTAATGTTCGGAGAAATGTCAGAGTTGTACAGTAATAAAGTCTCGCTGCCGACACTGTAGTTTGAACACAGATCGCCAAAAAGCAAACATAGGCGATCCCATTTTCATTAAGTAGATCACGAGATCGCAAAGGAAATGTATATACGGAAATTAGCGTGGCGTCTAACTGATTGTTATTTCTATTCTATCCTCTATTATTATACGGTTCGTTATTCCCTATACTATTCACTATACTATTTCTCTATACTGATCCCTACACGAATTACTATTCGGTGGGTACTTTACGAGCGAGTATTATCAAGCAAGTACTATTAGTGCGAGTGTTATTCGAAGGCGTCTGACACCAGTATTGTTCAACGTCGTTAGTATAGTTGTATCTGCGATTACAAAGTCTCTACTACAATGAGCATTACGAAGGTAACAACGAGTATTTGTTGACATCACAAAAGTGGCAACGAGTGTTCGCTGACATCACAAAAGTCAGCAAGACAAATGAAGTCTAAAGCAGACGTAGAAGAGCTTTGACACCGTGTAACATCGACTATCGAAAGTAGACAATGTGGGTCTGTTATAATTTTGCATCTCGAAAAGTGGTGCAATTTCAAATCACGTGGAAGTTAAGCAGCAAAGATACAATTAAAAAATCCAAGCAATGCATAGGTCAGCCAATAGATACATCCAACCGATTTTGACCAAACTTGGCACATACATTGTACAATGTAAGAGATAGGTTCTTAGCCTAAAAAATCGATAATTCTTCACGAATAAATAATCGATAAAACTGATCAAAAATCGATAAATTCACCTTTTTCCTCCGATTTCGTTCAAACTCGGCATGTAGGTTACTTACATCTTCACGAGCTCAACGATACCTCATTTTTATTTCTACTTCACTGCGCTTAGCGAAAAGCGAAAAATCGCTTTCAACATAAATTGATTTCAACATAAATTTTAAACTAAAACTCCCTCAATTTTCAAGCAATCTAATACAAACTTCACTCAGTTGTAGCCAATAATAAGATGATTGTTTAGCAGTTATTTAACTTGATAACTGAGTC
Organism: Acanthosepion pharaonis; assembly: GCA_903632075.3. Taxonomy (NCBI): domain Eukaryota; kingdom Metazoa; phylum Mollusca; class Cephalopoda; order Sepiida; family Sepiidae; genus Acanthosepion; species Acanthosepion pharaonis. Next base: position 940,253 of record CAHIKZ030004860.1, on the reverse strand, counting down.
CACCCATATAGTGAAAACCTGCATAACTAGCAGAAAATGGTGATTTTTACTCGTTTCTTTCTTATTTTTCGTTGATCTTTCAACCAATTTTCATCAAACTTAACAATTGCTTTCTAAATGTATCCTCTTTTACATCCCTGGTAGCACTTTCAAAAACTCCAAAATAATTGTGGTCTGAAGTGGGCCTTCATGTTGTCTGTTTTATCCCTTCATGCCCTCGGCTAACTCCGATTAAATAAATACAGACTACTTCTGTTATATCAGTAACTGCATTAATTCAAAATGAAAGTACTTTAAAGTAAATGACGATAGACTTTGTACCATCTAAATATGATGATGTTTTTGCTCCGTTCGAATTTAACGCATTTTCTGATCGACTAGCTGGATATGGCTTCTAGTGGGTGAATACTTTGATGCAAAGATTCCAAGACTTCAAATTTTACCATTTTTTGGCATCAAATTCCCACGGATTTATATCCTGATTGATAATATTCTTTCTTGAATTTGTATTAAATTGTAAAAAGCTTTAATGATGTTGGTTTTCTTGATTAAAACGTAATAGTTTCGACACGTTCAATTTAAATGTACTACAAATTCGAAATATCTTTATAGGCAATCAAGCCACTAAGACTCAAGTAGTTGCCGCGCGTGAAAGAAGACGAGAAAAATATTAATAAGGTGAGAAAAATAAAAGAATAGGATTTAAGAAGTCAGAAAATAACGACTGATATTGAATTTAAATTTTTGATGATCAAATTTGACTGGAAAGCAAGAAACCAGAAGAGATTTCCACAGGCGAGAAGTGTGAGAGAAGAAACTGTTAGCATAGAACTTACGGTTACATCAACATGCATTTCAACTGTAAGGTGATATGACCATGCCGTTAATATAGTAGTACGCTTAAATGTCGAGGTACAAAAGACGGAAGTTTATCAGAACAAATTACCGTGGAAAATATTTATAGAAAAGACACAGGGAAGCTAGGTTATGGCAGTATAAAAAGTGATTGAAATCGAGATGACATGTCAAGACCGATAACATTGCAGGTTCTTCTTTGGATTTTATCAAGAATCTCTAAATAGATAGCAGAACTATCATTGCATATGGAAAAGCAATATTGAATTGCATGGCTGAATAAATGTGTAAGATAGAAAAATCATCTAATCCGACATAGTGAACCAACTTTCCTAGCAGAAGATATAGCAATTGATTCAATATAAAAATGTTAGCGCCAGAATGTGCAGTGAGTCACTCTTCTGGTGGTTAGCATTAGCCATACTGATAGAAGACAAAAAAGTGTCAATCAAATGATTAAAAAAGAACAGTTTCGTTTTGTAATTGTCAAAATGAATAAGCTCTTTCAGTTGACAAGTTGGTGTTTTTTAGATCAGCTACCAATCTAACCTAATTGAACCGATCAGAGTTACCATTAAAACAGGAGTATATATATATATATATATATATATATATATATATATATATATATATATATATTATAATCATTGATCCCAAAATTCTTATTTTATTTCTTTTTTTACTTATACCAACAGTTGGTTACCTTTTACTGGCGACGCAGTAAAATGCCATTAACGAATGAGGTGCTCGATATAAATGTAGTAGAATGTGGCAAGAAATGGAAATTTCTAGGACAACGAGAAAAGAAAATTATGATTGACTATTGACTTGAAGAGGTCAAGATTGAGGTGTTCAAGTTTTATTCTGTTACACGGTGATTAGCTCTGAGTCGACATTTCTCCTTAAATTTGAAGCACTGATAAAATGACGGAAGATAACGATTGACATTGCATTTAAATTTTGAAGATCAAAGTTGACTGGAAAGCAAGAAGTTGGGAAAAAAGTTACACAAGCGAGAAGTGCAGTAGAAGAAACTGTTAGCATAGAATTTCCGGTTGCATCTCGCCATTTCAATTGTAAAATGGCCAAACCTTGCCGGAAATCTCGTACTGCGCTTCATAGAGTCTCGGTACCATAGAGGAAAAGTTCACCAGAACAATTACCATGAAAGTATTTATAGAAAAGGCACAGAGAAACTACATTACGGCGGTGGGAAAGTGGCTGAATCTGGAATGCCAGGTAAGATCCGATAAAATTGCAGATTCTTCTTTCTCTGAATATACAGATGTGGCAGCAATATTCAAAGCAAGGATGGTTGGAAGACATATAAAAATGTAAGATAATTAACTGCGAAAAAGTTGTCTAGCACGATACAGTGAAACTACTTTCCTTGCAACATATAAAGAATTATGTACAGGGTTATAAAAGAGAAGTCAGTGAGATCTAAAAGAAATTGGGAGAAATGTCCATTCTTCAACAAACTATTAACTTTCCGCTATATCCATGCGATAGTTTGTTGCCTAGATATTGTGAAGAGTTGTATACGATGAGCCACGTGGTTAGTTGAAACTATAAAGTCGGTTTGCCCGTAGACTGTGAATTCTCTCCGTAGTGGAAACGAGACACGTCTTGTCATTGTGTCATCCTGCAATTTAAAAAAAAGAGAAAAAAGCTTTCTATTCTGTTTTATTTTTTATATAGCTTTAACCAACGTCACCTAGATGGCGTTAAGAGAAGTCACCGGACAAACAAAATGGAGCAATGCCACATGATATATTATTTTGTATTCGTTTATATTATAGGTTCTTTTAGACAATAATGAGCTGAAGTCTGAAGAAAAATCGAAACAAAAATTACTTAGAATCAGAAAGAGACAACTGAAATTTCTTGGACACTTAATGAGAACGGAGAGTTTGTAGAATTTGACACTCATTTTCATCGGTGAAAAAGTCTGAACTGGTGGAACAAAGAACGTTTGCCATGAAATAGCGATAGGCAAGGGAAAAAGATTCCAGAGTGAAAATAATTCTTTCCCAAAATGATGGCTCAAACGATTTTAAACTCTGCATGGCTGGAAATGAGAGAAAACAGAGCCATTGGTAAGCAAGGACACCGGATACAGTTAACTGGGATGTCAACAACTTTGAAACGGTTCCTGTAAGTAGCATTAAATCAAGAAGGATCTTATGACCAGATTAACAGTGTCTTTGATCAGATAGAAATACCATACAAATGTTATTTGGAGATTACCTTTGCTTAAATTGGCCCAAGAGAATGGTAAAGAAGAAGATGTGTAAAGAGGAAGATGGCGTTTGCGTTTATCAGATTAAGATATCAGAGAAACCGTCTTTCTCTCGCTGATAAACATAGTTTAGTACGGCATCTGACCCGACGAATGTGAAGACTAACGCCACTCTTCTACACGGGAATGGCCTATCTAAAGTATCTGTATTTGAAATACTAGCTTCTACTAACCAATGTCATCGACAGGAAATATTCAATTATCACATCCACTATATACATGTACACATCCCGTCATTATTTCCGATCCTTCATTCAATAACGAGCCTTGAATCGGAAATATCAATATCTCTAATTTTTCTTCCTGGTCCTACTTCCAAAATTTCTTTTCTCCTTGCATGCCACTTAGTTTTTCTTACTATGCACCATCTTATCTTCGGTTGAGTGTTTTGTTCATGTTTCTATTCCCCATATATATCTATTTACTATTAAAAAAATGCGAATGTCTTAAAGAAAATGGCGACAAAAAGAACAGAATCAGACAGACAGGCAAACAGATAATATATATAAAGAAATGACACAAAGATAACATTACACAGTACATGCACAAACATATATATTTCTATATTCATGCGAAATGTTATAATCGGTACTATCTATCTCCATGGTTACTGAAAAATTCTCAGCCTGACCAACTTCCTAAAATCTGATAAAAACAAACTCATCAGATCTGTTCATATTTCTGAGATGATGTATTGTAACTATTTACACTATTTATATTGTTTGGACTGTTGTCCTCATCTTTATTGCCATATTCATCTTCAACATCTGTCCATATTTCTGAGATGAGGTATTGTAACTCTTTACACTATTTATATTGTTTGAACTGTTGTCTTCATCTTTATTGCTATATTCATCTTTAACATCTGTCTCTATTTCTGAGATGATGTATTGTAACTATTTACACTATTTATATTGTTTGAACTGAGAGAACAAAAACTTTGAGAGTTGAATTATCAAGAGGAATTAGCTGCAATTAAGATAACCAAAGGCAGTGAGCGTGGAATTAGAACAATCTACACCCGTGTATTAAATAAAGGGTCCGGTTCGAAATCCCACCAAATATCACCTGAAGAAGGCCAGATCGCACAACGGCCAAATCATCGTGCATATGGCAATAAAAATGAGGACAACAGTCCGGACAATATGAAGAGTGTTAACTCCTATGGTTTTACTTGTGGTGGGCGAATCCCTTCTTGGTCCTGCTGAGAAATTTTCAGCATTCCCTCGGTAGAAATGTGAATGCTGATATAAAAGACACATAGGAACTTGGAAGATTACAGCTACCTGATTTTCCTAATTCCCGTTCGAGGTTGCCCAATACAACGAAAATGTTAATGGAGAGGGCCGTTCACTTTCTCCCTGAAAGTGTCTATGTTTATCAATGTTAATTAGTATTAATTAACAGTGTTATGCATTTATTGATTGCATTAATGTAACGCTAAAACCAACATTCATAATTTATCCTTTCTCTGTCCTCAGTGTACAAGAAGTGATTAAAAGTTCACTTAATTGCTCTCTCAGTGTCATTCATCGCTGAATCATTGTTGTTGCTTCATTAGCCAAAATGGAGTGCATTTAGCAGGTGCTTAGTTGAGGGATGATTATCTCTCAATAGAAGAAAAGCTAATTAACGCACTTTAATTGGGCACCTGATCAGTTTTGTGAGATTTCAGATAAAGAATATAAGTGACCATCGTTTCGGGAATCATTCGAAGTCAAGCACTCAGGCTGCGATATAAATATCAAACTTCTTTTTTGGGTTGGCCATTTTTCGTCATTTTTCTTGAATAATTACTGATAGATTAAAAGAAGAGGATTAAGCAAACAAATGGATAAGTGTGGTTATATATTTGGTGGTAAAGAAAGGGAGATCTGGAAATCTGGACACCGCTCTACCAATAATGAATCATACAGAATCGAAAATGTGACAGATAATGTAACGCAGAAAGGCGCATGGAATAGCATAATATGCTTTCCAGAAACTAAGTAAAGTATTAATAGATAGGAAAATTTAAAAAAAAATATTAAAAAATGTGCTAAAGTGCTAAGTTATATAAATGCTTATTCAGTTAATGCAGAACAATCTCCTTAAAGAATAACTAATGAAATAATCATGCTGGAATAACAAGGTAAGAAAAAACATGGCCACCAAATAACTTCTAAGGAAAATGAGAATTAAAGAATACTTAAACTTGAAATCAAAACGGCTAAGTTGAAATTTATTTGACATATACTGAAAAAAAGAAGCCTTACATAAATTGAGATACGGAATGCCATAGGGGCAGACAGGGAAAAAGAAGATTACACTTAACCCGAAATTCAGAACGACGCAGTTGAAATATATTGGACATATAATGATAAAGAAAATGGTTGCATAATTTGACATAATTTTGCAGTTGAAATTTGTTGTCAAAAGAACTAAAAAAAAAGAATTACATTATTGGACATAAGAAAGATCGCAGGGTCACGCGGGAAATAGCAGGTTACACTTACGCTTTAAATCAGAACGGCCCCGTTAAAATTTATTGGATATATACTGATAAAAGAAGGCTTGTATAATTTGACATACTTAAGCCATTTAGACTGACGGAAAAAAGCGTGTTACCCTTAGCTTTAAAATCAGATCGATGCAGTCTATATTTTTGGACATATACTGAAAAAAGGCTTGCATAATTTGACACACTTAAACCACTTAGACTGGCGGAAAACAGAGGGTTCCACTTACCTTTAAAATCAGACCGATGCAATTGTTTTGGACATATACTGATAAAAGAAGGCTTACATAATTTGACATAATAAAACCCACAGGCGGAGACGGATAAAAACGCTTCACACGTACCATTAAAATCAGTACGATTTATTTGAAATTTATTGGACTTATACTGTTAAAAGAATGCTTACGTAATTTGATATACTAAATTCAACCGGGAAAAAATTAGAAAAAAAGGCAGATCGCACTTAACCTTAAAATCAGGACGACGCCCTTCCTTCAACAATGTTTCTTTAAGGATTGCCACTGACGTTATTTTGGTTGCACGCTCTCGAAGTTTTCAGTCAAGGTGTTCCCAAATGTGTTCTATTGGATTCATGTAAGGTCTTTGGGTTACCCATGGCAGTGACTTGATTCCTTGCGATTCCTTCTAGGCCTTTGCTACTTTGCTCTGATTGGTTTCAAATAATGGGAGTAGTCATTTCTCTTTCTCTAATATTTTACAGTATTTTGGACCATTCAACTGCTCGTCAACAAGAATCAGTTGAAATTTCCCTCCAATCCTGTCTCGAATACGAATATTGGCAGAATTTACTTTCATCTGACCAAATTACAAACTGCCAGAATTCATAATCTTTGCTCTCGAATTCTCCAATCCAGTCCATACGCCTGTTCCTGTTAACCTCAAGGGCTTCTTTCTTGCAACTCTTCTTTGACAGCGTAGCTCTATCAGAGCCTTTCTCAGCGCATATGGCGACATTTCCATGCAGTTGGCGACATTTTCAGGCTATTGGTGACATCTTTGACGCTCTGACGACGGTTTCTGATGACTTCGCTTTTCAGTGATCTTTTTGTTCACTCAGACACGATGCTTGGTCTTCCTGGACGTTGTTCCACACCATAATGCCCTTCATTAAATTTCTTGAGAATTTTATTAACCTTCTGATAATTCACCTGGAAAAACCTAGCAATTTCTCTATCTGACTTGCCACACTGATACCCTCCTATTATTTGTCCTTGTTGAAATTCACCAGTTCCTTACTTCCGCGAACTTTCATTATAAACTATAAGTCAACTATCGTTCATAGATGAGAGTAGCTTGATATTAACACGGTGGTTAAAAACTTATCCTAACCCTCTATATAGTAAGAAAAGAAGGCTTAAATAATTTGACATTCTGAATGCCACAGGGACTAGCGCATAAATGCACATTACACTTGTAGTTAAAATCAGAACGAAGCAGTTGAAATTTATTGGGTAAATACTGATAAAGAAGGCTTACATAATTTAAATACTAAATGCCACAGGGGCACGCGAAAAAAGCAATGTTACACTTACCCTTAAAATAAATATGACGCACTTGGAATTTATTGGACATATACTAATGAAAGAAGTCTTACATAATTTGACTTACTAAAGCCCACAGGGACACGCGGAAAAGAGCAGGTTACATTTAAACTTAACATCGGAACGACGCAGTTGAAATTTATTGGGTACTAGTAGCATGGCCCGGCGTTACCCGTGCTTGATTCAAAAATCGCACAACTCATACACCAATCGCTATCACTCGACATAAAATATATTTTGCCCTTCCTTTTTTTAAAGGAGTGTCCTTTGCCCGCTGATGTTTGCTACATACCTTACTTCTTGCCTATCTCACACTGTGAATTTTTCTAAACTCTATACTAACATTAAATCTGTTACGAAAAAGAACTAATCAAAATGAACACAAAACGATCAGCTTTAAAAAGGATAATAACTGGAAACCTGAATGAAAAAAGAATGTTAACAAATAAATACTTTTTCACACCCAACCCAGTTCTGCAGAATTAGAATCAATGTTGAGTTTAAGTCGAATGAGCCAATTGAGTAAAGTGCCATGCAGATTAAAATTTTCTCACTTGGGACGAATGCAGCTATCGATTTTTTTTGTATGCTAGCATGCTTAATATTCGTGTCAGCCAGCTGTTGGCTCTCACGCTGGCCAATAGAATCTTCCTGTCTATTTATGGTAGCCAGCTATATGCTCCTCACTCTGGCCAGTAGAAATGGCCGCAAACTACATGAAAACTGCTGTAGAAGCATGAAAAAAATCGATTATTTCCACTATCGATGGGAGGAAATGCAAAAGTCAGTCTTGGCCTTCCTGCAACTAAGCATAAAACATGTAATTTTGGTGCAGATCCGTCGAAATTGTACACACACACACACACACACACACACACACACACACACACACACACACACACACACACATCCTGCCTTTTATAGATAGAGATACTGATCAAAGAACGTCACATAATGTTACATAGGAAAGGCCACGGGGGCAAACGGAAAGAAGACTGAAGGTGTTGAAATTTATTGGACAGATACTGGTAAAAAGGATTACATAATTTGACATTTTAAAGGCCAAATGTGTAGGCGGAAAAACGCAGATTATACTTACTCGTAAATCTGAACGACCAATTCTAATTTTATTGGATATATTCTGATATAAGAAGATTTACATTTGACATACTAAAGGCCACAGGTGCACGCTGATAAATGCAGGTTACACTTAACCTTAAACTCAGAACGAAGCAGTTGATATTTATTGGGCATATACTGATAAAAGACGAATTATATAATTTGACCTACTAAAAGCCACAGGGAGACGCAGAAAAAAAGCAGAATGCACTTACCCTTGAAATCAGAAAAATGCAATTGAAATTTATTGGACAGATACTGATAAAAAAAAGGCAAACGACATTTGAAATAGTAATGGACAAAGGGGAACGCTGAAAAAGTCGGGTTACACTTACCCTTAATATCAAAACGACGCAATTGAAACTTATTGGATATATACTGATAAAACAAAGCTTACATAATGTTACACAATAAAGGCAGCAGGTGCACGCGACAGAAAGCAAGTTACACTTACACATCAAATCAGAACAACAAAATTTGTTTGACATACACTTTCAAAAGTAGGCTTACATAATCTGACATACTAAATACAACATGGCGATGCGGATAAAAGCAGGTTACACTTAAAATCAGAACGACTTAGTTGAAATTTATTTGATATATACTGATAAAAAGACTTACATAATGTGACATACTAAAGCCACTGGGGTAGGAGAAACTTATGAACTTAGTTAATTATTTTGTGTCCAACAGATGAGAGAAAATTAACAGGAGGGATAGTAATATTCAAAAGTTGCTTCTAGCAAACAAAAATTAGTTGTTGTGGAGGACCACGATCTCTAAGGTTCTGAAAGGTCATGCTACGTAAAAGTAAATTGGAGAATAAACAATTTGAGACAGAGACTCGGTGGGTCACAAGAAAAATGTCATGACCAAATCTAACGTGTTCATAGACTTCCTTATAAATATAGACACACAGGTATTAGTCTGATTGCCGAGGATAGAAATTTACCGAAATTTGATGGCGTGAGAAAAAGTACAGATTCATTGGTTTATTTGTTTGCTACGAGATATATATCCTACTTCGGGAGAGAATCTCGACGCGGTGTAATGGTTAGCAAACTTGTCTTGCTAGAACAATTACGACTGGTTAGTGAATTCGATCCTTACCGGGTTTCCTGTAATTTCGGACACATCTGACGAACGCTTGGAAAATCCCTGTATCTTAGGTTGCTATAATGTTATTATATTTATTTTACGATCTATGTTACCAATATTTAATGGAAATTTAATGGAATTGGGAAAATTAATCGCTTCCATAGCGGTAACTTTTGGGAGTCATTAACAAAATACCTAGGTTGACTGTCGATTGAAATTTAGCAGTGGGACCAAACACGTCACACAAGTCGCAAGACTAAAGTTGCTAATCTGTTTCGCGATTATCTACTGCGAGGCAATATATTCTCATTGGAAGTATTTAAATGAAAATGAAGAAGTTACATGAGATGCAGTCTCAAAGCAGGTACAACTTGGGAATATATTAATAGTAAAAAATCAGTTTCCATATAAAGGAAATCAATCTATCTATCTATCTATCTATCTATCTATCTATCTATCTATCTATCTATCTCAGTCTGTTCATATTCATTCTATCTATCTATCTATCTATCTATCTATCTATCTATCTCAGTCTGTTCATATCTATCTATCTATCTCAGTCTGTTCATATCTATCTATCTATCTATCTATCTATCTATCTATCTCAAGTAGGTACTGGTGGGGTAATGTACTGTGGATCGAAAATCAGAGAGACGAAATCGAATTCCAGTCGATTTTGTTGCATTCACTTACGAGTAAATACCTTTGAGAAAAGTATGAATCCATCTCTTCTCCAGCTATGGGTTAAATAGTAGATTCTGCATCTGTTGAAATCGTTTATAATTTTAACGTATTTCGCTTTTATTCAATCTTCGTCAGAAATTATTTGGAAGTGAAATATGCAAGAGGAAGTTCTGCTACTTTTAGTTCTGTGTTGTTTGTTTGTCTTTGGTCAGGCAAACCTCACGTGTATTTGTCTTCTGGGGTTTATGTATGGGCCTCTGAATTTTGGATTCTAAATGGCGTTTTTTTGTGTCGGTCTGTTAGTGTCCATGTGTATGATCACTGGAATTATTATGAGATACTGGCCTGTCTGTGTGTTTGTGTACAATATTTTAGTTGCTCTTGCCAGTTTTGGGTGATAATATGTATGCGTTTGTGTCTAGTGGGTATTTTACTTTCTGTCTGATAGTGTCCGCGTTTTGGTTGGGGGATGTTCTAGATTCATATCGAGAAGATGAAAGCGTTGATTTGCGAATTTGGTGGTTTCTTAATTGTGAGTTCGATCCTTGGACTCAGACATGATAGAAAACAAGTAGCAAAAAAAAAAAAGACGATATATCCCTAGACATTGAAAGCGGATCCAAATCAATCGACGCTCTGTTTGAAATTCCCTGAAGGTTACTCCTGAAGAAGTACAGAGGACACAACGTTTGAAACGTTTTGATAATAACAACAAAGATGAAGGAACTAGTTCAACTATAGATAATGTAAATAGGTCATTGAATACTGCGTCACGATAGACTTCAGCAACTCCATGTATTATCGGATGTTTAAATGCAGATTAAAAATTTACATATTTACGGCTGTAAGCGGAGCCAATATGGAAATTTCTCAAGAATAACAATTTCGGATTAAGGTGTATAGATTTTAGAATCCAAGGAAGCAAAAATCCAGTTAAAAAAAAAAGAAGTTCAATTACAGAGATAAAGCTAACAAATTAATCTCGTTTTATTTGGAAAATCTCGCGTAGAACGAGAATCGTTTAGCGATGGCGAGGCACTGGGAAAGTCGTAACATTATTTCAGATCTAGATGATGAGTTTATGATCAGTTATATAATTAGAAGAATTCTCGTGGAGAATGAGAATTGCTATGCAATGGCGAGGACATGGGAAAGTACTAATGTTAATTCAGCCGTAAATAATGAGTTTGAAATCAAACAGATATCATTATGGGAAAAGTAATGGTGTCTATGTTTATTTGCAAATATTTCCATCTGTGTATGTATGTATGTATGTAAATGGGCACGTGATCGAGTGGTTAAAACGTTCGAATCTCCCCATAGTCGATTTGTCTGGAAGGAGACGTCCTATTGTTATCGGACTGGAGGGGTCGATGCCAGCATGCGGCGGGGTAGTTAGTGAAATTGGATAGACGGAACCCTTGGGTGCCGTCGATAGATGTGCTAGCACGAAGTCTTAAGTCATCGTGGCCGAGGGCTTGAGCGCGCTGACCTTGTTCAAATTGTTGATTACGCTAGATAACACGCTCTTTCCGAGAAAGTGTAACTAAGGTCTGCTCACCAGAGTTGCAGTATAAAGCACATGTGTGCATGTGGGTGTTGAATAAGCGCTCTAGACGGGTATGCATCTAGATATTTATCAATCTCTCTACCTGTCTCTGTCCATTACATATCTATCTATCTATCTATCTATCTATCTATCTATCTATCTATCTATCTATCTCATGTATGTACTGGTGGGGGTAATCTATCTATCTATCTATCTATCTATCTATCTTACCTTAATTCTCTCTCATTCTGTTCATATCTATCTATCTATCTATCTATCTATCTATCTATCTATCTATCTATCTCATGTATGTACTGGGGTGGGGGGTAATGTACCGTGGTTGCATATCAGAGCGACGAAATCGAATACCAGCGGGTTTGGTGCATTTACTTACGAGTAAATACCATTGGGAAAGATATAAATCAATCTCTTCCCCAGCTATGGGTTAAATAGTGGGTTTTGCATCTGTAAAACCATTGTTATTCTCCCCAAAATTGTTAATGAACACGCAAAGAAAAGAATTATACTTACAAGCTATAATTTGTTTCAGCATTAAATAAAAAGGTTGAAAAACAAATCAATAAATATATCTATCTCAGTTTGCTCATATCTGCCTATTAGTTATTTCTCGGCGTGTACACGTGTTTGAATAGACGCCTAGACGAATATTTTTTGTCAGTAAGGTCTTCTTGATTTCTGGGATGATATTTAATATCACTGTTTAAAATAAAAGGAACGTTGACTCAAACACGTGTACCCACTCGATTTAAAAATCAGAATGATCTATCTATCTATCTATCTATCTATCTATCTATCTATCTCAGTCTGTTTATATCTATCTATCTATCTATCTATCTATCTATCTATCTATCTATCTATCTGAGTCTGTTCATATCTATCTATCTATCTAATCTGTTCATATCTATCTATCTATCTATCTATCTATCTCTCTATATATCTATCTATCTATCTATGTCAGTCTGCTCATATCTATCTATCTATCTATCTATCTATCTATCTATCTATCTATCTGAGTCTGTTCATATCTATCTATCTGAGTCTGTTCATATCTATCTATCTATCTATCTATCTATCTATCTATCTATCTATCTATCTATCCTCAGTCTGTTCCTATCTATCTATCTATCTATCTATCCTCAGTCTGTTCCTATCTATCTATCTATCTATCTATCTATCTATCTATCTATCTATCTATCTATCTATCTATCCTCAGTCTGTTCCTATCTATCTATCTATCTATCTATCTATCTATCTATCTATCTATCTATCTATCTATCCTCAGTCTGTTCCTATCTATTCATCTATCTATCTATCTATCTATCTATCTATCTATCTATCTATCTATCTATCTATCTGTTGCATATCCCCCTCATGTTGGGAATTCTTGGTCACTGCGCTAAATAGTGTTTTATTGTACCTTGGTGGAGGTGGAGGTTGTCATAGATGACGGCGTTGATTCACTCATATGTTTTATCTCTCTCTCTCTCTCTCTCTCTCTCTCTCGTCTTCTCCCCCTGGTGATCGCTAGTCGGTTTGATTTCAGAGAAGAAAGAACTTCAACACGGGGAATTTTATTTAACTATTTTATTGACGTCAACAGATACATTTCTACCTATCCAGTGAATATGCCCTCCCTCTACTGGGGATACGTTTCAGGACACGAAAGTAACACGTATACATTGTTTGACGGTTCAGAAATAACTCACTGGAAAACCTTCATCTGTCATTGCCACGCTAGTTCAGCCAATCAAAATCGACTTCCTTTATTTAGTCATGTATCTGATCCCTATCTATTTCAGTCTGTACATATCTATCTATCTATCTATCTATCTTAAAATATTTTCTATAAACTGGTACAAGGTTAGAGAATTAGATGTCCTAATCAGAATACACATTCCAACTATTATTGCACATTGCAAAGACGATCGGGTGCTTCAAGGAAATTTTCAGAGTAACGGAGATCTATATTTGTGTCTATTTTCTAAGTTTATTTTTACAGTAAGGCTCACTCTTTACAAGGCTCGGAGCCCCTTCATGTAGAGCGCTACGTTATGAGGCCACTTGTGCGTATAGCAGTGGAAGATAACGCTTAACCCTAGCCATGAATAGGTTAAGATTGTAGTGATCGGGGAAACATCTTAATTGAAGTCGCTTCCACGGGGCAGTGGTTCGCGGGAAGAAGCTGTTCGAATTGTGCTTACTTGTCACTCATAAGAATACGGAAGAAATGTGGGTGATTTGCTATTATGGAAGTGGTATGCTGTGTTCTTGCCGTGAAGATTTGACTTGGCAGGACCAGGGAATGAAGATCATGCGAACACTTTCCATGGAAGTAGAGATAGAGCGGCGTGGGAGAGAGATTGGAGGGTGGAGAATAATTCGTCACCCACAAGGGCACGGCGACGCTTTTGGACTCAAAGGCTGAAGAGTGAGGTCTGGACTACTCCGGCTCAAATATGACTACAGTAATGATGTGGTTCTTGTAAAGTTAGAGGATATCAGAAGTCAGATACGTACTCGAGCGGCACAGTTTGGTTTGGTTTGGTTTGGTTTGTTTTACGGCATATCAACCTCAATGGGTTATTTAATGCCGGCAACATTTTTAGAATAGATTCGTATGAATAGATTATGTATTCTTTGGTTTAGATTGGTTTGGTTTATTTTCTTTTACGGCATATCAACCTCAATGGTTTATTTAATGCCGACAACATTTTTAGGATAGATTCGTATGAATAGAATATGTATTCTTTGGTTTAGATTGGTTTGGTTTATTTTGTTTTACGGCATATCAACCTCAATGGGTTATTTACAGCGGACAAAAATTTTTATTGCTGGTAATATTTTGTTTTGTAAAAAATCTGTTTCTGGTAATATATTTCCTTCAAAATTGTATTGCTGGTAATAATTTTTTTCAAAAAAGTATTGCTGGTAATAGTTAACTATTTGCCCATAGCTGAGACCCTAACAGGTGCTACCGCCCCGGATCAGAGTGGACCTTGGAACACCAGTAATTAAGAGGTGGTTCCACGCTCCTCAAAAACCTCCTGATCAGAGGCCTTGCTGCTGGACGTAGTTTAACGTCTTCCCCAGAACGCTCGAGCGGCACAGTGTGCCGACCATTTTACTTGCATCCTACTTGAAGTCGGGTGTGAGTCTGTTGCTCCCCCAAGAGGACACCAGTTCATCCTGATTGGTGGTAGTTCGGGTTTAGATCGGCGATAAGGCAATGTAACGAGCGTGGTCTTCGATGTATTAAATGCAACCAGCCAGTTTGTAATCTATGGAGTACTTTGTGCAAGTTCGGAAGAGAGATCACTCGCCAGTCTTTGACCATCGAATGTTTCAGGTGAGCCCGTATTTAGTCATAGCATCGGCACAGATGTTTCAAATGATCTGCGTATATTCTTTGGCAGATCCTTTATGTAAATTAAAAAGAGTGTTGGTCCGAGGAGTGACCCCTGGGGAACGCCTGCGTTGACCGCTAGGGCTCCAGAGGAATGGCCATTAATAACAACCTTCAGTTGGAAGGATTTTATAATCGAGAAGACTATGATCTTCCTGTTATGGAATAACTGGAGAGCTTGTGAAGTAAACCTTTGTACCACACCTTTTCGAAGGCTTTTGAAATATCTAATGATATGGTACTCGAGGTGTGTTTGTCGTATAAGAGCTTCACCGATACGGTGAGAGATTGTATTTGGGACGTCGTTAGTGGATGGGGCCGATCGAAACCTATAAATCTCGTCACTGAAGAGGTTATTTCTTTTCTGGTTGCTTGACGAGCTTCTAAGAGATTATGGCCATAAAAAGCTTACTGATGATACTGATGCTTCTGTACAGGGCCAGCGAAGACAGCACGCCCGCGTTCTTGAAAACCAGGTAGACGCTAGAACCCTTTCACAGGCTTGGGAAACGTTTCACTTTCAAGCAGCAGTTGAATAACTTCGGTAGGATTGGGGATAATTCTGGGTTCATATTTTTAAGGGCAATCATTGGAATTTTGTCTGGGCTGGTGGCTTTCTTAGGTTTAAGGCCTTTGATAAGTCTAAAGACCTCTCGGGCTGTAATGGTAGTATTACTGGGATTGTACTCAGTAAGACGTGGGAAGTTGGGGAGGGGATGGTCTTTGTCGTCTAACGTTGACTTAGAAGATCGAGGCGAAGAGATTTGTCTTGTCTGTCGAGGAAGATATGACCTCGGGGCCAATTATAATTGTGTGCACAGTCGCTTTACCTCTTTTCATGATTTGGTTGGTGATCTTCCAAAATTCGCGGGATCCAATTTTTTTCTTTTTAAACTTGCACTGGACTGCTCGTGTGTAGGCTCATTTCGTGTTTTCTAGAATTTATTGGCTGCGATTGCGGGCAGTTCCAAATGCAGTAAGAGCTTGTTGGAGCGGACTAATCATTATTTATGGTGGGTATTGAAGTCATTGCATCACCGAAAGCTAGATAAGAGATTACGGTTCCCCCGTCCTGATGGCGATAGGGAACAAAGACGGATTTTGTACTATGAATAAGAAGTGCCAGGCAGAAGCACATATATGGGAGATCAGAGTCATCGTTTTTTGCATCTTTGGCACAGAGAAACTCGTGGGGTCTACTTTATTTTTTTAGGAGTTGGGTTTGCTAGTATTGTTCATTTTCGTTTTGCGTCCCTAACACAGAGAAACTCGTCCTTGATTTAGGCTCCGAGTCCGTGGCCGTGACGATTTAGGTGGTCGTGTTTTGCTATAAGTGAGCAGACCGGGAGTATGAACTCCTTCAGTGTGTTTCAGGCGTTGACACAGATTTAAAAAAGCAAAAGAAGGCCGGGTTTGGTATCTGTCTATATTTCTCTGAGATAAGGTATTATGTACATTATTTACATTATTCGGACGAGTTCCACGTGCCATGTCTTATCGATGTCATTTATCAGCTATCTCTTGTTAATTCCCCTCTCCAAGTTCTCCGCCGCCTTATTGAACTCACACTCCTTTAGAGGGAGCATGATTGAAGAAATATGGGAGAGGAGTTTTCCATCATGTAGGATCGAAAGCTGTCTCATTTTGCTTTCGCATAGCGAAAAATCGTTCCACAAAACGGTACATCATGGGTACCTTACGTTTGGCATCAGTCTGGACACTGATGGTTTGACGTGCCTAGGGTGTATAAAACTTTTGCAAAGCATTTATCAAAGCAGGAGGTTAGAAAAAGGTCGAGGAGGTTCGCCTGATTTCCCGTCGCATCCGGGACACGGATAAGCCCTTCAATGATCTGGGTTAGTTCATAGGCAATGGAGAAATCTCTGTAATATCTGACTTCATCATCGTTTTTGTTGGAGTGGACTAACCATTCTTTATGGTGGATATTGAAGTCATCGCATCACCGAAAGCTAAGCGAAGGAAAAAGCGAGGATATTTTCAATCTTTGCAGATATTCAATAGAAGATTACCGTTCTTTTGTCCTGACGGCGATAGTGAACGGAAATCGGGGGTCATCGTTTTGCATCTCTGTCACAGCTAGTGTCAGAGCTACGCCGCCCGGAACTTCGTTCCTGGTAAGGCCACCCAAGGCGGACAGGTCTGACACACACGCCGGCTAACAAGGGCTCTGGTGAAAATCCAAGGAGCATCTGCATCGGTAACCGGCGGCTTCTGGTCGTTCCTGTCTCTGCGTCTGTGGGAACCCCGCGGCAAGCAAAAACGTTATCCGAGTAGGCCTGGGTACCCTACTTCTGTAATTTATCCCAAGAATCTTCTTCTCATAACAGGAAGAAGCCGGCTCAATCCGCCCAGGGTGAATGCCGCATCAGTACAGTACAGTATCTCTGTCACAGAGGAACTCGTCTATTTTGCTTTTTAGTGATGAGGTTTGCTAGTTTTTTCCATTTTCGTTTTGCGTCCCTAACACAGAGAAACTCGTCCTTGATTTAGGCTCCGAGTCCGTGGCCGTGACGAATTAGGTGGTCGTGTTTTGCTGTAAGATGTGAGCAGCCCGGAATTATGAACTTCTTTAATGCGCTTCAGGCGTTGACACCGATTTAAAAAAGTAAAAGAAGGTCGGGTTTGGCTTAAAGAAGATGGTG
>CAHIKZ030004860.1:702500-915000 GCA_903632075.3 Acanthosepion pharaonis | reverse complement strand
TATATATATAGTTTTAAGGCGTGCTATATTTAAGGGATAAAGTGCTCAATATCATAGATAGAGCGTATGAAAATATAGATATAAAAGTGAACATAGAAGTCAACACTCAGAGGCGACAGGCTGTTTCATGCTACACGCAATCGTCAGGCCGCGATCTCTCTCTCTGTCTCTGTCTCTGTCTCTCTCTCTCTATATATATATATATATAATTCTAGGATCTTTTTTCAATTTATTCAAGCTGATCTTCCCTCTCTGTATCTTGTATGTTCCCGCCTTGTTGTTGCTATCTCGTTTGTTACTAGCTATATCGTATTTTTTTAGAGGTAGTGTTGATGAATTTTATAGTTGGACTGTTTTTCTTTTGTTGTTTTTTAATGCTGGCTGTTAAAGAGTTCTTAGGTAAGATTATGTGCCTACGATTTTATAGTTGCTGGGATTATTATTATTTGTGGATTTTTGTATTTGTCTTCTCTGGGTTTTCTAGGCTTTGCGTTTGACATTGTACAGGAAATAATTTGGCTATTGAAGGAATTTGAGAGTGTTTTCAATGTATTTAACTTCTTCGGGCAGGAAATGGGGCTACAAATTTTAATGACTTTCAAATAAAAGCCTATGATTACTATAGGTTTGATTTTATTGTTATGATGGCAGTAGAAGCGTATAAGATTGTTATCATTTTTGGATTTTCGATAGACATTAAGTATACCCTTACGTGTGTGCATTAACCTGTCGTCGATAAATATATTATACACATATAAATAAAAAGATTAAACAAACCTTCGTCAATAATGACTTTTCTAATTACATCGTTGATGAAAAAATGAACTAGGTATTAAATTAAAATTTTAATTCTGACCCTATGTCACACCACATTTAACTTTCGGAAAGGAGGTAACAATTTGTTTTTAAATTTCTCTAAAAAATCTTTTTTATCATCAGTTATCAACCATCACCTGAGGAAGAACAATCATAAGATTGAAACATGAAAGGATTTGTATAGCGATTTCTAAATGTTTTTTTCTTATAATGTCTATTTGCTCTACTTTGTATTGAACATTTTTTAAAAAGTAAATGCTACAAACTGTGAATTTGTTCTTATATATATATATATATATATATATATATATATATATATATATATATTTAGTTTATGCAAAACTAGGTAATCCGTATGGGTAGACCCAAGGAGGATGATATCAGAGAGCTCAATGTAAATTCAGAGCAAATATGTTTGAATAAAAACATGCCACTTTTAAGGTTCCATGTAATAATTATTTCACCACAACCCTTTTAAAGGGTTCTGGATCATCAGACTTTACTTCCAAAAGTTGAAATGAAATTTGTGAAATGTGTAATTAAGAAAATTTGTGAAATGTGTAAAGAAAATTTGTGAAATGTGTAATTAAGAAAATTTGAATACACACATACACAATAACATATTTTTATATAGACATATATATCTCCATATTTCAACTTTTGGAAGTAAAGTCTGATAATCCAGGGCCCTTTAAAAGGGTTGTGGTGAAATAACTTATTACATGGAACCTTAAAGTGATCTGTTTTTATTCAAATATATATATATATATATATATATATATATATATATATATAATAATTAGTGGTAAATATACACATACATATGCAAAATATATAAATATATATATATATACATACATGCATAAGAGAGGGGTAACAGACGAGAGAAGGTGGGCGATTAAAACTTAACAGAGAGGAGTTTTAGAGAGGTGAGTCAAAGACGGTTTAAGTGAGAGAAATATGAATGTTGTCGGATGTCTAATGCATTGAAGATGTAACCGGAAAGGATACATTTTGTGGTGACATACACACACAGTATAGACGATCTAAACTTAAAGATCAGAAGAAGAAGGAGGGAGAGGAAAAGAAAAGAAAAAAAAGGGTGGGGGAGAGAGATGGGGTGGGGAAAACTAAAACTGAAGGGCATTTACTGAAAGGACCGCTGTGTAATTAAGAAAATTTTACAAAATTAATATCGACTACAGGTTACAAATCAAATGTAAACATATAAAAAACAAATATAACGATTATCTAATCTAGCAAGGACCTATATTTTTATGTTTAAAAACACATGCGAATACACATACACAATAACATATTGTTATATAGACAAATATATGTCCATATTTCTGAGATGAGATGTTATAATGATTTACATCGTTTGGACAGTTGTCCTCGTCTTTATTGCAATATTCTCCCCGTTTCGTTTATAAGCCAAAACATTTCTGGGACAGATATCCCCAGTGGATGAAGCCATTGGTTGAGTGATGCAAAAAGTGAAAAGATTTGTATGTTCAATATGCAGCAGAATAAAAAGAAATGTAGCGTTGTGTTACAAAAGGTTATTAACTGAAATTGAGATATCTAAAAAAAAAGGCATGGCCCCTGGAATTAGAATAATCTGCCCCCGGGGGAGTAAATAAAGGGTGTGGTTTGAAATTCCAACGTCTAATCAACTGAAGAAGCTGGAGCGTACAACGGCCGAAACGTTATGAATATGGCAATATGATCTCTTCGACCTATTTTAGTAAAATTAAGCCTCGGATTATAGCATCATAAATATACAAAGCAATATTCTGAATGATGCAAATAGTGCACACACAAACACACACACATGCATATATATATATATATATATATATATATATATATATATATATATATGTAACAAATATATGAATATAGATCCGACAGTATGAAGAAAATATACCTGAAAAAACAAACAAAAAATCCTAATATACAATTATAAATGTTTTAATGTTAATATAATGTCAACGTCGGACGTTTCGGTCTAATAAACCATCTTCAGGACATATTCATAAAACATAATTAACATTAGACCATATTCAATTACCTGCTTGGATTGGTCTTGGTCTTATGTCCATCGTCTTTTTCATGTTTAATTAAATATGTTCGAATGTTAATTATGTTTTATGAATATGTCCTGAAGATGGTCTATTAGACCGAAACGTCCGACGTTGACATTATATTAACATTAAAACAGCATAATTGCATATAAGGATTTTTGTTTTTTCCGTATATTTTATGAATCACATATATATATATATATATATATATATATATATATATATATATATATATATATATATATATATTGATGGCTTCATGAAATAATATAGATTAGTTTTATCTATTTATTTTAAGTAAATTCCTTTCATATTGTCTGATAAACTTAATAACATTATCATTGAAAGATGAAAGAAAATCACCATATTGTTACATGTTTTTAATACTATCTAATCTTTCGGCTTACATAAGCCATTATAAAAGATGACAATTACATTTCAATATATTAAACAATACACGGACAAAACAATAATGTTTCTGTTGCATGAAAGATTTACAAGGAACGACCAACACGTGTATACGAGATGCGGAAGCGAAAATCGCATCACAGCTCGTGACGTCACTCATGATATATAGGGTGCTATGGGTAAATTGTCGCCATTCGATATTTTTAATTTCGCGCATGGGCGTTGTTTGTTTTAGGGTCAGTTCGATAACGTCTGCGAGGAAAGGACATCATGACTCAATTCCCTCCACCAGAAATTTGGAAACGCCATGCTTTACTTATTGGCATTCGAACCGGAAACTCCAATACGAAATTTTCAGTGTGTCTGGATGTAGAGGATTCGGAAATTTGGTTGAATCTTTAACCATCGCAACTTGTAGGTACCTTAATACATCCTGGTTTGCAATAGCTGAACATATGATATATTCGATCAGGAATACATATTCTCATTTCTGAGTCTCTCACATTCAGACTTTGACTCGGAACACTGTAAAAATCAATATCTAGAATGTCCGTCTTCAAAGAAGAAAAGCTGAAAAACTCCAATTTGGTTCAATGATTTGCAGATATTAAAAGGGTTGTCTTTTTTCGGTATGCTCAGTATCTTTGACCTTCTTTAGTCAAAATAAACCTCGGATTATAACATCACAAAGGTACAAAACAAAATATATATTTAACCCCACAGCTTGACCGAATTAATAAAGTCAATATGCATATATGTAGCTACTTTGCTTACAGGCAAGAATTTCGAATTTAAAACACGTGCATATGTTGCCGAGAGATAATTTTATTTTTAACCTTTCGAAATGTTTTTGCTAAACGACAGAAAATCGGCTTTTAAAACGATTCATTTGCTTCAGATTTTCAATCTTAAAAAAAAATAATTGTCGGAGGAATACACTCTTAGCAGTTGGTGATTCGAATCTATTCAAATATGTTCTACTCTCGAGAAAACGTTTGAATTCAATCGAGAATTAGAAAAAAAAAGGAGAGAATTAATGAAAAATATCTTGAACTGAATATTAATGTTTGAAAAATAAAGATCCTTTGCATCAAAACAAAACGAAAACGCGGAGGCATAATTGAATGGGAGAAATTATAATGCTGCACAAAGACGAGGCTGGGAGAGATTTACTTAAGAAATGTGGGGAAATAACACTCAGAAAAACATCCAAAGATGGATTAAGATATTTAAATTGCAGATTTAATCATGAAAGAAAATAAATTAAGAGAATTGAAGCAATCCATTTGGAAATAACCCAGAATGATCGTCGATAACTAAAGGAATAAACTAAAATAAATAAATAAATAAACGCTTGCAATAGTTAAATCAAACTGAGTAATAAATTTGAAAATGTTTCAACTGTAATTCAGATAATGTTGCTTCATGAGATAACGATTGGGGAATCTTCAGTTAACCTTCAAATATATTCGAAGTAAAATAAAAATGTCTTTATTTTCGAATTGGCACCAGGCAGTTATATTGGTTGTACCGAAGTAATACGTGTTCAGTATTTCGAGTAGGGGACACGGTGGCGTAATGGATAGCGGATCGGAGTGACGAATCGTAGAGCCGAGTTCGAATTCCGGGCGAAACCATTACATTCGTTTGCGTGCTAATATCCTTGGGAAAGGTATGAATCCTCTTCTTCTAAATAGCAGACTTCTCCATATCCTTCGATGGCAACTGGTCTACCGCAAAAAAAAAAAAAAAAAAAAAAAAATGACAACCTACTGCGGGAAAACATCTGCCTCGTCAGCCATGTATCGAAAGCGTGTATCACGCATGGCAATCGACGAAATAACTAGAAATCCGATTATCTCGTATAGACATATTTACAACTGAAAAAAAGCACATGATATATCAACAAGTGAAATAATATATTGCATACTTACAACTGAAGAGATAGATGAATCATCTGTGACGTTAAACATGGCATTTAATGTAAGCAGTTAAGTGATAAATTAAAAAAAGTATGAAATACATATAGTGATTTTTTAAGCGTCACTTAAATGTGGCACAAGGCTGAAAATATGGGTCATCGAGTGACAATCGAAATGGTCTAACGAGACAAGCTGGTAACCATTATGCCACGTCGAATACATGATATATGAAATGTCTAAGGTTGGAAAAAAGACATATTTACGACCGAAAATATATGACATAATAACAACTGAAAAGGTATACTGTTAATGAAAAAATATATGACATATCTACGACTGAAAATATATCACATATGACTGAAAAAAATATATGACAGATCTGCGACTAAAATATTTGGCATATCTACGGGGTGGAGGGAGACATATACGACATATCTGCGACTGAAAAGTTATATAACAGACCTATGAGTGAAAAGACATATAACATATTTACAAGAGAAAATATATGATATATCTACGACTGAAAAAGTATATGGCATATATAAGTGTGAAAATATGTATGACAAATCTACAGGTGAAAATGTATAAAATATCGATAAAGATATATGACATCTATGAGTGGTAAAATATATGGCATATCTCCGAGTGAAAAGATATATAACATATATATGAATGAAAAAATATATGACATATGTAAGACTGAAAAGATATGACATATCTACGAGTAAAAAGATATATGACATATATCTGTAAATGAAGAGATATATGATATATCCATACCGTAATAAATGTGGTATCGATGTCTGAACATTTTTTTCGGATTAGAAAAATGATATACCTACAACGGATAAATATGAGATAGCAACGACAGAAAAAAATGTATTTGTAATATCTACGAATGAAAAAATATATGACACTCAAATGAAAAACATATACGAAATGTCTACGACTAAAATATGTCATATCTACGACTAGAGACATGACATCTGTGACGTAAAAATATGACATCGCAGAAATAAATGTGACATATTTAAGATTGATAAAATTACATATCTGTGTCTGAAAAATATATGACATCGCAATGACTGAAAAAAAATGCCATATCGAATGCTGAAACGTATATGACATAGCTACGATTGAATACATAGATGATATATCTATAGATGTAAAATATATATGGAATAACTAGAAGTGAAAAGGTATTACATATATACAACTGAAAATAGACGACTGATCTGCTCCTAAAAATTTTTTATAATGAACAAAGAAACTTTCAATTTATTTCTGTCCGTCTTTATATATCTATAACTTATATCAGCTAAAGACAAATAGATGAATGTAACAAGTGACTCTGGTTCCGACTGGAACGTGGGATCTTAATGTAAACAGGTAAGCGATACATTTCTTCATCCTGCTTTCATCTGCTTAATGAGCTACAAAATTAATATTTTAGTGCCGTTTTTATAGCAGCATTTTTATTTTAGCAGCTGTTGTCGTCGTCGGCATCCTTCTGTCTCGAGATACGATGGAGTTGCGCGGTGCGCTACGAGCCTGGACAGGATATATGGAGAACTAGGGCTGCCCGGACGTCTAGTTCCCCGCTCTCCCGGCCTTAGCTAGGGCTGCCCGGAGTGTCCAAAGGAGGAGGGATAAACCAATACATCCGTCTGTCTCGAGACGATGGAGTTGCGCGGTGCGCTACGGGCCTGGACAGGATATATAGAAACTAGGGCTGCCCGGACGTCTAGTTCCCCCTCTCGGCCTTGCTAGCAGTGTCCAAAGGAGAGGATAAACCAATACATCCGTCTGTCTCGAGAGACGATGGAGTTGCGCAGGATGGAGAACTACACGGCCTGGACAGGATATATGGAGAACAAGGGCTGCCCGAACGTCTAGTTCCCCTCTCGGCCTTGCTAGCAGTGTCCAAAGGAGGATAAACCAATACATCCGTCTGCCTCGGGTGAAGATGGAGTTGCGCGGTGCGCTACGGGCCTGGACGGGATATATGGAGAACTAGGGCTGCCCGGACGTCTAGTTCCCCTCTCATCCGTCTGCTAGTAGTGTCAAAGGAGGGATAAACCAATACATCAATCTGTCTCGAGTGACGATGGAGTTGCGCGGTGCGCTACGGGCCTGGACGGGATATATGGAGAACAAGGGCTGCCCGGACGTCTATTTCCCCTCTCGGCCTTTGCTAGCAGTGTCCAAAGGAGAGGATAAACCAATACATCCGTCTGTCTCGGGTGAAGATGGAGTTGCGCGGTGCGCGACGGGCCTGGACGGGATATATGGAGAACAAGGGCTGCCCGGACGTCTGGTTCCCCTCTCGGCCTTGCTAGCAGTGTCCAAAGGAGAGGATAAACCAATACATCCGTCTGTCTCCAGAGACGATGGCGTTGCGCGGTGCGCGACGAGCCTGGACGGGATATATGGAGAACTATGGCAGCCCGGACGTCTAGTTCCCCCTCTCGGCCTTGCTAGCAGTGTCCAAAGGAGAGGATAAACCAATACATCCGTCTGTCTCGGGTGAAGATGGAGTTGCGCGGTGCGCTACGGGACTGGACGGGATATATGGAGAACTAGGGCTGCCCGGACGTCTAGTTCCCCCTCTCGGCCTTGCTAGCAGTGTCCAAAGGAGAGGATAAACCAATACATCCGTCTGTCTCGAGAGACGATGGAGTTGCGCGGTGCGCTACGGGCCTGGACGGGATATATGGAGAACAAGGGCCCTCTCGGCCTTTGCTAGCAGTGTCCAAAGGAGGATAAACCAATACATCCGTCTGTCTCGGTGAAGATGGAGTTGCGCCCGCTCTCTAGGGCTGCCCGGACGTCTGTTCCCCTCTCGGCCTTGCTAGCAGTGTCCAAAGGAGAGGATAAACCAATACATCCGTCTGTCTCGAGTGAAGATGGAGTTGCGCGGTGCGGCTACAGGCCTGGACGGGCTATATTCCCCTCTCGGGAGAACAAACCAACATCCGTCTGTCTCGGACGATGGAGTTCCCCCGCTCGGCCTATGGAGAACTAGGCCAGCCTCGACGTGTCCTCTCGGCCTTGCTAGCAGGATAAACCAGAGATAAAATCCGTCTGTCTCGGGTGAAGATGGGTTGCGCGGTGCGCTACGGGCCTGGACGGGATAGAACATGGGAGTTCCCCCTCTCGGCCTTGCTAGCAGTGTCCAAGGAGGATAAACCAATACATCCGTCTGTCTCGAGAGACGATGGAGTTGCCGGTGCGCTACGGACGGGATATATGGAGAACTAGGGCTGCCCGGACGTTCCCCTCCTCTCGGCCTTGCTAGCAGTGTCCAAAGGAGAGGATAAACCAATACATCCGTCTGTCTCGAAGAAGATGCGCGGTGCGCTTGCGCGGTGCGGGCTACGTCTAGGCCTGGACAGAGATATATGGAGGAGAACTGGAGGGCTGCCCGGACGTCTAGTTCCCCCTCTCGGCCTTGCTAGCAGTGTCCAAAGGAGAGGATAAACCAATACATCCGTCTGTCTCGAGAGACGATGGAGTTGCGCGGTGCGCTACGAGCCTGGACGGGATATATGGAGAACTAGGGCTGCCCGGACGTCTAGTTCCCCCTCTCGGCCTTGCTAGCAGTGTCCAAAGGAGAGGATAAACCAATACATCCGTCTGTCTCGGGTGAAGATGGAGTTGCGCGGTGCGCTACGGGCCTGGACGGGATATATGGAGAACTAGGGCTGCCGGACGTCTAGTTCCCCTCTCGGCCTTGCTAGCAGTGTCCAAAGGAGAGGATAAACCAATACATCCGTCTGTCTCGAGAGACGATGGTGTTGCGCGGTGCGCTACGAGCCTGGACGGGATATATGGAGAACTAGGGCTGCCCGGACGTCTAGTTCCCCCCTCTCTCGGCCTTGCTAGCAGTGTCCAAAGGAGAGGATAAACCAATACATCCGTCTGTCTCCCGGTGAAGATGGAGGATTGCGCGGTGCGCTACGGGCCCCTGGACGGGATATATGGAGAACTAGGGCTGCGGACGTTTCTCGCCTTAGCAGTGTCCAAAGGAGAGGATAAACCAATACATCCGTCTGTCTCAGGAGACGATGGAGTTGCGCGGTGCGCTACGGGCCTGGACGGATAGTTCCCCCTCTCCGGCCTGGAGTGTCCAACAATACATCCGGGCTGCCCGGACGTCTATTTCCCCGGACGTCTCCCCTCTCGGCCTTGCTAGCAGTGTCCAAAGGAGAGGATAAACCAATACATCCGTCTGTCTCGAGACGATGGGTTGCGACGGCCTGGACGGGATATGGAGAACTAGGGCTGCCCGGACGTCTAGTTCCCCATCTCGGCCTTTGCTAGCCTGGACGGAATAAACCAATACATCCGTCTGTCTGTCTCGAGAGACGATGGAGTTGGGCGGTGCGCTGCCCATATGGAGAACTAGGGCTGCCCGGACGTCCCCCTAGCCTTGCTAGCAGTGTTCCCCTCGTCGGTTCCCCTCTCTCGGCCTTGCTAGCAGTGTCCAAAGGAGAGGATAAACCAATACATCCGTCTGTCTCGGGTGAAGATGGAGTTGCGCGGTGCGCTACGGGCCTGGACGGGATATATGGAGAACTAGGGCTGCCCGGACGTCTAGTTCCCCCTCTCAGTGTCCTTACATCCGTCTAGCATGTGTCCAAATATATTGAGAACTAGGATAAACTAATACATCCGTCTGTCTCGGGTGAAGATGGAGTTGCGCGGTGCGCTACGGCCTGGACGGGATATATGGAGAACTAGGGCTGCCCCCTCTCAGGACGTCTAGTTCCCCCCTCTCAACCTTATATGGAGAACTAGCAGTGTCCAAAGGAGAGGATAAACCAATACATCCGTCTGTCTCGAGAGACGATGGAGTTGCGCGGTGCGCTACGAGCCTGGACGGGATATATGGAGAACAAGGGCTGCCCGGACGTCTAGTTCCCCTCTCGGCCTTGCTAGCAGTGTCCAAAGGAGAGATAAACCAATACATCCGTCTGTCTCGGTGACGATGGAGTTGATGGAGAACTTGCCTGACGTGCGCTACGGGCCTACATCCGTCATCTCGGACGGGATATATGGACGAACTAGGGCTGCCCGGACGTCTAGTTCCCCTCTCGGCCTTGCTAGCAGTGTCCAAAGGGAGAGGATAAACCAATACATCCGTCTGTCTCGAGGTCTCAGGTGAAGATGGAGTTACGCGGTGCGCTACAAGATGGAGTTGCGCTAGGTGCGCTAAACCAATACATCCGTCTGTCCTGGACGGGATATATGGAGAACTAGGGCTGCCCGGACGTCTAGTTCCCCCTCTCGGCCTTGCTAGCAGTGTCCAAAGGAGGGATAAACCAATACATCCGTCTGTCTCCGGAGAGACGATGGATAACGCAGTGCGCTACGGCCTGGACCCAGGATATATGGAGAACTAGGGCTGCCCGGACGTCTAGTTCCCCCCTCTCGGCCTTGCTAGCAGTGTCAAAGGAGAGGATAAACCCATACATCCGTCTGTCTCGAGACGATGGAGTTGCGCGGTGCGCTACGGGCCTGGACGGGATATATGGAGAACTAGGGCTGCCCGGACGTCTAGTTCCCCCTCTCGGCCTTGCTAGCAGTGTCCAAGGAGAGGATAAACCAATACATCCGTCTGTCTCGAGTGAAGATGGAGTTGCGCGGTGCGCTACCACGGGCCTGGACGGATATATGGAGAACTAGGGCTGCCCGGACGTCTAGTTCCCCTCTCGGCCTTGCTAGGTGTGTCCAAAGGAGAGGATAAACCAATACATCCGTCTGTCTCAGACGATGGAGTTGCGCGGTGCGCTATGGGCCTGGACGGATATATGGAGAACTAGGGCTGCCCGGACGTCTAGTTCCCCTCTCGGCCTTGCTAGCAGTGTCCAAAAGAGAGGATAAAACCAATACATCCGTCTGTCTCAGGAGAAGATGGGTTGCGCGGTGCGCTACGGGCCTGGACGGGATATATGGAGAACTAAACGCTGCCCGGACGTCTTTAGTTACCCCTCTCGGCCTTGCTAGCAGTGTCCAAAGGAGAGGATAAACCAATACATCCGTCTGTCTCGAGAGACGATGGAGTTGCGCGGTGCGCTACGAGCCTGGACGGGATATATGGAGAACTAGGGCTGCCCGGACGTCTAGTTCCCCCTCTCGGCCTTGCTAGCAGTGTCCAAAGGAGAGGATAAACCAATACATCCGTCTGTCTCGGGTGAAGATGGAGTTGCGCGGTGCGCTACGGGCCTGGACGGGATATATGGAGAACTAGGGCTGCCCGGACGTCTAGTTCCCCCTCTCGGCCTTGCTAGCAGTGTCCAAAGGAGAGGATAAACCAATACATCCGTCTGTCTCGAGAGACGATGGAGTTGCGCGGTGCGCTACGAGCCTGGACGGGATATATGGAGAACTAGGCTGCCCGGACGTCTAGTTCCCCTCTCGGCCTTGCTAGCAGTGTCCAAAGGAGAAGATAAACCAATACCACATCCGTCTGTCTCGAGAGACGATGGGTTGCGCAGTGCGCTACAGGCCTGGACAGGGATATATGGAGAACTAGGGCTGCCCGGACGTCTGGAGTTCCCCTCTCAGCCTTGCTAGCAGTGTCCAAAGGAGAGGATAAACCAATACATCCGTCTGTCTCGAGAGACGATGGAGTTGCGCGGTGCCTACGAGCCTGGACGGGATATGGAGAACTAGGGCTGCCCGGACGTCTGGTTCCCCCCCTCTCAGCCTTGCTAGCAGTGTCCAAAGGAGAGATAAACCAATACATCCGTCTGTCTCGAGTGAAGATGGAGTTGCGCGGTGCGCTACGGGCCTGGACAGGGATATATCCGGAGAACTAGGGCTGCCCGGACGTCTGGTTCCCCCTCTCAGCCTTGCTAGCAGTGTCAAAGGAGAGGATAAACCAATACATCCGTCTGTCTCGAGGTGAAGATGGAGTTGCGCGGTGCGCTACGGGCCTGGACGGGATATATGGAGAACTAGGGCTGCCCGGACGTCTAGTTCCCCTCTCGGCCTTGCTAGCAGTGTCCAAGAGAGGATAAACCAATACATCCGTCTGTCTCGAGAGACGATGGAGTTGCGCAGTGCGCTTGCGAGCCTGGACAGGATATATGGAGAACTAAAAGGGCTGCCCGGACGTCTAGTTCCCCTCTCCTCGGCCTTGCTAGCAGTGTCCAAAGGAGAGGATAAACCAATACATCCGTCTGTCTCGAGTGAAGATGGAGTTGCGCGGTGCGCTACGGGCCTGGACAGGATATGGAGAACTAGGCTGCCCGGACGTTTAGTTCCCCCTCTCGGCCTAGCAGTTGCTAGCATAGTGTCCCAAGGAGGACAGGATAAACCAATACATCCGTCTGTCTCAGGTGAAGATGGAGTGTGCGCGGTGCTACGCAGTGCCTGGACGGAATATATGGAGAACTAGGGGCTGCCCGGACGTCTAGTTCCCCCCTCTCGGCACTTGCTAGCAGTGTCAAAAGGAGGATAAACCAATACATCCGTCTGTCTCGGTGAGATGATGGAGTTGCGCGGTGCGCTACGAGCCTGGACGGGATATATGGAGAACTAGGGCTGCCCGGACGTCTAGTTCCCCTCTCGGCCTTGCTAGCAGTGTCCAAAGGAGAGGATAAACCAATACATCCGTCTGTCTCGGAGACGATGGAGTTGCGCGGGTGTGCTACGGATATGGAGAACTAAGCCTGGACGGGATATATGGAGAACTGGGCTGCCCGGACGTCAGTTCCCCTCTTGTTCCCCTCTCGGCCCCTTGCTAGCAATGTCCAAAGGAGAGGATAAACCAATACATCCGTCTGTCTCAGGTGAAGATGGGTTGCGGTGCGCTACAGGCCTGGACGGGATATATGGAGAACTAGGGCTGCCCGGACGTCTAGTTCCCCTCTCGGCCTTTGCTAGCAGTGTCCAAAGGAGGATAAACCAATACATCCGTCTGTCTCGAGAAGATGGAGTTGCGCAGTGCGCTACGGCCCTGGACAGGATATATGGAGACTAGGGCTGCCCGGACGTCTAGTTCCCCCTCTCGGCCTTGCTAGCAGTGTCCAAGGAGGATAAACCAATACATCCGTCTGTCTCGAGAGATGGGTTGCGCGGTGCGCTACGAGCCTGGACGGGATATGGAGAACTAGGGCTGCCCGGACGTCTAGTTCCCCTCTCGGCCTTGCTAGCAGTGTCCAAAGGAGAGGATAAACCAATACATCCGTCTGTCTCCCAGAGATGATGGAGTTGCGCAGTGCGCTACGGGCCTGGACGGGATATATGGAGAACTAGGGCTGCCCGGACGTTCCCCTCTCCGGCTTTGCTAGCAGTGTCAAAGGAGGATAAACCAATACATCCGTCTGTCTCGAGGTGAAGATGGAGTTGCGCGGTGCGCTACGGGCCTGGACGGGATATATGGAGAACTAGGGCTGCCGGACGTCTTGTTCCCCCTCTCGGCCTTGCTAGGAGTGTCAAAGGAGAGATAAACCAATACATCCGTCTGTCTCGAGACGATGGAGTTGCGCGGTGCGCTACGACGGAATATATGGAGAACCTGTTCCCCCTCTCGCCATTGCTAGCAGTGTTCAAAGGAGAGGATAAAACCAATACATCCGTCTGAGAACTAGGGCTGCGCTACGGGCCTGGACGGGGATATATGGACGTCTAGTTCCCCGTCTCTCGGCCTTGCTTGCTAGCAGTGTCAAAGGAGAGATAAACCAATACATCCGTCTGTCTCGAGAGACGATGGAGTTGCGCGGTGCGCTACGAGCCTGGACGGGATATATGGAGAACTAGGGCTGCCCGGACGTCTAGTTCCCCTCTCGGCCTTGCTAGCAGTGTCCAAAGGAGAGATAAACCAATACATCCGTCTGTCTCGAGAGACGATGGAGTTGCGGGTGCGCTACGGGCCTGGACGGGATATATGGAGAACTAGGGCTGCCCGGACGTCTAGTTCCCCTCTCGGCCTTGCTAGCAGTGTCCAAAGGAGAGGATAAACCAATACATCCGTCTGTCTCGAGAGACGATGGAGTTGGTGTGCTACGGCCTGGACGGATATATGGAGAATTAGGGGCTGCCCGGACGTCTAGTTCCCCTCTCGGCCTTGCTAGGTGTGTCCAAAGGAGAGGATAAACCAATACATCCGTCTGTCTCGGTGAAGATGGAGTTGCGCGGTGCGCTACGGGCCTGGACGGGATATATGGAGAACTAGATGCCCGGACGTCAGTTCCCCTCAGGTCTCGGCCTTGCTAGCAGTTCCCCCTCTCCTGTCCAAAGGGAGAGGATAAACCAATACATCCGTCTGTCTCGAGTGAAGATGGAGTTGCGCGTGCGCGCCAGGCCCTGACGGGATATATGGAGAACTAGGGCTGCCCGGACGTCTAGTTCCCCCTCTCGGCCTTGCTAGCAATGTCAAAGGAGAGGATAAACAATACATCCGTCTGTCTCGAGAGAAGATGGAGTTGCACAGTGCGCTACGGCCTGGACGGGATATATGGAGAACTAGGGCTGCCTGGACGTCTAGTTCCCCTCTCGGCCTTGCTAGCAGTGTCCAAAGGAGAGGATAAACCAATACATCCGTCTGTCTCGAGTGAAGATGGAGTTGCGCAGTGCGCTACGAGCCTGGACGGGATATATGGAGAACTAGGGCTGCCCGGACGTCTGTTCCCCTCTCAGCCTTGCTAGCAGTGTCCAAAGGAGAGGATAAACCAATACATCCGTCTGTCTCGAGAGACGATGGAGTTGCGCGGTGCGCTACGAGCCTGGACGGGATATATGGAGAATCAGGGCTGCCCGGACGTCTAGTTCCCCTCTCGGCCTTGCTAGCAGTGTCCAAAGGAGAGGATAAACCAATACATCCGTCTGTCTCGAGACGATGGAGTTGCGCGGTGCGCTGGAGCCTGGACGGGATATATGGAGAACTAGGGCTGCCCGGACGTCTGGTTCCCCTCTCGGCCTTGCTAGCAGTGTCCAAAGGAGAGGATAAACCAATACATCCGTCTGTCTCGAGAAGATGGGTTGCGCGTGCGCTACGAGCCTGGACGGGATATATATGGAGAACTAGGGCTGCCCGGACGTTTAGTTCCCCTCTCGGCCTTGCTAGCAGTGTCCAAAGGAGAGGATAAACCAATACATCCGTCTGTCTCGAGAGAAGATGGAGTTGCGCGGTGCGCTACGGGCCTGGACAGGATATATGGAGAACTAGGGCTGCCCGGACGTTCTAGTTCCCCTCTCGGCTTGCTAGCAGTGTCCAAAGGAGAGGATAAAAACAATACATCCGTCTGTCTCGGTGAAGATGGAGTTGCGCGGTGCGCTACGGGCCTGGACGGGATATATGGAGAACTAGGGGCTGCCCGGACGTCCCCTAGTTCTCCCCTCGGCCTTGCTAGCAATGTCCAAAGGAGAGGATAAACCAGCAGTGTCCATCCGTCTGTCTCGAGACGATGGAGTTGCGCGGTGCGCTACGAGCCTGGACGGGGATATATGGAGAACTAGGGCTGCCCGGACGTCAGTTCCCCTCTCGGCCTTGCTAGCAGTGTCCAAAGGAGAAGATAAACCAATACATCCGTCTGTCTCGAGAGACGATGGAGTTGCGCAGTGCCACGAGCCTGGACGGGATATATGAGAACTAGGGCTGCCCGGACGTCTAGTTCCCCTCTCGGCTTTGCTAGCAGTGTCCAAAGGAGAGGATAACCAATACATCCGTCTGTCTCGAGAGACGATGGATTGCGCGGTGCGCTACGGGCCCTGGACAGGATATATGGAGAACTAGGGCTGCCCGGACGTCTAGTTCCCCCCTCGGCCTTGCTAGCAGTGTCCAAAGGAGGATAAACCAATACATCCGTCTGTCTCGAGAGAAGATGGAGTTGCGCGGTGCGCTACGAGCCCTGGACAGGATATGGAGAACTAGGGCTGCCCGGACGTTGGTTCCCCCTCTCGGCCTTGCTAGCAGTGTCCAAAGGAGAGGATAAAACAATACATCCGTCTGTCTCGGGTGAAGATGGGTTGCGCGTGCGCTACGGCCCTGGACGGGATATATTAAGGAACTAGGGCTGCCCGGACGTCTGGTTCCCCTCTCGGCCTTGCTAGCAGTGTCCAAAGGAGAGGATAAACCAATACATCCGTCTGTCTCGAGTGACGATGGAGTTGCGCGGTGCGCTACGGCCTGGACAGGATATATATGGAGAACTAGGAGCTGCCCGGACGTCTAGTTCCCCTCTCGGCCTTGCTAACAATGTCCAAAAGAGAGGATAAACCAATACATCCGTCTGTCTCTCGGGTGAAGATGGAGTTGCGCGGTGCGCTACGGCCTGGACGGGATATATGGAGAACTAGGGCTGCCCGGACGTTCCCCCAAAGGAGAGGGATCTCGGCCTTGCTAGCAGTGTCCAAAGGAGAGGATAAACCAATACATCCGTCTGTCTCGAGAGACGATGGATAAGCGGTGCGCTACGAGCCTGGACGGGATATATGGAGAACTAGGGCTGCCCGGACGTCTAGTTCCCCCTCGGCCTTGCTAGCAGTGTCCAAAGGAGAGGATAAACCAATACATCCGTCTGTTTCGAGAGACGATGGAGTTGCGCTAGTGCCCGGACGTCTGGCCTGGACGGGATATATGGAGAACCAGGGCTGCCCGGGACG
Organism: Acanthosepion pharaonis; assembly: GCA_903632075.3. NCBI lineage: Eukaryota > Metazoa > Mollusca > Cephalopoda > Sepiida > Sepiidae > Acanthosepion > Acanthosepion pharaonis. The sequence continues at coordinate 898,154 of CAHIKZ030004860.1, read as the reverse complement.
TCTGATTCCCCTCTCCGGCCCTTTTACTAGTCTAGTGTCCAAAGGAGCAGTGTCAAAGGATAAACCAATACATCCGTCTGTCTCGAGAGACGATGGGTTGCGCGGTGCGCTAGCCTGGATGGGATATATGGAGAACTAGGGCTGCCCGGACGTCTAGTTCCCCTCGGCCTTTGTTTACTATGTCCAAGGAGAGGATAAATGAATACATCCGTCTGTCTCGGGTGAAGATGGAGTTGCGCGGTGCGCTACGAGCCTGGACGGGATATATGGAGAACTAGGGCTGCCCGGACGTTCAGTTCCCCCTCTCGGCCTTGCTAGCAATGTCCAAAGGAGAGGATAAACCAATACATCCGTCTGTCTCGAGAGAAGATGGAGTTGCGCGGTGCGCTACGGGCCTGGACGGGATATATGGAGAACTAGGGCTGCCTGGACGTTTAGTTCCCCTCTCGGCCTTGCTAGCAGTGTCCAAAGGGAGAGGATAAACCAATACATCCGTCTGTCTCGAGTGAAGATGGAGTTGCGCGGTGCGCCACGGCCTTGGACGGATATATGGAGAACAGGGGCTGTCCAAGGACGTCCAGTTCTGTCCCTCTGCGCTACAGGCCTGGACAGGATATGGAGAATCAGGGCTGCCGGACGTCTGCCCCGGCCTTGCTAGAGTGTCCAAAAGAGAGGATAAACCAATACATCCGTCTGTCTCGGTGAAGATGGAGTTGCGGTGCGCTACGAGGCCTGGACGGGATATATGGAGAACTAGGGCTGCCCGGACGTCTAGTTCCCCTCTCGGCATTGCTAGCAGTGTCCAAAAGAGAGATAAACCAATACATCCGTCTGTCTCGGAGACGATGGGTTGCCCGGTGCGCTACGAGCCTGGACAGGATATATGGAGAACTAGGGCTGCCCGGACGTCTAGTTCCCCTCTCGGCCTTGCTAGCAGTGTCCAAAGGAGAGGATAAACCAATACATCCGTCTGTCTCGAGAGACGATGGAGTTGCGCGGTGCGCTACGGGCCTGGACGGGACATATGGAGAATTAGGGCTGCCCGGACGTCTAGTTCCCCTCTCGGCCTTGCTAGCAGTGTCCAAAGGAGGGATAAACCAATACATCCGTCTGTCTCGAGAGACGATGGAGTTGCGCGGTGCGCTACGAGCCTGGACGGGATATATGGAGAACTAGGGGCTGCCCGGACGTCTAGTTCCCCCTCTCGGCCTTGCTAGCAGTGTCCAAAGGAGAGGATAAACCAATACATCCGTCTGTCTCGGGTGACGATGGGCCTGAGGGATTGGGCTGCCTGACGTCTAGTTCCCCTCTCGGCCTTGCTAGCAGTGTCCAAAGGAGAGGATAAACCAATACATCCGTCTGTCTCGGTGAATGGAGGGCTGCGGCCTGGACGTCTAGGAGAACTAGGGCCCCGGACGTCTAGTTACCCTCTCGGCCTTGCTAGCAGTGTCCAAAGGAGCGGATAAACCAATACATCCGTCTGTCTCGAGAGACGATGGAGTTGCGGTGCGCCCCTGTTCCCCCCTCTCGGCCTGACGGATATATGGAGAGAGACGATGGAGGGCTGCCCGAGACGGGACGTATGGAGTTCCCCCTCTCAGCCCCTCTCGGCCTTGCTAGCAGTGTCCAAAGGAGAGGATAAACCAATACATCCGTCTGTCTCGAGACGATGGAGTTGCGGTGCGCTACGAGCCTGGACAGGATATATGGAGAACTAGGGCTGCCCGGACGTCTGGTTCCCCTCTCGGCCTTGCTAGCAGTGTCCAAAGGAGAGGATAAACCAATACATCCGTCTGTCTCGAGAATGATGGAGTTGCGCGGTGCGCTACGAGCCTGGACGGGATATATGGAGAACTAGGGCTGCCCGGACGTCTAGTTCCCCCTCTCGGCCTTGCTAGCAGTGTCCAAAGGAGGATAAACCAATACATCCGTCTGTCTCGAGAGACGATGGAGTTACGCGCCACGGCCTGGACGGAATATGGAGAACTAGGGCTGCCGGACGTCTAGTTCCCCCTCTCTCGGCATTGCTAGCAGTGTCCAAAGGAGAGGATAAACCAATACATCCGTCTGTCTCGGGAGAAGATGGAGTTGCGGTGCGCTACGGCCTGGACGGGTTATATGAGAACTAGGGCTGCCCGGACGTCTAGTTCCCCCTCGGCATTGCTAAGCAGTGTCCAAAGGAGAGGATAAACCAATACATCCGTCTGTCTCGGTGACGATGGAGTTGCGCGGTGCGCTACGGCCTGACGGGATATATGGAGAGGGCCCGGACGTCTAGTTCCCCCTGCCTTGCTAGCAGTGTCCAAAGGAGAGGATTCCCGTCTGTCTCCGCTACGGGCCTGGACAGGATATATGGAGAATTAGAGCTGCCCGGACGTCTAGTTGTCCAAAGAGAGGATAAACCAATACATCCGTCTGTCTCGAGAGATGATGGAGTTGCGCGGTGCGCTACGAGCCTGGACGGGATATATGGAGAACTAGGGAACTAGGGCTGCCCGGACGTCATCCGTCTGTCTCGAGACGATCCCCGCTCGGCCTGACGGGATATGGAGAACCAGCTGCCCGGAGCAGTGTTCCGGCCTTGCTAAAAAGGAGAGGATAAACCAATACATCCGTCTGTCTCGGGAGACGATGGAGTTGCGCAGTGCGCTACGGCCTGGACGGGATATATGGAGAACTAGGTGCCCGGACGTCTAGTTCCCCTCTCGGCCTTGCTAGCAGTGTCCAAAGGAGAGGATAAACCAATACATCCGTCTGTCTCAGGTGAGAGATGGAGTTGCCGGTGCTACGGGCCTGACGGGATATATGGAGAACTAGGGCTGCCTGGACGTCTAGTTCCCCTCTCGGCCTTGCTAGCAATGTCCAAAGGAGAGGATAAACCAATACATCCGTCTGTCTCGAGAGAAGATGGAGTTGCGCCGTGCGCTACGAGCCTGGACGGGATATATGGAGAACTAGGGCTGCCCGGACGTCTAGTTCCCCCTCTCAGCCTTGCTAGCAGTGTCCAAGGAGAGGATAAACCAATACATCCGTCTGTCTCGAGAGAGACGATGGAGTTGCGCGGTGCGCTACGAGCCTGGACGGGATATGGAGGAACTAGGGCTGCCCGGACGTCTAGTTCCCCTCTCGGCCTTGCTAGCAGTGTCCAAAGGAGAGGATAAACCAATACATCCGTCTGTCTCGAAGACGGGGTTGCGGTGCGCTACGGCCCTGGACGGGATATATGGAGAACTAGGGCTGCCCGGACGTCTAGTTCCCCTCTCGGCCTTGCTAGCAGTGTCCAAAGGAGAGGATAAACCAATACATCCGTCTGTCTCGAGAGACGATGGAGTTGCGCGGTGCGCTACGAGCCTGGACGGATATTGAGAATAAAGAGAGGGCTGCCCGGACGTTTAGTTCCCCCGCTCTCGGCCTATTCTCGGCCTTGCTAGCAGTGTCCAAAAGAGAGGATAAACCAATACATCCGTCTGTCTCGAGAGACGATGGAGTTGCGCGGTGCGCTACGGGCCTGGACAGGATATATGGAGAACTAGGGCTGCCCGGACGTCTAGTTCCCCTCTCGGCCTTTGCTAGAGTGTCCAAAGGAGAGGATAAACCAATACATCCGTCTGTCTCGAGAGATTTGGAGTTGCGCGGTGCGCTACGGGCCTGGACGGGATATATGGAGAACTAGGGGCTGCCGGACGTCTAGTTCCCCTCTCGGCCTTGCTAGCAGTGTCCAAAAGAGGATAAACCAATATCCGTCTGTCTCGAGAGACGATGGAGTTGCGCGGTGCCTACGGGCCTGGACGGGATATGGAGAACTAGGGCTGCCCGGACGTCTAGTTCCCCCTCTCGGCCTTGCTAGCAGTGTCCAAAGGAGAGGATAAACCAATACATCCGTCTGTCTCCAGAGACGATGGAGTTGCGCGGTGCGCTACGGCCTGGACGGGATATATGGAGAACTAGGGCTGCCTAGACGTCTAGTTCCCCTCGGCCTTGCTAGCAGTGTCCAAAGGAGAGGATAAACCAATACATCCGTCTGTCTCAGGTGAAGATGGAGTTGCGCGGTGCGCTACGAGCCTGGACGGATAGAACTAGGGGGCTGCCCGGACGTCTAGTTCCCCCTCTCGGCCTTTGCTAGCAGTGTCCAAAGGAGAGGATAAACCAATACATCCGTCTGTCTCGAGACGATGGAGTTGCGCGGTGCGCTACAGGCCTGGACGGGATATATGGAGAACTAGGGCTGCCCGACGTCTAGTTCCCCAAATCTCGGCCTTGCTAAGGTGTCAAAGGAGAGGATAAACCAATACATCCGTCTGTCTCGAGAAGATGGAGTTGCGCGGTGCTACGGCCTAGACGGGATATATTGGAGAACTAGGGCTGCCCGGACGTCTATTAGAATTCTCGGCCTTTGCTAGACAGTGTCAAAGGAGGAGGATAAACCAATACATCCGTCTGTCTCGAGAGACGATGGAGTTGCGCGGTGCGCTACGAGCCTGGACGGGATATATGGAGAACTAGGGCTGCCCGGACGTCTAGTTCCCCCTCTCGGCCTTGCTAACTTGTGTGTGTCCAAAGGAGAGGATAAACCAATACATCCGTCTGTCTCGAGAGACGATGGAGTTGCGCGGTGCGCTACGAGCCTGGACGGGATATATGGAGAACTAGGGCTGCCCGGACGTCTGGTTCCCCTCTCGGCCTTTGGTAGCAGTGTCCAAAGGAGAGGATAAAACCAATACATCCGTCTGTCTCGGGAGACGATGGAGTTGCGCGGTGCGCTACGAGCCTATGGAGACTAGGACGGGGATATATGGAGAACTAGTCTGTCTGCCGGACGTCTGGAGTTCCCCCTCTCGGCCTTGCCCCTCTCGCCTTGCGTCCAAAGGAGAGGATAAACCAAATACATCCGTCTGTCTCGGTGAAGATGGAGTTGCGCGGTGCGCTACGGGCCTGACGGGATATATGGAGAACTAGGGGCTGCCCGGACGTCTAGTTCCCCCTCTCGGCCTTGCTAGCAGTGTCCAAAGGAGAGGATAAACCAATACATCCGTCTGTCTCGAGAGAAGATGGAGTTGCGCGGTGCGCTACGGCCTGGACGGGATATATGGAGAACTAGGGCTGCCCGGACGTCTAGTTCCCCTCTCGGCCTTGCTAGCAGTGTCCAAAGGAGGGATAAACCAATACATCCGTCTGTCTCGAGAGACGATGGAGTTGCGCAGTGTGCGCTACGAGCCTGGACAGGATATATATGGAGAACTAGGGCTGCCCGGACGTCTAGTTCCCCTCTCAGCCTTGCTAGTGTGTCAAAGGAGGAGGATAAACCCAATACATCCGTCTGTCTCGAGAGACGATGGAGTTGCGCGGTGCGCTACGAGCCTGGACAGGATATATGGAGAACTAGGGCTGCCCGGACGTCTGGTTCCCCCTCTCGGCCTTGCTAGCAGTGTCCAAAGGGAGAGGATAAACCAATACATCCGTCTGTCTCGGGTGAAGATGGAGTTGCGCGGTGCGCTACAGGCCTGGACGGGATATATGGAGAACTGGGCTGCCCGGACGTCTGGTTCCCCCCTCTCGGCCTTGCTAGCAGTGTCAAAAAGAGAGGATAAACCAATACATCCGTCTGTCTCGAGTGACGATGGAGTTGCGCGGTGCGCTGGGCCTGGACGGGATATATGGAGAACTAGGGCTGCCCGGACGTCTAGTTCCCCCTCTCGGCCTTTGCTAGCAGTGTCCAAAGGAGAGGATAAACCAATACATCCGTCTGTCTCTCCGGTGAAGATGGAGTTGCGCCGGTGCGCTACGGGCCTGGACGGGATATATGGAACTAGGGGACGTGCCCCCTCTCAACGACGTTCAAGTTCCCCCTCTCGGCCTTGGGTTAGCAGTGTCCAAAAGAGAGATAAACCAATACATCCGTCTGTCTCGAGAGACGATGGAGTTGCTGGGTGCGCTGACGGCCTGGACGGGATATCTATGGAGAACTAGGGCAATGCCCGGACGTCTCGAGAGATAGTTCCCCCTCTCGGCCTTACTAGCAGTGTCCAAAGGAGAAGATAAACCAATACATCCGTCTGTCTCGAGAGACGATGGGTTGCGCAGTGCGCTACGAAACTGGACGGGATATATGGAGAACTAGGGCTGCCCGGACGTCCTAGTTCCCCCTCTCGGCCTTGCTAGCAGTGTCCAAAGGAGAGGATAAACCAATACATCCGTCTGTCTCGAGAGACGATGGAGTTGACGATGGACGGGATATATGGAGATATATATATACGTCTAGTTCCCCCTCTCGGCTTATAGCAGTGTCCAAAGGAGGATAAACCAATACATCCGTCTGTCTCGAGAGAAGATGGAGTTGCGTGGTGCGCTAGGGATATATGGAGAACTAGGGCTGCCCGGACGTCTGGTTCCCCCATCTCGGCCTTGCTAGCAGTGTCCAAAGGAGAGGATAAACCAATACATCCGTCTGTCTCGAGAGAGATGGAGTTGCGCAGTGCGCTACGGGCCTGGACGGGATATATGGAGAACTAGGGCTGCCCGGACGTCTGGTTCCCCTCTCTCGGCCTTGCTAGCAGTGTCCAAAGGAGAGGATAAACCAATACATCCGTCTGTCTCGAGACGATGGAGTTGCGCGGTGCGCTACGGCCTGGACAGGATATATGGAGAACTAGGGCTGCCCGGACGTCTAGTTCCCCCTCTCGGCCTTGCTAGCAGTGTCCAAAGGAGAGGATAAACCAATACATCCGTCTGTCTCGGAGACGATGGAGTTGCGCGGTGCGCTACGGCCTGGACAGGATATATGGAGAACTAGGGCTGCCCGGACGTCTGTTCCCCTCTCAGCCTTGCTAGCAGTGTCCAAAAAGAGGATAAACCAATACATCCGTCTGTCTCGAGAGACGATGGAGTTGCGCGGTGCGCTACGAGCCTGGACGGGATATATGGAGAACTAAATGCTGCCTGGACGTCTGGTTCCCCTCTCCTGGACAGGATATATGGAGACTAGCAGTGTCAAGGAGGAGGATAAACCAATACATCCGTCTGTCTCGAGAGACGATGGAGTTGCGCGGTGCGCTTCGGGCCTGGACAGGATATATGGAGAACTAGGGCTGCCCGGACGTCTAGTTCCCCCCCTCTCGGCCTTGCTAGCAATGTCCAAGGAGAGGATAAATCCGTCTGTCTCAGAGACATCCGTCTGTCTCGACGGGATATATGGAGATGGGCTGCCCGACGTCTAGTTACCCCTCTCGGCCTTGCTAGCAATGTCCAAAGGAGAGATAAACCAATACATCCGTCTGTCTCGGTGAAGATGGAGTTGCTGGACCTGGGATATATGGAGAACTAGGGCTGCCCGACGTCTAGTTCCCCCCTCTCGGCCTTGCTAGCAATGTCCAAAGGAGAGGATAAACCAATACATCCGTCTGTCTCGTGAAGATGGGTTGCGCGGTGCGCTACGGGCCTGGACGGGATATATGGAGAACTAGGGCTGCGGACGTCTAGTTACCCCTCGGCCTTGCTAGCAGTGTCAAAGGAGAGGATAAACCAATACATCCGTCTGTCTCGAGAGACGATGGAGTTGCGCAGTGCGCTACGAGAGCCTGGACAGGATATATGGAGAACTAGGGCTGCCCGGACGTCTAGTTCCCCTCTCGGCCTTTGAAGGTGTGTCCAAAGGAGAGATAAACCAATACATCCGTCTGTCTCGAGAGAAGATGGGTTGCGCGGTGCGCTACGAGCCTGGACGGGATATATGGAGAACTAGGGCTGCCCGGACGTCTGGTTCCCCTCTCGGCCTTGCTAGCAGTGTCCAAGGAGAGGATAAACCAATACATCCGTCTGTCTCGAGAGACGATGGAGTTGCGCGGTGCGCTACGGGCCTGGACGGGATATATGGAGAACTAGGGCTGCCCGGACGTCTAGTTCCCCCTCTCCCGGCCTTGCTAGGTGTGTCCAAAGGAGGATAAACCAATACATCCGTCTGTCCCTGGAGTTGCGCGGTCGGCCCTGGACAGGATATATGGAGAACCCGAGCTGCCCGGACGTCTAGTTCCCCCTCTCGGCATTGCTAAAGTGTCCAAAGAGGATAAACCAATACATCCGTCTGTCTCGAGACGATGGGTTGCGGGCCGGTGCGCTGCCCGGACGTCTAGGCCTGGACATTGGGATATACATCCGGAGAGACGAGGAGTTGCTGCCGACGGTTATAGTTCCCCCGGCATTGCTAGCAGTGTCCAAAGGAGGGATAAACCAATACATCCGTCTGTCTCGAGAGACGATGGAGTTGCGCAGTGCGCTACGGCCTGGACGGGATATATGGAGAACTAGGGCTGCCGGACGTCTAGTTCCCCCCTCTCAGCATTGCTAGCAGTGTCCAAAGGAGAGGATAAACCAATACATCCGTCTGTCTCGAGAGACGATGGAGTTGCGCAGTGCGCTACGGGCCTGGACGGGATATATGGAGAACTAGGGCTGCCCGGACGTCTGGTTCCCCCCTCGGCCTTAGCTAGTGTCAAAGGAGGGATAAACCAATACATCCGTCTGTCTCAGGAGATGATGGGTTGCGCAGTGCGCTACGGGCCTGGACGGGATATATGGAGAACTAGGGCTGCCCGACGTCTCAGGTTTCCCGTCTAGTTCCCCAATCATCCGTCTGTCTCGAGAGACGATGGAGTGTCCCTTTGAGGATATAACCAAATTACATCCGTCCCCTCTCCTCGGCCTTGCTAGACGATGGGATAAACCAATACATCCGTGTCTCCGCTGGAGTTGGCCTAGCCTGGACAGGATATATGGAGAACTAGGGCTGCCCGGACGTCTGGTTCCCCCTCTCGGCCTTGCTAGCAGTGTCCAAAGGAGGATAAACCAATACATCCGTCTGTCTCGGGTGAAGATGGGTTGCGCGGTGCGCTACAGGCCTGGACAGGGATATATGGAGAACTAGGGCTGCCCGGACGTCTGGTTCCCCCCTCTCGGCCTTGCTAGCAGTGTCCAAAGGAGAGGATAAACCAATACATCCGTCTGTCTCGAGACGATGGAGTTGCGCGGTGCGCTACGAGCCTGGACAGGATATATGGAGAACTAGGGCTGCCCGGACGTCTGGTTCCCCCTCTCGGCCTTTGCTAGCAGTGTCCCAAAGGAGAGGATAAACCAATACATCCGTCTGTCTCGAGAGAAGATGGAGTTGCGCGGTGCGCTACGGGCCTGGACGGGATATATGGAGAACTAGGGCTGCCCGGACGTCTAGTTCCCCCCTCTCGGCCTTGCTAGCAGTGTCAAAGGAGAGGATAAAACCAATACATCCGTCTGTCTCGAGAGACGATGGAGTTGCGCGGTGCGCTACGGGCCTGGACAGGATATATATGGAGAACTAGGGCTGCCCGGACGTCTAGTTCCCCTCTCGGCCTTGCTAGCAGTGTCCAAAGGAGAGGATAAACCAATACATCCGTCTGTCTCGAGACGATGGGTGCGATGGCTACAGAGCCTGGACGGGATTGCGCAGTGCGCTACCCCTCCTGGACCAAAGGGATATATCCGTCTGGAGAACTTGCGGCGCTGCCTGGACGACGTCTAGTTCCCCTCTCGGCCTTTGCTAGCAATGTCCAAAGGAGGGATAAACCAATACATCCGTCTGTCTCGGGTGAAGATGGAGTTGCGCGGTGCGCTACGGGCCTGGACGGGATATATGGAGAACTAGGGCTGCCCGGACGTCTAGTTCCCCCTCTCGGCCTTGCTAGCAGTGTCCAAAGGAGAGGATAAACTAATACATCCGTCTGTCTCGAGACGATGGTGTTGCGCAGTGCGCTACGGGCCTGGACAGGATATATGGAGAACTAGGGCTGCCCGGACGTCTAGTTCCCCTCTCGGCCTTGCTAGCAGTGTCAAGGAGAGGATAAGCCAATACATCCGTCTGTCTCCGGGTGAAGATGGAGTTGCGCGGTGCGCTACAGGCCTGGACGGGATATATGGAGAACTAGGGCTGCCCGGACGTCTAGTTCCCCCTCTCGGCCTTGCTAGCAATGTCCAAAGGAGAGGATAAACCAATACATCCGTCTGTCTCGAGAGACGATGGAGTTGCTGCAGTGCGCTACGAGCCTGGACGGGATATATGGAGAACTAGGGCTGCCCGGACGTCTAGTTCCCCTCTCGGCCTTGCTAGCAGTGTCCAAAGGAGAGGATAAACCAATACATCCGTCTGTCTCGAGTGACAATGGAGTTGCGCGGTGCGCTACAGCCTGACAGGATATATGGAGAACTAGGGCTGCCCGGACGTCTAGTTCCCCTCTCGGCCTTACTTGAGTGTCAAAGGAGAGGATAAACCAATACATCCGTCTGTCTCGGCCCGGATGTGACGATGGAGTTGCGCGGTGCGCTACGGGCCTGGACGGGATATATGGAGAACTAGGGCTGCCCGGACGTCTGGTTCCCCTCTCGGCCTTTACTAGCAGTGTCCAAAGGAGGGATAAACCAATACATCCGTCTATCTGAGACGATGGAGTTGCGCAGACAGGCCTGGACGATGGAGTTGCTGCCCGGACATGCCCCTCGGCTACGAGCCTGGACAGGATTTGCGCGGTATGAGCCTGGACTAGGGAGAACTGCTGCCCGGACGTCTAGTTCCCCTCTCGGCCTTGCTAGCAGTGTCCAAAGGAGAGGATAAACCAATACATCCGTCTGTCTCGAGACGATGGAGTTGCGCGGTGCGCTACGGCCTGGACAGGATATATGGAGAACTAGGGCTGCCCGGACGTCTAGTTCCCCCTCTCGGCCTTACTAGCAGTGTCCAAAGAGGATAAACCAATACATCCGTCTGTCTCAGGTGAGAGATGGAAACCCTGGACGGGATATATGGAGAATCAGGGCCCCGTCTGTTCCCCTCTCGGCCTTGCTAGACAGTGTCAAAGGAGGATAAAATACATCCGTCTGTCTCGAGACGATGGGTGCGCAGTGCGCTACAGGCCTGGACGGGATATATGGAGAATCAGGGCTGCCCGGACGTCTAGTTCCCCTCTCGGCCTTGCTAGCAGTGTCCAAGGAGAGGATAAACCAATACATCCGTCTGTCTCGAGACGATGGATGTACAGGCCTGTTGGAGAACTAGGGCTGCCCGGACGTCTGGTTCCCCCTCGGCCTTGGATGTCCATAGAGGATAAACCAACTATCCGTCTGTCTCGGTGAAGATGGGTTGCGCGGTGCGCTACAGGCCTGGACGTCTAGGGCTGCCTGGACGTCTCCCCCTCTCGGCTTTGCTAGCAGTGTCCCAAGGAGAGGATAAACCAATACATCCGTCTGTCTCGAGAGACGATGGAGTTGCGCGGTGCGCTACGTGCCCTGGACGGGATATATGGAGAACTAGGGCTGCCCGGACGTCTAGTTCCCCTCTCGGCCTTGCTAAGTGTCCAAAGGAGGATAAACCAATACGTCCGTCTGTCTCGAGAGACGATGGAGTTGCGCGGTGCGCTACGAGCCTGGACGGGATATATGGAGAACTAGGGCTGCCCGGACGTCTAGTTCCCCTCTCAGCCTTTGCTAGCAGTGTCCAAAGGAGAGGATAAACCCAATACATCCGTCTGTCTCGAGAGACGATGGGTTACGTGGTGCGCTACGGGCCTGGACGGGATATATGGAGAACTAGGGCTGCCCGGACGTCTAGTTTCCCCATCTCAGTGTCCTTCCGTCTGTCTCAGGAGAAGATGGGTGGCGGTGTCAAGGAGAGGATAAACCAGGGCTGCCCGACGTTCAGTCCGTCTGTCTCGATAAAACCAATACATCCGAGACGTGGGTTGGATTGTGCGCTACAGGCCTGGACAGGATATATTGAGAACTAGGGCTGCCCGGACGTCTAGTTCCCCTCTCGGCCTGGTGTGTCCAAAGGAGAGGATAAACCAATACATCCGTCTGTCTCGAGGTGAAGATGGAGTTGCGCGGTGCGCTACAGGCCCCTGGACAGGATATATGGAGAACTAGGGCTGCCGGACGTCTAGTTTCCCCCCTCTCAGCCTTGCTAGCAGTGTCCAAAGGAGAGATAAACCAACCATCCGTCTGTCTCGAGAGACGATGGAGTTTGCGCGGTGCGCTACGAGCCTGGACGGGATATATGGAGAACTAAGGGCTGCCCGGACGTCTGAGTCCCCTCTCGGCCTTGCTAGCAGTGTCCAAAGGAGAGGATAAACCAATACATCCGTCTGTCTCGAGAGACGATGGAGTTGCCCGCGGTGCGCTACGAGCCTGGACAGGATATATGGAGAACTGGGTCTGCCCGGACGTCTGGTTCCCCTCTCGGCCTTATGAGAACTAGCGCCTGACGCTGTCCAAGGAAGGGATAAACCAATACATCCGTCTGTCTCGAGACGATGGAGTTGCGCGGTGCGCTACGGCCTGGACGGGATATATGGAGAACTAGGGCTGCCCGGACGTCTAGTTCCCCTCTCGGCCTTGCTAGCAGTGTCCAAGGAGAGGATAAACCAATACATCCGTCTCTCGAGAGACGATGGAGTTGCCGCGGTGCGCTACGGGCCTGGACGGGATATGGAACTAGGGCTGCCCGGACGTCTAGTTCCCCTCTCGGCCTTTGGCGCAGTGTTCCAAAGAGGGGATAAACCAATACATCCGTCTGTCTCGAGACGATGGAGTTTGCGCCCAGTGCGCTACTGAGCCTGGACAGGATATATGGAGAACTAGGGCTGCCCGGACGTCTAGTTCCCCTCTCGGCCTTTGCTAGCAGTGTCCAAAGGAGAGGATAAACCAATACATCCGTCTGTCTCGAGGTGACGATGGAGTTGCGCGGTGCGCTACCCAGCCTGGACGGGATATATGGAGAACTAGGGCTGCCCGGACGTTTGGTTCCCCCTCTCGGCCTTGCTAGCAGTGTCCAAAGGGATAAACCAATACATCCGTCTGTCTCGAGAACGATGGAGTTGCGCTGCGCTACGGGCCTGGACAGGATATATGGAGAACTAGGGCTGCCCGGACGTCATTCCCCCTCGGCCTTGCTAGCAGTGTCCAAGGAGAGGATAAACCAATACATCCGTCTGTCTCGAGAGACGATGGAGTTGCGCGGTGCGCTACGAGCCTGGACGGGATATATGGAGAACTAGGGCTGCCCGGACGTCTAGTTCCCCTCTCTCGGCCTTTGCTAGCGGTATCCAAAAGGAGGGATAAACCAATACATCCGTCTGTCTCGAGACGATGGAGTTGCGCGGTGCGCTACGAGCCTGGACAGGATATATATATGGAGAACTAGGGCTGCCCGGACGTCTAGTTCCCCCTCTCGGCCTTGCTAGCAGTGTACAAAGGAGAGGATAAACCAATACATCCGTCTGTCTCGAGACGATGGGTGCGCGGTGCGCTACAGGCCTGGACGGGATATATGGAGAACTAGGGCTGCGGGACGTCTAGTTCCCCCTCTCGACTGCTAGCAGTGTCCAAGGAGAGGATAAACCAATACATCCGTCTGTCTCGAGGTGACGATGGAGTTGCGCGGTGCGCTACGGGCCTGGACAGGATATATGGAAACTAGGGCTGCTCCCGGACGTCTAGTTCCCCCTCTCCTTGCTAGCAGTGTCAAGGAGGATAAACCAATACATCCGTCTGTCTCGGGGGACGTGGAGTTGCGCAGTGCGCTACGAGCCTGGACAGGATATGTGGAGAACTAGGGCTGCCCGGACGTCTAGTTCCCCTCTCGGCCTTGCTAGCAGTGTTCAAAGGAGAGGATAAGCCAATACATCCGTCTGTTTCGGGACGATGGGAGTTGCGCGGTACGCTACGGGCCTGGACGGGATATATGGAGAACTAGGGCTGCCCGGACGTCTAGTTCCCCCTCTCGAAGCCCCTTGCTAGCAGTGTCAAAGGAGAGGGATAAGCCCAATACGTCCGTCTGTCTCGAGTGACGATGGGTTGCGCCCGCCGCTACGGACCTGGACGGGATATATGGAGAACTAGGGCTGCCGGACGTCTGGTTCCCCCTCTCCGCCTTTGCTAGCAGTGTCAAGGAGGATAAACCAATACATCCGTCTGTCTCGAGAGACGATGGGTTATGAGTGCGCTACGAGCCTGGACAGGATATATGGAGAACTAGGGCTGCCCGGACGTCTAAGTTCCCCCCTCTCGGCCTTTGCTAGCAGTGTCAAGGAGGGATAAACCAATACATCCGTCTGTCTCGAGGAGACGATGGAGTTGCGCAGTGCGCTACGAGCCCCTGGACGGGATATGCTGGGAACTAGGGCTGCCCGGACGTCTAGTTCCCCCTCTCGGCCTTACTAGCAGTGTCCAAAGGAGGATAAACCAATACATCCGTCTGTCTCGAGAGAAGATGGGTTGCGCGGTGCGCTACGGGCCCTGGACAGGGATATGGAGAACTAGAGCTGCCCGACGTCCTAGTTCCCCCCTCTCGGCATTGCTAGCAGTGTCCAAAGGAGGATAAACCAATACATCCGTCTGTCTCGGGTGAAGATGGAGTTGCGCGGTGCGCTACAGGCCTTTGACGGGATATATGGAAACTAGGGCTGCCCGGACGTCCGTTCCCCTCTCAGCCTTGCTAGCAGTGTCAAGGAGAGGATAAACCAAATACATCCGTCTGTCTCGAGAGATGATGGAGTTGCGCGATTGCGCTACGGGCCTGGACAAGGATATGGAGAACTAGGGCTGCCGGATCTAGTTACCCTCTCGACCTTGCTAGCAGTGTCCAAGGAGGATAAACCAATACATCCGTCTGTCTCGAGAGACGATGGGTTGCGCGCAGTGCGCTACGAGCCCTGGACGGGATATATGGAGAACTGGGCTGCCCGGACGTTTAGTTCCCCTCTCGGCCTTGCTAGCAGTGTCCAAGGAAGGATAAACCAATACATCCGTCTGTCTCAGGTGAAGATGGAGTTGCGCGGTGCGCTACAGGCCCTGGACGGGATATATGGAGAACTAGGGCTGCCCGGACATCTAGTTCCCCTCTCGGCCTTACTAGCAGTGTCCAAGGAGAGGATAAACCAATACATCCGTCTGTCTCAGGGTGAAGATGGAGTTGCGCGGTGCATACGGGCCTGGACAGGATATATTATTGAACTGGGCTGCCGGACATCTAGTTCCCCCTCTCATGCTTACTAGCAGTGTCAAGGAGGATAAACCAATACATCCGTCTGTCTCGAGACGATGGAGTTGCGCAGTGCCTCTACAGGCCTGGACAGGATATATGGAGACTAGGGCTGCCCGGACGTCTGTTCCCCTCTCAGCCTTGCT
Source organism: Acanthosepion pharaonis (assembly GCA_903632075.3). NCBI lineage: Eukaryota > Metazoa > Mollusca > Cephalopoda > Sepiida > Sepiidae > Acanthosepion > Acanthosepion pharaonis. Next base: position 882,953 of record CAHIKZ030004860.1, on the reverse strand, counting down.
AGCAGTGTCAAAGGAGAGGATAAACCAATACATCCGTCTGTCTCGAGACGATGGAGTTGCGCAGTGCCTACAGGCCTGGACGGAATATATGGAGAACTAGGTCTGCCCGGACGTCTAGTTCCCCCTCTCGGCATTGCTAGCAGTGTTCCAAAGGAAGATAAACCAATACATCCGTCTGTCTCGAGGGACGATGGAGTTGCAGTGCGCTACAGGCCTGGACGGGATATATGGAGATTCTAGAGCTGCCGGACGTCTAGTTCCCCCTCTCGGCATTGCTAGGTGTGTCAAAGGAGGGATAAACCAATACATCCATCTGTCTCAGGTGAAGATGGAGTTGCACCCGGTGCTACAGGCCCTGGACAGGATATGGAGATCTAGGCTGCCCCTGACGTCTGGTTCCCCCTCAGCATTGCCTAGCAGTGTCAAAGGAGGGATAAACCAATACATCCGTCTGTCTCGAGACGATGGAGTTGCGCGGTGCTTCTGGGGGCCTGGACAGGATATATATGGAGAACTAGGGCTGCCGGACGTCCTAGTTTCCCCCTCTCGGCACTTATAGCAGTGTTCCGGAAGGATAAACCAGCGCATCCGTCTGTCTCGGAGACGATGGAGTTGCGCGGTGCGCTACAGGCTCTGGACGGGATATATGGAACTAAGGGCTGCCCGGACGTCTAGTTCCTCCTCTCGGCCTTTGCTAGCAATGTCCAAGAGAGGATAAACCAATACATCCGTCTGTCTCCAGGCGACGATGGGTTGCGCGGTGCTTCTGGGCCTGGACAGGATATGGAACTAAAACTTGCCCGGACGTCTAGTTCCCCGTCTAGTTCCTCTCGGCATTGCTAGCAGTGTTCAAAGGAGAGGATAAACCAATACATCCGTCTGTCTCAGGACGATGGAGTTGTGCAGTGCGCTACAGGCCTGGACGGGATATATGGAGAACTAGGGCTGCGGACGTCTGGTTCCCCTCTCAGCCTTGCTAGGAGTGTCAAGGAAGAGGATAAACCAATACATCCGTCTGTCTCGGGTGACAATGGAGTTGCGCGGTGCGCTACGGGCCTGGACGGGATATATGGAGAACTAGGGCTGCCCGGACGTCTAGTTCCCCTTCTCGGCCTTGCCTTAAGTGTCAAAGGAAGGATAAACCAATACATCCGTCTGTCTCGAGAGACGATGGAGTTGCGCAGTGCGCTACGAAGGCCTGGACGGGATATATGGAGAACTAGGGCTGCCCGGACGTCTAGTTCCCCTCTCGGCCTTGCTAGCGGTGTCAAAGAAGGATAAACCAATACATCCGTCTGTCTCGAGAGACGATGGAGTTGCGCAATGCGCTACGGGCCTGGACGGGATATATGGAACTAGGGCTGCCCGGACATTAGTTCCCCCTCTCGGCCTTGCTAGCAGTGTCCAAAGGAGGATAAACCAATACATCCGTCTGTCTCGAGGACGATGGAGTTGCGCAGTGCGCTACAGGCCTGGACGGGATATATGGAGGCTAGGGCTGCCCGGACGTCTAGTTCCCCCTCATTGCAGCTAGCAGTGTCAAAGGGAGGGATGAAACCCATACATCCGTCTGTCTCGAGAGACGATGGAGTTACATGGTGCGCTGAGCTGGACGGGATATATGGGAGACTAGGGCTGCCCGGACGTCTGGTTCCCCATCTCAGCCTTGCTAGCAGTGTCAAGGAGGATAAGCCAATACATCCGTCTGTCTCAGGTGAAGATGGAGTTGCATGATTGCTACGGGCCTGGACCCGGGATATATGGAGGAACTAGGCTGCCCGGACGTCTAGTTCCCCCCTCTCGGCCTTGCTAGCAGTGTCCAAAGGAGGAGGTCTGTCTCAGGTAAGATGGGTGCCAATACATCCGTCTGTCTCGGACGGATTCCCCCTCTCGAAGTGGAAGTTACGTCTCGAGTGCGCTACACGGCCTGGACAGGATATATGGAGAACCCCTGGGGCTGCCCACGTCTAGTTCCCCCTCTCAGCCTTATAGGAGTGTCAAAAAAGAGGATAAACCAATACATCCATCTGTCTCGAGATGGAGTTGCGCGGTGCGCTACAGCCTGGACAGGATATGGAGAACTAGGGCTGCCCGGACGTCTGGTTCCCCCCTCGGCATTTGCTAGCAGTGTCAAAAAAGAGGATAAACCAATACATCCGTCTGTCTCCGAGACGATGGGTTACGCAGTGCGCTACGAGCCCTGGACAGGATATATATTGAGAACTAGGGCTGCCGGACGTCTAGTTCCCCCTCTCAACACTGTAGCAGTGTCAAAGGAGAGGATAAACCAATACATCCGTCTGTCTCGGGGTGAAGATGGAGTTGCGCGGTGCGCTACCCAGGCTGGACAGGATATATGGAGAACTAAGGGCTGCCCAGACGTCTAGTTCCCCTCTCGGCATTGCTAGCAGTGTCCAAAGGAAGGGATAAACAATACATCCGTCGTCTCGAGGAGACGATGGAGTCTCGAGCCCCTGGACAGGATATATGGAGAACTAGGGCTGCCCGGACGTCTAGTTCCCCTCGGCATTGCTAGCAGTGTTCAAGGAAGATGACCAATACATCCGTCTGTCTCGGGTGAAGATGGTGTTGCGCGGTGCGCTACGGGCCTGGACGGGATATGGAGCTAGCCAGACGTCTGGTTCCCCCTCTCAGCCTTGCTAGCAGTGTCAAAGAGAGGATAAACCAATCCGTCTGTCTCGAGATCTCAGGCCTGGACGGGATATATGGATAAAGGGCTGCCGGACATCTGTTCCCCTCCAGCCTTGCTAGCTGTGTCAAAAGGAGGGATAAACCAGCTTCCGCTGTCCTACAGGCCTCGAGCCTGGACGGATATATTGAGAACTAGGCTGCCCGGACGTCTAGTTCCCCCTCTCGGCCTTGCTAACAGTGTCCAAGGAGGATAAACCAATACATCCGTCTGTCTCCAGGTGACGATGGGTGTTGCGCGGTGCCTTACAGGCCTGGACAGGATATATGGAGAACTAGGGCTGCCCGGACGTCTGGATTTCCCCTCTCGGCCTTGCTAGCAGTGTCCAAAGGAGGGATAAACCAATACATCCGTCTGTCTCGAGAGACGATGGAGTTGCACCCTGGACAGGATATATGCGGGCTGCGGACGTCTAGTTCCCCCCTGGACTTAGGATATGTCCAAAGGAGAGGATAAACCAATACATCAGTCTGTCTCGGACATGCGCGGTGCGCTACGGGCCCTGGACAGGATTCCCCCTCTCGGCCTTGCTAGCAGTGTCCAAAGGATATTGCCCATCCGTCTGTCTCGAGACGATGGGTTGCGCGGTGCGCTACGAGCCTGGACAGGATATATGGATTAGGGCCCCGGATTCCCCCTCTGGCCTTGCAGTGTCAAAGGAGAGGATAAACCAATACATCCGTCTGTCTCGAGGACGATGGAGTTTACGCAGTGCGCCTAGACAGGATATGGAGAACCCTGGACAGTTCCCCCCTCTCGATATAGCAGTGTCCAAGAGATAAGTAATAATCCGTCTGCTCGAGAGACGATGGATGCGCGGTGCGCTACGGCCTGGACAGGATATATATGGAGAACTAGGTGCCCGGACGTCTAGTTCCCCTCTCGGCCTTTGCTAAGTAGTGTCCAAAGGGAGAGGATAAACCAATACATCCGTCTGTCGGGTGAAGATGGGTTGCGCGGTGCGCTACGGCCTGGACGGATATATGGAGAACTAGGGCTGCCCGGACGTCTGGTTCCCCTCTCGGCCCTTGCTAGTGTCCAAAGGAAGAGGATAAACCAATACATCCGTCTGTCTCGAGAGACGATGGAGTTGCGCGGTGCTGCAACCCCCGACGGGATATATGGAGAACTAGGGCTGCGGACGTTCTGGTTCCCCCTCTCGTTGCTAGCTGTGTCAAAGGAGAGGATAAACCAATACATCCGTCTGTCTCGAGAGACGATGGGTTGCCTGATGCGCTACGAGCCTGGACAGGATATATGGAGAACTAGGGCTGCCCGGACGTCTAGTTCCCCTCTCGGCATTGCTAGCAGTGTCCAAAAGGAGGATAAACCAATACATCCGTCTGTCTCGAGTGACAGTGGAGTTGCGCGGTGCGCTACGGGCCTGGACAGGATATATGGAACTTAGGGCTGGACGTCTAGGCCTTATAAGTGTGTCAAAGGAACAATAGATCCGTCTGCCTCAGGTGACGATGGGTTGCGCGGTGCGCTTCCTGGACCCTCTGCGGACGTCTATTCCCCCCTCTGTGCTTGCTAGCAGTGTCAAAAGGAGGATAAACCAATACATCCGTCTGTCTCCCCGAAGACGATGGAGTTGCGCGGTGCGCTACGGGCCTGGACAGGATATGGAGAACTAGGGCTGCCCGGACGTCTAGTTCCCCCTCTCGGCATTCTAGCAGTGTCCAAAGAGGAGAGGATAAACCAATACATCCGTCTGTCTCGAGAGACAGTGGGTTGCATGGTGCCGCAACGGTCCTGACAGGATATATGGAGGAACTAGGGCTGCCCGGCGTCTAGTTCCCCTCTCGCGTGCTAGCAGTGTCAAAAGGATAAAACCAATACATCCGTCTGTCTCGGGACTGGGAGTTGCGCGGTGCGCTACGAGCCTGGGCAGGATATGGGAGAACTAGGGCTGCCCGGACGTCTAGTTCCCCCTCTCCTTGCTAGCAGTGTCAAAAGGAGAGGATAAACCAATCATCCGTCTGTCTCGGTGAAGATGGAGTTGCGGGTGCGCTTGGCCCCTGGACGGGATATTTGGGGGAACTAGGGCTGCCCGGGACGTCTGGTTCCCCCCTCGGCCTTACTTCCAGTGTCAGGATAAACCAATACATCCGTCTGTCTCGAGGAACGATGGGTTGCTGGTAACGGGCTGCCTAGGGGCGGACGTCTAGGTTCCCCTCTCGGCTTTGCTAGCAGTGTCAAAAGAGGATAAACCAATACATCCGTCTGTCTCGAGACGATGGAGGCGCCAGTGCGCAAGAACTAGAGCTGCCCGGACATCTTTCCCCTCTCAGCCTTGGACAGGAAGGATAAACCAATACATCCGTCTGTCTCGAGACCCGATGGGTTGCTGCCAGGCCTGGACGGATATTGGAGAACTAGGGAACTGCCCCGTCTAGGTTCCCCCTCTCGGCCTTGCTAGCAGTGTTCAAAGGAGAGGATAAACCAATACATCCGTCTGTCTCGAAGAAGATGGGGTTGCGCGGTGCGCTACAGGCCTGGACGGGATATATGGAGAACTAGGGCCGGACGTCTAGTTTCCCCTCTCGGCATTGCTAAGCAGTGTCAAAGGGAGAGGATAAACCAACCCATCCGTCTGTCTCGAGGCGATGGGTTGCGCAGTGCCCTTCCTGGACAGGATATATAGAACTAGGGCTGCCCGGACGTCTGGTTTCCCTCTCGGCATTTACTAGCAGTGTCCAAAGAGAGGATAAACCAATACATCCGTCTGTCTCCGGGCCGATGGGTTGCGCAGTGCGCTACAGGCCTGGACAGGGATATGGAGTAGGGCTGCCCGGACGTCTGGTTTTCCCTCTCGGCTTCTTTAGCAGTGTCTCAAAGGAGAGGATAAACCAATACATCCGTCTGTCTCGGTGAAGATGGACGCGGTGATATATATGGAGAACTAGGGCTGCCCGGACGTCTGGTTCCCCCTCTCGGCCTTGCTAGCAGTGTCCAAGGAGGGATAAACCAATACATCCGTCTGTCTCGAGAGACGATGGGGTTGCGGTGCGCTACGGGCCTGGACGGGATATGGAGAACTAGGGCTGCCGGACGTCTACACCCTCTCAACCTTGCCCCTGTCAAAAGAAGGGAATACATCCGTCTGTCTAGAGAACTGGGGCTGCCCAGGCCTGGACGGGATATATTCCCCGGACGTCTCCCACCTTGCTAGCAGTGTCAAGGAGAGGATAACCAATGCATCCGTCTGTCTCGAGAAGATAAACAATATATACATGCCGTCTGTTTTCCCTCTCTCGATTGCTAGCAGTGTCAAGGGATAAACCAATACATCCGTCTGCACTAATGGGTTGCGAACCCTGAACAGGATATATGGAGACTAAGACTGGGGACGTCTGCCCCCTCTCGGCGTCTAAGCAATTCCATCCCCTCTTCGAGCCTGGAGGGATTGCTAGGGCAGTGTCCCCTCTCGAAAGTGTTTAAGGATAATAGCCAATACATCCGTCTGTCTCGAGACGAGGGTGGCGATGGCCTGGACAGGATATATGGAGAACTAGGGCTGCCGGACGTCTAGTTCCCCACTCTTGGCCTTGCTACAGGCCTAAATGGACATGGGATATATATATGGAGAACGGTCTGCCCGGACGTCTAGTTCCCCCTCTCAGCCTTGCTAGCAGTGTCAAAGGAGAGGATAAACCAATACATCCGTCTGTCTCGGTGAAGATGGAGTAGCGCGGTGCGCTACGGCCTGGATGGAGAACTAGGGCTGCGCCTAGTTCCCCACTCTTGGCCTTGCCAGCGAAAAAGAGAGGATAAAAACCAATACATCCGTCTGTCTCGAGAGACGATGGATTGCGCATGCGCTATGGAGGGATATATGGGAACTAGGAATGCCCGGACGTCCCAGTTCCCCTCTCGGCCTTGCTAGCAGTGTTCAAAGAGAAGATAAACCAATACATCCGTCTGTCTCGAGAGACGATGGAGTGGCGCGGTGCGCTACGGGCCTGGACGATATATATGAGAACTAGGCTGCCCGGACGTCTAGTTCCCCCTCTCGGCTTTGCTGCAGTGTCAAAGGAGAGGATAAACCAATACATCCGTCTGTCTCGAGGAGACGATGGAGTTGCGCGGTGCCTACAGGCCTGGACAGGATATATGGAGAACTAGGGCTGCGGACGTCTAGTTCCCCTCTCGGCCTTGCTAGTAGTGTCCAAAGGAGGATAAACCAATACATCCGTCTGTCTCGAGGTGACGATGGGTTGCGCGGTGCGCTACAGGCCTGGACGGGATATATGGAGAACTAGGGCTGCCCGGACGTCTAGTTCCCCCTCTCGGCATTGCTAGCAGTGTCCAAATAAAACCAATACATCCGTCTGTCAGGGTGAAGATGGAGTTGCGCGGTGCTACGGGCCTGGACGGGAATTGAGGGGCTGCCTGACGTTCAGTTCCCCTGTCTGTCCCGGAGAGCGAAACCCATGTCTGTCTCGAGAGACGATGGAGTTGCGGTGCGCTACGAGCCTGGACAGGATATAAGGAGAACTAGGGCTGCCCGGACGTCTAGTTCCCCTCTCGGCCTTTGCTAGAGTGTCAAAGGAGAGGATAAGCAATACATCCGTCTGTCTCGGGTGACGATGGTGTTGCGCAGTGCCGCTACAGGCCCCTGACAGGATATATGGACAGGCCCGGATAGTTCCCCACTCTTGGAGCTAGCAGTGTCCAAAAGAGAGGATAAACCAATACATCCGTCTGTCTCCGAGAGACGATGGGTTGCGTCTACGAGCCTGGAGGATATTCCTGCCTCGTCTGGTTCCCCTCGGCCTTGCTAGCAGTGTCAAAAGGAGAGGATAAGCCATTACATCCGTCTGTTCGGAGACGATGGAGTTGCATGTGCGCTACAGGCCCTGGACAGGATATATGGAGAACTAGGGCTGCCCAGACGTCCCCTTCGGCCTTGCCAGTGTCCAAAGGAGAGGATAACCAATCATCCGTCTGTCTCGAGAGACGTGGAGTTGCGCGGTCAAAGCCTGGAGGGATAAACCAAGCCTGGACGTCTAGTTCCCCTCTCAGCCTCGGGTCCGTAAAAGGAGAGATAAACCAACACATCCGTCTGTCTCGAGTGACGATGTGCGCAGTGCGCTACAGGCCTGGACGGATATATGGAGAACTAGGGCTGCCCGGACGTCTAGTTCCCCCTCTCGGCCTTGCCTAGCAATGTCAAAGGAGAGGATAAACCAATACATCCGTCTGTCTCGGGTGAAGATGGAGTTGCGCGGTGCCCGCTACGGAGGGCCTGACGGATATATGGAGAACTGGGGCTGCCCGGACGTCTAGTTACCCCTCTCGGCCTTAAGCTAGCAGTGTCCAAGGAGAGGATAAACCAATACATCCGTCTGTCTCGAGAGATGATGGAGTTGCGCAGTGCGCTACGAGCCTGGGACGGGATATATGGAGAACTAGGGCTGCCCGGACGTTCTTCCCCTCTCGGCCTTGCTAGCAGTGTCCAAAGGAGAGGATAACCATTACATCCGTCTGTCGGAGACGGATGGAGTTGCGCAGTGCGCTACGAGCCCAGACAGGATATATGGAGAACTAGGGCTGCCCGGACGTCTGGTTTCCCCCTCTCAGCCTTGCCAGCAGTGTCAAAGGAGAGATAAACCAACATCCGTCTGTCTCGAGAGACGATGGAGTTGCGCGGTGCGCCACGAGCCTGACCTTGGGATATGGAGAACCAGGGCTGCCCGGACGTCTAGTTCCCCCTCTCGGCCCTTGCTAGGTGTATATCAAGAGAGGATAAACCAATACATCCGTCTGTCTCAGGTGAAGATGGAGTTGCGCGGTGCGCTACGGCCCTGGACGGGATATATGGAGAACTAGAGGCTGCCCGGACGTTCAGTTCCCCTCTCGGCCTTGCTAGCAGTGTCAAAGGAGTTGCGTCTGGGTGCGCTGGGTTACGCGGCCTTGACCTGGACGGGTTATGGAGAACTAGAGCTGCCCGACTGGTTCCCCCTCTCGGCACAAGCTAAGGTGTCCAAAGGAGAGAATAAAACCAATACATCCGTCATCTCAGGAGAAGATGGAGTTGCGCAATGCGCTTCTGGGCCTGGACGGGATATATGGAGAACTAGGGCTGCCCGGACGTTCAGTTCTCCCTCGGCCTTGGTAGCAGTGTCCAAAGGAGAGGATAAACAATACATCCGTCTGTCTCGGGAGACGATGATTTGCAATTAACGGGACAGGATATGCTAGGGCTACATCTAGTTCCCCCCTCTCAGATGTCAAAGGATAAACCAATATCCGTCTGTCTCGAGAACGAGGGGCTGCCCGGACGTATAGTTCTAGGGCTGCCCGGACGTCTGGATTCCCCTGCCTTGCTAGCAGTGTCAAAGGAGGGGATAAACCAGTACATCCGTCTGTCTCCAGAGACGATGGAGTTGCGTGCGGTGCGCTATGAGCCCGGACAGGATATATGGAGAATTAGGCTGCCGGACGTTTAGGTTCCCCCTCTCGGCCTTGGCAATTGTCCAAAGGAGAGGATAAAACCAATACATCCGTCTGTCTCGAGAGTGAACGATGGAGTTGCGCGGTGCGCTACGGGCCTGGACGGGATATATGGAGAACTAGGGCTGCCCGGACGTCTAGTTCCCCCTCTCGGCCTTGCTAGCAGTGTCCAAAGGAGAGATAAACCAATACATCCGTCTGTCTCGAGAGACGATGGAGTTGCGCGGTGCGCTACGAGCCTGGACAGGATATATGGAGAACTAGGGCTGCCCGGACGTGTCCAAGGAGGATAAAACCAATTCCCCCTCTCGGCCTTATATGCTAGCAGTGTCCAAAGGAGAGGATAAACCAATACATCCGTCTGTCTCGGGAGAAGATGGAGTTGCGCGGTGCGCTACGGGCCTGGACGGGATATATGGAGAACTAGGGCTGCCCGGACGTCTAGTTTCCCCCTCTCGGCCTTGCTAGCAGTGTCCAAAGGAGAGGATAAACCAATACATCCGTCTGTCTCGAGAGACGATGGAGTTGCGCGGTGCGCTACGGGCCTGGACGGGATATATGGAGAACTAGGGCTGCCCGGACGTCTAGTTCCCCTCTCGGCCTTGCTAGCAATGTCCAAAGGAGAGGATAAACCAATACATCCGTCTGTCTCGAGACGATGGAGTTGCGCGGTGCGCTACGGGCCTGGACGGGATATATGGAGAACTAGGGCTGCCCGGACGTCTAGTTCCCCTCTCGGCCTTGCTAGCAGTGTCCAAAGGAGGGATAAACCAATACATCCGTCTGTCTCGAGAGACGATGGAGTTGCGCGGTGCGCTACGAGCCTGGACGGGATATATGGAGAACTAGGGCTGCCCGGACGTCTAGTTCCCCTCTCGGCCTTGCTAGCAGTGTCCAAAGGAGAGGATAAACCAATACATCCGTCTGTCTCGAGAGACGATGGAGTTGCGCGGTGCGCTACGGGCCTGGACGGGATATATGGAGAACTAGGGCTGCCCGGACGTCTAGTTCCCCCTCTCGGCCTTGCTAGCAGTGTCCAAAGGAGAGGATAAACCAATACATCCGTCTGTCTCGAGAGACGATGGAGTTGCGCAGTGCGCTACGAGCCTGGACAGGATATATGGAGAACTAGGGCTGCCCGGACGTTTAGTTCCCCTCTCGGCCTTGCTAGCAGTGTCCAAGGAGAGGATAAACCAATACATCCGTCTGTCTCGAGAGATGATGGAGTTGCGCGCTACGAGCCTGGACGGATATATGGAGGAACTAGGGCTACGTGCCCCTCTCGGCCTTGCTACGTCCAAAGGAGAGGATAAAACCAATACATCCGTCTGTCTCAGGTGAAGATGGGCCCTGGACGGGCGGTAGTTGCTAGGGCTGCCCGGACGTCTAGTTCCCCCTCTCGGCCTTTAAGACTCGAGAGACGGATGGAGTTGCGCGGTGCGCTACGAGCCTGGACGGGATATATGGAGCTAGGGCTGCCCGGACGTCTAGTTCCCCTCTCGGCCTTGCTAGGAGTGTCCAAAGGAGAGGATAAACCAATACATCCGTCTGTCTCGGGTGAAGATGGAGTTGCGCGGTGCGCTACGGGCCTGGACGGGATATATGGAGAACTAGGGCTGCCCGGACGTCTAGTTCCCCCTCTCGGCATTGCTAGCAGTGTCCAAAGGAGAGGATAAACCAATACATCCGTCTGTCTCGAGAGACGATGGAGTTGCGCGGTGCGCTACGAGCCTGGACGGGATATATGGAGAACTAGGGCTGCCCGGACGTCTGGTTCCCCTCTCGGCCTTGCTAGCAGTGTCAAAGGAGAGGATAAACCAATACATCCGTCTGTCTCGAGAGACGATGGAGTTGCGCGGTGCGCTACGGGCCTGGACGGGATATATGGAGAACTAGGGCTGCCCGGACGTCTAGTTCCCCTCTCGGCCTTGCTAGCAGTGTCCAAAGGAGGATAAACCAATACATCCGTCTGTCTCGAGAGACGATGGAGTTGCGCAGTGCGCTACGAGCCTGGACGGGATATATGGAGAACTAGGGCTGCCCGGACGTCTAGTTCCCCCTCTCGGCCTTGCTAGCAGTGTCCAAAGGAGGGATAAACCAATACATCCGTCTGTCTCGGATAAACCAATATGGACATCCGGACGTCTGTTCTCGGAGAAGATGGATAAACCAATACATCCGTCTGTCTCGGTGAAGATGGAGGCCTGGACGGGATATATGGAGAACTAGGGCTGCCCGGACGTCTAGTTCCCCCTCTCGGCCTTGCTAGCAGTGTCCAAAGGAGAGGATAAACCAATACATCCGTCTGTCTCGAGAGACGATGGAGTTGCGCGGTGGACGGGATATATGGAGAACTAGGGCTGCCCGGACGTCTAGTTCCTCGGACGTGTTCAAAGGAGAGGATAAACCAATACATCCGTCTGTCTCGAGACGATGGAGTTGCAGAAGCCTGGAGAGACGGGATATATGGAGCTGGGCCCGGACGTCTGGTTCCCCCTCTCGGCCTTGCTAGCAGTGTCCAAAGGAGAGGATAAACCAATACATCCGTCTGTCTCGAGACGAAGATGGAGTTGCGCGGTGCGCTACGCGCCTGGACGGGATATATGGAGAACTGGGGCTGCCCGGACGTCTAGTTCCCCTCTCGGCCTTGCTAGCAGTGTCCAAAGGAGAGGATAAACCAATACATCCGTCTGTCTCGAGAGAAGATGGATGGAGTTGCCTGCGGGATGGAGAACTAGGGCGCCCGGCCCCCTGGACAGGATATCCAAAGGAGAGGATAAACTACATCCGTCTGCCCGGACGTCTAGTTCCCCCTCTCGGCCTTATATGGAGAACTAGGGCTGCCCGACGTGTCCAAAGGAGAGGATAAACCAATACATCCGTCTGTCTCGAGACGATGGAGTTGCGCAGTGCGCTACGAGCCTGGACGGGATATATGGAGAACTAGGGCTGCCCGGACGTCTAGTTCCCCCTCTCGGCCTTTGCTAGCAGTGTCCAAAGGAGAGGATAAACCAATACATCCGTCTGTCTCGAGAGACGATGGAGTTGCGCGGTGCGCTACGGGCCTGGACGGGATATATGGAGAACTAGGGTGCTGCCCGGACGTCCAGTTTCCCCCTCGGCCTTGCTAGCAGTGTCCAAAGGAGAGGATAAACCAATACATCCGTCTGTCTCGAGAGACGATGGAGTTGCGCGGTGCGCTACGGGCCTGGACGGGATATATGGAGAACTAGGGCTGCCCGGACGTCGTTCCCCTCTCGCCTTGCTAGCAGTGTCCAAAGGAGAGGATAAACCAATACATCCGTCTGTCTCGAGAGACGATGGAGTTGCGCGTGCGCTACGGGCCTGGACGGGATATATGGAGAACTAGGGCTGCCCGGACGTCTAGTTCCCCTCTCGGCCTTGCTAGCAGTGTCCAAAGGAGAGGATAAACCAATACATCCGTCTGTCTCGGTGAAGATGGAGTTGCGCGCGGTGCGCTACGGGCCTGGACGGATATATGGAGAACTAGGGCTGCCCGGACGTCTAGTTCCCCTCTCGGCCTTGCTAGCAGTGTCCAAAGGAGAGGATAAACCAATACATCCGTCTGTCTCGAGAGACGATGGAGTTGCGCGGTGCGCTACGAGCCTGGACGGGATATATGGAGAACTAGGGCTGCCCGGACGTCTAGTTCCCCCTCTCGGCCTTGCTAGCAGTGTCCAAAGGAGAGGATAAACCAATACATCCGTCTGTCTCGAGAGACGATGGAGTTGCGCGGTGCGCTACGAGCCTGGACGGGATATATGGAGAACTAGGGCTGCCCGGACGTCTAGTTCCCCCTCTCGGCCTTGCTAGCAGTGTCCAAAGGAGAGGATAAACCAATACATCCGTCTGTCTCGAGAGACGATGGAGTTGCGCGGTGCGCTACGAGCCTGGACGGGATATATGGAGAACTAGGGCTGCCCGGACGTCTGGTTCCCCATCTCGGCCTTGCTAGCAGTGTCAAAGGAGAGGATAAACCAATACATCCGTCTGTCTCGAGGTGATGGAGTTGCGCGGTGCGCTACGGCCCGGACGGGATATATTGAGAACTAGGGCTGCCCGGACGTCTGGTTCCCCTCTCGGCCTTGCTAGCAGTGTCCAAAGGAGAGGATAAACCAATACATCCGTCTGTCTCGGAGACGATGGAGTTGCGTGGTGCGCTACGGGCCTGGACGGGATATATGGAGAACTAGGGCTGCCCGGACGTCTAGTTCCCCCTCTCGGCCTTTGCTAGCAGTGTCCAAAGGAGAGGATAAACCAATACATCCGTCTGTCTCGGAGATGATGGAGTTGCGCGGTGCGCCATGGGCCTGGACGGAATATATGGAGAATCAGGGCTGCCCGGACGTCTAGCGTCTCTCTCGGCATTGGCGGCAGTGTTCAAAGCCAGAGAGGATAACTAATACATCCGTTCGTCTCGAGACGATGGAGTTGCGCGGTGCGCTACGGGCCCGGACGGGTTATATGAGAACTAGAGCTGCCCGGACGTCTAGTTCCCTCTCGGCATTGCTAGCAGTGTCTGAAAGGAGAGGATAAACCAATACATCCGTCTGTCTCGGGGGAAGATGGAGTTGCGCGGTGCGCTACGAGGCTGGACGGGATATGTGGAACTAGAAAGGCGGCCCGGACGTCTGGTTCCCCTCTCAGCCTTGCTAGCAGTGTCAAGAGGATAAACCAATACATCCGTCTGTCTCGAGACGATGGGTTGTGCAGTGCCTGGACAGGTTATGGAGAGGCCTGGACGGGATATAAACCAATACATCCGTCTGTCTCAGGTGAAGATGGAGGGCTGCTCGGACGGGATATGGAGAACTAGAGCTGTTCCCCTCTCAGCCTTGCTAGCAGTGTCCAAAGGGGATAAACCAATACATCCGTCTGTCTCGAGACGATGGAGTTGCGCAGTGCGCTACGAGCCTGGACAGGATATATGGAGAACTAGGGCTGCCCGGACGTCTGTGGTTCCCCTCTCGGCCTTGCTAGCAGTGAAAGGAGAGGGATAAACCAATACATCCGTCTGTCTCGAGACGATGGGTTGCGCAGTGCGCTACAGGCCTGGACAGGATATATATGGAGACTAGGGCTGCCCGGACGTCTAGTTCCCCCTCGGCCTTGCTAGCGTGTCAAAGGAGGGATAAACCACTACATCCGTCTGTCTCCGAGAGACGATGGGTTGCTGTCTACGAGCCTGGACAGGATATGGAGTTGGGCTGCCCGGACGTTTACCCTCTCGGCCTACAGTGTCCCTGGACTGTCTCAGGGGATGGATTGCGCGGTGCGACGGGCTGGACAGGATAGGGCTAGCCGGACGTCAGTTCCCCCTCTCGGCCTTACTGCAATGTCAAAGGAGGGATAAATAATACATCCGTCTGTCTCAGGTGAAGATGGAGTTGCGCGGTGCGCTACAGGCCCTGGACGGGATATATGGAGAACTAGGGCTGCCCGGACGTCTAGTTACCCCTCTCTCGCCTTGCTAGCAATGTCCAAAGAGGATAAACCAATACATCCGTCTGTCTCGAGAAGATGGGTTGCGCGGTGCGCTACGAGCCTGGACGGGATATATGGAGAACTAGGGCTGCCCTGTTCCCCCTCTCGGCCTTACTCTGTGCAAGGAGTTAAACCCCCCGTCTGTTTCGGCCTTGGAGTTGCGCAGTGCGCCAAGGCCTGGACAGGATATATGGAGATAGAGCTGCCCGGACTGGTTCCCCTCTCGGCTTTGGAGTGTCAAGGAGGAGGATAAACCAATACATCCGCTGTCGAGAGACGATGGGTTGCGCTAGACCTGGACGGGGATATGGAGAACTGGGCTGCCCAGACATCCCCAGTTCCCCTCTCGGCCTTGCTAGCAAAGTGTTAATACCATCCGTGTCTCGAATGGAGTTGCATCCGTCTGGACTATATGGAGGAACTATGGGACGTTGCCCCATCTCGCCCGGTGTCCGAGGAAGGGGACGGTCTGTCCTGGACGGGTGCGCTATACATCTGCGTCTGTTCCCCCCTCGGCATTGCTAGCGGTGTCCCAAGGAGGATAAACCAATACATCCGTCTGTCTCGGGTGAAGATGGGTTGCGCGGTGCGCTACGGGCCTGGACAGGATATATGGAGACTAGGGCTGCCCGGACGTCTAGTTCCCCTCTCGGCATTGCTAGGATTGTCCAAAGGAGGATAAACCAATACATCCGTCTGTCTCGGGAAGATGGAGTTGCGCGGTGCGCTACGGGCCTGGACGGGATATATGGAGACGGGGCTGCCCGGACGTCTAGTTCCCCCCTCGGCCTTGACAAAGGAGGATAAACAGCACATCCGTCTGTCTCGAGATGATGGAGTTGCTGCGCTACGAGCCTGGACGGGATATGTTGAGAGCTAGGGCTGCCCGGACGTCTAGTTCCCCTCTCGGCCTTGCTAGCAGTGTCAAGGAGGGATAAACCAATACATCCGTCTGTCTCGAGAGAGACGATGGAGTTGCGCGCGGTGCGCTACCCGCCTGGACAGGATATATGGAGAACTAGGGCTGCCCGGACGTCTGGTTCCCCCTCTCGGCCTTGCTAGCAGTGTCCAAGGAAGGGATAAACCAATAAATGGGTTGCGCGGTGCCTGCAGGCCTGGATGGGATATATGGAGGCCTAGAGACTGCTTGGACGTCTAGTTTCCCCCTCTCGTCAAAGGAGGATAAACGATGTCTGTCTCAGGTGAAGATGGAGTTGCGTGGTGCGCTACCCAGCCTGGACAGGATATATGGAGAACTAGGGCTGCCCGGACGTCTAGTTCCCCCCTCTTGTAGCAATGTCCAAAGAGAGGATAAACCAATACATCCGTCTGTCTCAGGTGAAGATGGGTTGCGGTGCGCTACAGGCCTGGACAGGATATATGGAGAACTAGGGCTGCCCGGACGTCTAAACCCCCTACATCCGTCTGTCTCAGGTGTAAGATGGAGTTGCGCGGTGCGCTCTGTTGGACAGGGCCTTTGTACGCTGCCCGGACGTCTACGGGATCCTAGAGCTGCCCGGACGTCCTAAACTAGTTCCCCTCTCGGGCATTGCTAGCAGTGTCCAAGGAGGAGGATAAACCAATACATCCGTCTGTCTCCTTGGATGTCATGGAGTTGATAAACCAATAGTGCGTCTGTCTCGTGATGGGTGGACGCGGATATATGGACGGGAGAACTAGGGCTGCCCGGACGTCTAGTTCCCCCTCTCAGCCTTGCTAGCAGTGTCCCAAGGAGGGATAAGCCAATACATCCGTCTGTCTCGGGATGGGGTTGCGCGGTGCGCTACAGGCCTGGACGGGATATGGAGGGCAGGCTGCCCGGACGTCTAGTTCCCCCTCTCGGCCCTGCTAGCAGTGTCAAGGAGAGGATAAACCAATACATCGTCTGTCTCGAGAGACGATGGAGTTGCGCGGTGCGCTACGAGCCTGGACGGGATATATGGAGAACTAGGCTGCGGACGTCTAGTTCCCCTCTCGGCATTGCTAGCAGTGTCCAAGGAGGATAAACCAATACATCCGTCTGTCTCGGTGAAGATGGAGTTGCGCAGTGCGCTACGGGACGCTGGACGGGATATATGGAGAACTAGGGCTGCCCGGACGTCCCTAGTTCCCCCTCTCGGCCTTTGTCAAAGGAGCAATGTCCAAAGGAGAGGATAAACCAATACATCCATCTGTCTCAGGAGAAGATGGAGTTGACGTCTAGTTCCCCTCTCGGCATTGCTACGTGTCCTGGACAGGATATGGAGAACTAGGGCTGTCTCGAGGACGTCTACGGGCTGGACCCAGGTTCCCCCTCTCGGCCGTCTAGTTCCCCTCTCGGCAATGTCCAAGGGAGGATAAACCAATACATCCGTCTGTCTCGAGAGACGATGGGTTGCGCGGTGCCCTTTACGAGCCTGGACAGGATATGGAGAACTAAGGCTGCCCGGACGTCTGGTTCCCCTCTCGGCCTTGCTAGCAGTGTCCAAAGTCTGTCTCGAGACGATAAACCTGGACGGGATATATGGAGGGCATCCGTCTGTCTCGAGAGAAGATGGAGTTGCGCCAGGTGCGCTACAGGCCTGGACAGGATATATGGAGAACTAGGGTGCCCGGACGTCTAGTTTCCCCCTCTCGGCCTTCCCCCAATACATCCGTCTGTCCTGGGTTGCGTGGTGCGCTACGGGCCTGGACGGGATATATGGAGCACTAGGGCTGCCCGGACGTCTAGTTCCCCCTCTCGACCTTGCTAGGTGAAAGGAGGATAAACCAATACATCCGTCTGTCTCGAGGTGACGATGGAGTTGCGCAGTGCGCTACGGCCTGGACAGGATATATGGAGAACTAGGGGCTGCGGACGTCTAGTTCCCCCCTCTCGGCCCTTGCTAGCAGTGTCAAAAGAGAGGATAAACCAATACATCCGTCTGTCTCGAGACGATGGAGTTGCGCAGTGCGCTACGGGCCTGGACGGGATATATGGAGAACTAGGGCTGCCCGGACGTCTAGTTCCCCCTCTCGGCCTTAGCAGTGTCCAAGGAGGATAAACCAATACATCCGTCTGTCTCGAGACGATGGAGTTGCGCGGTGCGCTACGGGCCTGGACGGGTTATGGAGAACTAGGGCTGCCGTCTGTTCCCCTCATTGCTAGCAGTGTCAAAAGAGAGGATGCGGTCCGTCTGTCTCGAGTGAAGATGGGTTGCGCAGTGCGCTGGGCCTGGACGGATATATGGAGAACTGGGCTGCCAGGACGTCGTTCCCCCTCTCGGCCTTACTAGCAGTGTCCAAAGGAGGGATAAACCCAATACATCCGTCTGTCTCCAGGGAGACAGATGGAGTTGCGCAGTGCGCTACGGATATATGCCTGGACAGGGATATATGGAGAAGATGGAGTAGGGCTGCCCTGGACGTCTGGAGTTCCCCCCTCCCCCTCCTTGCCAGGTGTCCAAAGGAGAGGATGTACCCGTCTGTCTCGGGGTGATACATCCGTCTGTCTCTCAGCCTTTAGCAATGTCACGAATACGAGTTGTCTCGGGTAGAGTGAGTTGCGCGCTGCCTGGACGGGATATATGGAGAACTAGGGCTGCGGACGTCTAGTTTCCCTCTCGGCATTGCTAGCAGTGTTCAAAGACAGGATAAACCAATACATCCGGTCTCGAGACGATGGGTTGCCCGCTACGACCTCTACAGGATATATGGAACTGGGCTGCCCGGACGTCTAGTTCCCCTCTCAGTGTCCAAGGAAGAGGATAAACCAATACATCCGTCTGTCTCGAGGTGAATGGAGTTGCGCGGTGCGCTACGGGCCTGGACAGGATCTAGTTCCCCTCTCGGCATATGGAGAACTAGTCTGTCTGCTGCCCGGACGTCTAGTTCCCCCTCTCGGCATTGCTAGCAGTGTCCAAGGAGAGGATAAACCAAGCCATCCGTCTGTCTCCGAGAGACGATGGAGTTGCGCAGTGCGCTACGGGCCTGGACAGGATATATGGAGAACTAGGGCTGCCCGGACGTCTAGTTCCCCCTCTCGGCCTTTGCTTGCAGTGTCAAGGAGGATATAAACCAATACATCCGTCTGTCTCGAGACGATGGAGTTGGGTTGCGCTACAGGCCTGGACAGGATATATGGAGAACTAGGGCTGCCCGGACGTTTGCCCCCTCTCGGCATTTGCACCAAGGGGGATAAGCAATACATCCGTCTGAAAGATGGAGTTGCGGTGCTGCTACGGGCCTGGACGTATATGGAGAACTGAGCTGCCCGGACGTCTAGTTCCCCTCTCCGGCATTGCTAGCAGTGTCAAAGGAGAGGATAAACCAATACATCCGTCTGTCTCGAGATGATGGGTTGCGCGGTGCGCTTTGTGCCTGGACGGGATATATGGAGAACTAGGGCTGCCCGGACGTCTAGTTCCCCCTCTCAGCCTTGCTAAGTGTCAAAGGAGGATAAACCAATACATCCGTCTGTCTCCCGAGACGACAATGGGTTGCGCGGTGCGCTACAGGCCTGGACGGGATATATGGAGAACTAGGGCTGCCCGGACGTCTAGTTCCCCCCTCTCAGCATTGCTAGCAGTGTCAAAGGAGAGGATAAACCAATGCATCCGTCTGTCTCGAGGAGACGATGGAGTTGCGCGGTGCGCTACAGGCCTGGACGGGATATATGGAACTAGGTCTGCCCGGACGTCTGGTTCCCCCTCTCGGCCTTGCTAGCAGTGTCCAAAGGAGAGGATAAGCCAATACATCCGTCTGTCTCCGAGGTGAAGATGGGTGCGCGGTGCGCTACGAGCCTGGACGGGATATGGAGAACTAGCGCTGCCCGGACGTCTGGTTCCCCTCTCGGCGCCTTCCTGGTCCAAAGGGGATAAACCAATACATCCGTCTGTCTCCGGTGATGAACTTGCGCGGTGCGCTACGGGCCTGGACGGGATATATGGAGAACTAGGCTGCCCTCGTCTAGTTCCCCTCTCGGCCTTACTAGCAGTGTCCAAAGGAGGATAAACCAATACATCGTCTGTCTCGAGAGACGATGGAGTTGCGCGGTGCGCTACGAGCCTGGACAGGATATATGGAGAACTAGGGCTGCCCGGACGTCTAGTTCCCCCTCGGCCTTGCTAGCAGTGTCCAAAGGAGAGGATAAACCAATACATCCGTCTGTCTCAGGTGACGATGGAGTTGCGCGGTGCGCTACAGGCCTGGACAGGATATATGGAGAACTAGGGCTGCCCCGGACGTCTAGTTCCCCTCTCGGCCTTTGCTAGCAGTGTCCAAAAGGAGAGGATAAACCAATACATCCGTCTGTCTCAGGTGAAGATGGAGTTGCGCGGTGCGCTACGGGCCTGGACAGGATATATGGAGAACTAGAGCTGCCCGGACGTCTGGTTCCCCTCTCGGCCTTGCTAGCAGTGTTCAAAGGAGAGGATAAACCAATACATCCGTCTGTCTCGAGACGATGGAGTTGCGCAGTGCGCTACGGAGCCTGGACAGGATATATGGAGAACTAGGGCTGCCCGGACGTCTAGTTCCCCTCTCGGCCTTGCTAGGAGTGTCCAAAGGAGGATAAACCAATACATCCGTCTGTCTCGAGAGACAATGGGTTGCGCGGTGCGCTACGGCCTGGACAGGATATATGGAGAACTAGGGCTGCCCGGACGTCTAGTTCCCCCTCTCGGCCTTGCTAGCAGTGTCCAAAAGAGGATAAACCAATACATCCGTCTGTCTCGAGACGATGGAGTTGCGCGGTGCGCTACGAGCCTGGACAGGATATATGGAGAACTAGGGCTGCCCGGACGTCTAGTTCCCCCCTCTCATTGCCTTGCTAGTGTCAAAGGAGAGGATAAACCAATACATCCGTCTGTCTCGAGAGACGTTGGGTTGCGCGGTGCGCTACGGGCCTGGACGGGATATATGGAGGAACTAGGGCTGCCCCCTGACGTCTAGTTCCCCTCTCGGCCTTGCTAGCAGTGTCCAAGGAGAGGATAAACCAATACATCCGTCTGTCTCCGGAGACGATGGAGTTGCGCGGTGCGCTACGGGCCTGGACAGGATATATGGAGAACTAGGGCTGCCCGGACGTCTAGTTCCCCTCTCGGCATTGCTAGCAGTGTCAAAGGAGAGGATAAACCAATACATCCGTCTGTCTCGAGTGAACGATGGAGTTGCGCGGTGCGCTACGAGCCTGGACGGGATATATGAGAACTAGGGCTGCCCGGACGTCTAGTTCCCCCTCTCGGCCTT
The DNA here is from genome assembly GCA_903632075.3 of Acanthosepion pharaonis. NCBI lineage: Eukaryota > Metazoa > Mollusca > Cephalopoda > Sepiida > Sepiidae > Acanthosepion > Acanthosepion pharaonis. The sequence continues at coordinate 862,072 of CAHIKZ030004860.1, read as the reverse complement.
GCTAGCAGTGTCAAAGGAGAGGATAAACCAATACATCCGTCTGTCTCGGTGAAGATGGAGTTGCGCGGTGCGCTACGGGCCTGGACGGGATATATGGAGAACTAGAGCTGCCCGGACGTCTAGTTCCCCCTCTCGGCATTGCTAGCAGTGTTCAAAGGAGAGGATAAACCAATACATCCGTCTGTCTCGGAGAGACGATGGAGTTGTGCGGTGCGCTACGAGCCTGGACGGGATATATGGAGAACTAGGGCTGCCCGGACGTCTAGTTCCCCCTCTCGGCCTTGCTAGGAGTGTCCAAAGGAGAGGATAAACCAATACATCCGTCTGTCTCGAGAGACAATGGAGTTGCGCGGTGCGCTACGGGCCTGGACGGGATATATGGAGAACTAGGGCTGCCCGGACGTCTAGTTCCCCCTATCGGCCTTGCTAGCAGTGTCCAAAGGAAGGATAAACCAATACATCCGTCTGTCTCGAGACGATGGAGTTGCGCGGTGCGCTACGAGCCTGGACGGGATATATGGAGAACTAGGGCTGCCCGGACGTCTAGTTCCCCTCTCGGCCTTGCTAGCAGTGTCCAAAGGAGAGGATAAACCAATACATCCGTCTGTCTCGAGACGATGGAGTTGCGGGTGCGCTACGGGCCTGGACGGAGAACTAGGCTGCCCGGACGTCTAGTTCCCCTCTCGGCCTTTGCTAGCAGTGTCTCTACAGGAGAATAAACCAATATCCGGAGTCTCGAGAGACGATGGGCTGCCGAGCCTGACGGGATATATGGAGAACCCTGCCCGGACGTTAGTTCCCAGTGGCCTTGCTAGCAGTGTCCAAAGGAGAGATAAACCAATACATCCGTCTGTCTCGGTGAAGATGGAGTTGCGCGGTGCGCTACGGGCCTGGACGGGATATATGGAGAACTAGGGCTGCCCGGACGTCTAGTTCCCCTCTCGGCCTTGCTAGCAGTGTCCAAAGGAGAGGATAAACCAATACATCCGTCTGTCTCGAGTGAAGATGGAGTTGCGCGGTGCGCTACGGGCCTGGACGGGATATATGGAGAACTAGGGGCTGCCCGGACGTCTAGTTCCCCTCTCGGCCTTGCTAGCAGTGTTCAAAGGAGAGGATAAACCAATACATCCGTCTGTCTCGGGTGAAGATGGTGTTGCGCGGTGCGCTACGGGCCTGGACGGGATATATGGAGAACTAGGGCTGCCCGGACGTCTAGTTCCCCTCTCGGCCTTGCTAGCAAACCAATACATCCGTGTCCAAAGGAGAGGATAAACCAACGTCTACATCCGTCTGTCTCGAGAGACGATGGTTGTCTCGAGAGACGATGGGTGCGCTACGAGCCTGACGGGATATATGGAGAACTAGGGCTGCCCGGACGTCTAGTTCCCCTCTCAGCCTTGCTAGCAGTGTCCAAAGGAGAGGATAAACCAATACATCCGTCTGTCTCGGAGAAGATGGAGTTGCGCGGTGCGCTACGGGCCTGGACGGGATATATGGAGAACTAGGGCTGCCCGGACGTCTAGTTCCCCATCTCGGCCTTGCTAGCAATGTCCAAAAGAGAGGATAAACCAATACATCCGTCTGTCTCGAGAGACGATGGAGTTGCGCGGTGCGCTACGAGCCTGGACGGGATATATGGAGAACTAGGGCTGCCCGGACGTCTCCTCTCGGCCTTTGCTAGCAGTGTCCAAAGGAGAGGATAAACCAATACATCCGTCTGTCTCGGTGACGATGGAGTTGCGCGGTGCGCTACGGGCCTGGACGGGATATATTGAGAACTAGGGCTGCCCGGACGTCTGGTTCCCCCTCTCGGCCTTGCTAGCAGTGTCCAAAGGAGAGGATAAACCAATACATCCGTCTGTCTCGAGAGACGATGGAGTTGCGCGGTGCGCTACGGGCCTGGACGGGATATATGGAGAACTAGGGCTGCCCGGACGTCTAGTTCCCCTCTCGGCCCTGCTAGCAGTGTCCAAAGGAGAGGATAAACCAATACATCCGTCTGTCTCGAGACGATGGAGTTGCGCGGTGCGCCTACGGCCTGGACGGGATATATGGAGAACTAGGGCTGCCCGGACGTCTAGTTCCCCCTCGGCCTTGCTAGCAATGTCCAAAGGAGAGGATAAACCAATACATCCGTCTGTCTCGAGAGAGATGGAGTTGCGCGGTGCGCTACGGGCCTGACGGGATATATGGAGAACTAGGGCTGCCCGGACGTCTAGTTCCCCCCTCTCGGCCTTGCTAGCAGTGTCCAAAGGAGAGGATAAACCAATACATCCGTCTGTCTCGAGAGACGATGGAGTTGCGCAGGTGCGCTACGAGCCTGGACGGGATATATGGAGAACTAGGGCTGCCCGGACGTCTAGTTCCCCCTCTCGGCCTTGCTAGCAGTGTCCAAAGGAGAGGATAAACAATACATCCGTCTGTCTCGAGACGAAGGAGTTGCGCGGTGCGCTACGGTCCTGGACGGGATATATGGAGAACTAGGCTGCCCGGACGTCTAGGCCTTGTTCCCCGTCTGTCTCGAGAGACGATGGAGTTGCGCAGTGCGCTACGAGCCTTGGATATATGGAGAACTAGGGCAGTGTCAAAGGAAGAGAGGATAAACCAATACATCCGTCTGTCTCGAGAGACGATGGAGTTGCGCGGTGCGCTACGGGCCTGGACGGGATATATGGAGAACTAGGGCTGCCCGGACGTCTAGTTCCCCCTCTCGGCCTTGCTAGCAGTGTCCAAGGAGAGGATAAACCAATACATCCGTCTGTCTCGGTGAAGATGGAGTTGCGCGGTGCGCAACGGCCTGGACAGGATATATGGAGAACTAGGGCTGCCCGGACGTCGTTCCCCTCTCGGCATTGCTAGCAGTGTCCAAAGGAGATAAACCAATACATCCGTCTGTCTCGAGAGAAGATGGAGTTGCGCGGTGCGCTACGGGCCTGGACGGGATATATGGAGAACTAGGGCTGCCCGGACGTCTGTCAGTTCCCCTCTCGGCATTGCTAGCAGTGTCCAAAGGAGAGGATAAACCAATACATCCGTCTGTCTCGGAGAAGATGGAGTTGCGCGGTGCGCAACGGTCCTGGACGGGATATATGGAGAACTAGGGCTGCCCGGACGTCTAGTTCCCCCCCTCGGCATTGCTAGCAGTGTCCAAAGGAGAGGATAAACCAATACATCCGTCTGTCTCGGGTGAAGATGGAGTTGCGCGGTGCGCTACGGGCCTGGACGGGATATATGGAGAACTAGGGCTGCCCGGACGTCTAGTTCCCCCTCTCGGCCTTGCTAGCAGTGTCCAAAGGAGAGGATAAACCAATACATCCGTCTGTCTCGGGTGAAGATGGAGTTGCGCGGTGCGCTACGGGCCTTTGACGGGATATATGGAGAACTAGAGCTGCCCGGACGTCTAGTTCCCCCTCTCGGCATTGCTAGCAGTGTCCAAAGGAGAGGATAAACCAATACATCCGTCTGTCTCGAGAGACGATGGAGTTGCGCGGTGCGCTACGGGCCTGACGGGATATATGGAGAACTAGGGGCTGCCCGGACGTCTAGTTCCCCTCTCGGCATTGCTAGCAGTGTCCAAAGGAGAGGATAAACCAATACATCCGTCTGTCTCGAGAGACGATGGAGTTGCGCGGTGCGCTACGGGGGTGCCTGGAGCTGCGGGATATATGGAGAAAACCAATACAGGGTCTGCCCGGACGTCTAGTTCCCCCTCTCGGCATTTGCTAGCAGTGTCCAAAGGAGAGATAAAAAACCAATACATCCGTCTGTCTCGAGAGACGATGGAGTTGCGCGGTGCGCTACGGGCCTGGACGGGTTATATGGAGAACTAGAGCTGCCCGGACGTCTAGTTCCCCCTCTCGGCATTGCTAGCAGTGTCCAAAGGAGAGGATAAACCAATACATCCGTCTGTCTCGGGTGAAGATGGAGTTGCGCGGTGCGCTACGGGCCTGACGGATATATGGAGAACTAGGGCTGCCCGGACGTCTAGTTTCCCCTCTCGGCATTGCTAGCAGTGTCCAAAGGAGAGGATAAACCAATACATCCGTCTGTCTCTCGAGAGACGATGGAGTTGCGCGGTGCGCTACGGCCTGGACGGGATATATGGAGAACTAGGGCTGCCCGGACGTCTAGTTCCCCCTCTCGGCATTGCTAGCAGTGTCCAAAGGAGAGGATAAACCAATACATCCGTCTGTCTCGAGAGAAGATGGAGTTGCGCGGTGCGGCCTACGGGATATATGGGGGACGTAGTTCCCCCTCTCGGCTTTTGCTAGCAGTGTCCAAAGGAGAGGATAAACCACATCCGTCTAGTCTGTCTCGAGAGATGCCCGGACGTCTGGAGGGATATATGGAGAACTAGGGCTGCCCGGACGTCTAGTTCCCCCTCTCGGCATTGCTAGCAGTGTTCAAAGGAGAGGATAAACCAATACATCCGTCTGTCTCGAGAGACGATGGAGTTGCGCGGTGCGCTACGGGCCTGGACGGGATATATGGAGAACTAGAGCTGCCCGGACGTCTAGTTCCCCCTCTCGGCCTTGCTAGCAGTGTCCAAAGGAGAGGATAAACCAATACATCCGTCTGTCTCGAGAGACGATGGAGTTGCGCGGTGCGCTACGGGCCTGGACGGGATATATGGAGAACTAGGGGCTGCCCGGACGTCTAGTTTCCCCTCTCGGCATTGCTAGCAGTGTCCAAAGGAGAGGATAAACCAATACATCCGTCTGTCTCGAGAGACGATGGAGTTGCGCGGTGCGCTACGGGCCTGGACGGGATATATGGAGAACTAGGGCTGCCCGGACGTCTAGTTTCCCCTCTCGGCATTGCTAGCAGTGTCCAAAGGAGAGGATAAACCAATACATCCGTCTGTCTCGAGAGACGATGGAGTTGCGCGGTGCGCTACGGGCCTGGACGGGATATAGAACTGGAGAACTAGGGCTGCCCGGACGTCTAGTTTCCCCGAGACGATGGAGTTGCTCTCGGCATTGCTAGCAGTGTCCAAAGGAGAGGATAAACCAATACATCCGTCTGTCTCGAGAGAAGATGGAGTTGCGCGGTGCGCCACGGGCCTGGACGGGATATATGGAGAACTAGGGCTGCCCGGACGTCTAGTTCCCCCTCTCGGCATTGCTAGCAGTGTCCAAAGGAGGAGATAAACCAATACATCCGTCTGTCTCGAGAGACGATGGAGTTGCGCGGTGCGCTACGAGCCTGGACGGGATATATGGAGAACTAGGGCTGCCCGGACGTCTAGTTCCCCCTCTCGCCTTGCTAGCAGTGTTCAAAGGAGAGGATAAACCAATACATCCGTCTGTCTCGAGAGACGATGGAGTAGCGCGGTGCGCTACGGGCCTGGACAGGATATATGGAGAACTAGAGCTGCCCGGACGTCTAGTTCCCCTCTCGGCCTTGCTAGCAGTGTCCAAAGGAGAGGATAAACCAATACATCCGTCTGTCTCGAGAGACGATGGAGTTGCGCGGTGCGCTACGGGCCTGGACGGGATATATGGAGAACTAGGGCTGCCCGGACGTCTAGTTTCCCCTCTCGGCATTGCTAGCAGTGTCCAAAGGAGAGGATAAACCAATACATCCGTCTGTCTCGAGAGACGATGGAGTTGCGCGGTGCGCTACGGGCCTGGACGGGATATATGGAGAACTAGGGCTGCCCGGACGTCTAGTTTCCCCTCTCGGCATTGCTAGCAGTGTCCAAAGGAGAGGATAAACCAATACATCCGTCTGTCTCGGGTGAAGATGGAGTTGCGCGGTGCGCTACGGGCCTGGACGGGATATATGGAGAACTAGGGCTGCCCGGACGTCTAGTTCCCCCTCTCGGCTTTGCTAGCAGTGTCCAAAGGAGAGGATAAACCAATACATCCGTCTGTCTCGAGAGACGATGGAGTTGCGCGGTGCGCTACGAGCCTGGAGGGGATATATGGAGAACTAGGGCTGCCCGGACGTCTAGTTCCCCCTCTCGGCCTTGCTAGCAGTGTTCAAAGGAGAGGATAAACCAATACATCCGTCTGTCTCGAGAGACGATGGAGTAGCGCGGTGCGCTACGGGCCTGGACGGGATATATGGAGAACTAGGGCTGCCCGGACGTCTAGTTCCCCACTCTTGGCCTTGCTAGCAGTGTCCAAAGGAGAGGATAAACCAATACATCCGTCTGTCTCGAGAGACGATGGAGTTGCGCGGTGCGCTACGAGCCTGGAGGGATATATGGAGAACTAGGTCTGCCCGGACGTCTAGTTCCCCTCTCGGCCTTGCTAGCAGTGTTCAAAGGAGAGGGATAAACCAATACATCCGTCTGTCTCGAGAGACGATGGAGTAGCGCGGTGCGCTACGGGCCTGGACGGGATATATGGAGAACTAGGGCTGCCCGGACGTCTAGTTCCCCACTCTTGGCCTTGCTAGCAGTGTCCAAAGGAGAGGATAAACCAATACATCCGTCTGTCTCGAGAGACGATGGAGTTGCGCGGTGCGCTACGAGCCTGGAGGGGATATATGGAGAACTAGGGCTGCCCGGACGTCTAGTTCCCCCTCTCGGCCTTGCTAGCAGTGTTCAAAGGAGAGGATAAACCAATACATCCGTCTGTCTCGAGAGACGATGGAGTAGCGCGGTGCGCTACGGGCCTGGACGGGATATATGGAGAACTAGGGCTGCCCGGACGTCTAGTTCCCCCTCTCGGCCTTGCTAGCAGTGTCCAAAGGAGAGGATAAACCAATACATCCGTCTGTCTCGGGTGAAGATGGAGTTGCGCGGTGCGCTACGGGCCTGGACGGGATATATGGAGAACTAGGGCTGCCCGGACGTCTAGTTCCCCCTCTCGGCCTTGCTAGCAGTGTTCAAAGGAGAGGATAAACCAATACATCCGTCTGTCTCGAGAGACGATGGAGTAGCGCGGTGCGCTACGGGCCTGGACGGGATATATGGAGAACTAGGGCTGCCCGGACGTCTAGTTCCCCACTCTTGGCCTTGCTAGCAGTGTCCAAAGGAGAGGATAAACCAATACAATTTGGTACCACCGCGGCTACAGGAGTGGCCGGAATGTAGCACAAAGTGCCGTCCATCCACCTTAGGGGCTCCAATCCGGGTTTGAATTCAGAGTTGTCCTTCTCCTAGACCAGTTGCATTCCAAGGGAACCCAGTCTCCCCTGCTATTTACCGATAGCTGGAGGGAGGAGAAGAGTATTCACACCTTTTCCAAGGGTGTTAGCACGTAAGTGAATGTAATGGATTCGACTGGAATTCAAACTCGGCTCTCTGATTCCTCAATCCAAGCCGCTATTTATTACTCCACTGTTTCTCCTCTCCTTAGCAGCAGTAATGACAATAAGATGAGGAAATATCGTTCTTATCGGAGGTCGCAACATTATACGCATTCACTTTACAGTCGACATAGATGGTCTAGCTGATAAAGAAAAGGTACTCGTCAGTCGCGTCGGGAGTATTTATGAAACAACATCCAGTAACGTCATGGGACATAATGCGATAAAAAAAACCCCCAAAAAAAACAAAAACAAAAAAAAACAACAAAAAAGACAATAACAACAACAGCAATAACAACAAAAAAGCAAACAAAGGCATGACGAACTATAAAAATTGAATTTCTACCAAGATAAACATTGGTGTTCATGAACTTAAAGCAGTGACCCAAATCAAATATATAGGCTCGATTATCAATGAAGACGGCTCAAGAATAGAAACATTTATAGAAGCAGCAAACAAAAAAGTAGTTATCGAAAACTAAGAACCATCTCTAAAGACAAGAACATCGAGTTTAAATCAAAGACCAGACTTTTGCGTGCCAAATAACTTTCCTCGCCCAACATGTGGCTCTTATAATTCTAGAAATGTTTCGTGATTTACAACACGGAGTCTTTAGGCAAAGACAAGGAATAAACGGATGTTGTTCTATCTATTGGCAGCAGTTGTTAAACTTTGATTGTATTTCTTTCATCTTAAAACAGTTATTTTACATCAGAATAACTTTTCTCCATGCATAATCGTCTATAACAGATTTCAAAGTCTTTCCATAAAAGTAAACCTTAGGCATATTCTTTAGACATTAACATGATATATTAAATCTTCAAGGGAAAAACGTTTAATTAGCGCCACTCTTAAACAGAGCAGAGTATCAATTTATTCTTGTACAAATAATAAAACCTTCCTTAGAAGAAAATACTTGTGTCATAATCATTTGATACGGAAGAAATATAGATTTTCCATAAAGCATATTTGTTTCTTTACTTGCTATGAACGTTTGTCCAAATATCATTTAAAACGTACTTACTTATATTAAGTTACTTAGTTTACTACAGCACAAAACTACAAGAATAGGGGACAAGTTAGAACAGAACTGAGTAATGATTTACTAGGCAAATTTGCTAACAATTACAATAGTCTTTTCCTGTTATACGATCTGGTATGTACGAGGTGTTTTGGGAAAATTGTCGCCATTTTATATTTTTAATTTCGCGCATGCGCGTTGTTTGTTTTTTATTTTGTCGACTGCATAGTAGAGTCAGTTGGGCACCGTTACACAATTCGCTCCGTTAGACATTTGGAAACGGCATGCTGTACTGTTTGGCATTCGCGCCAGAAGCTCCAATACGTATATTTCAAAGTGTTTGGGTGTCCATCTGATTGCAGTGCAAATAATTCGGAAAGAGCTAGATGAGTCTAATGTTGATTCCGAAGGTCTTTAGAATGATCACTTGTGATGGCGACATTAGGTCTTCATTCCTCTTCACACAGGACCTCAAACTCAACACGTAGGTCTACATCAAGTGCCTTTAATAGATAGTGCTGCCCTGGATCAAGAGAGTGGTTGCTGGAAGACCCTATGTCTGGCAGCAGGACTCAGCACTATGCCACATAAGCAGGAGAACCAAATCATGGCTGTCAGACAATTTCTGTGACAACATCACCCCTTATATCTGGCCACCTAACTCCCCAGACTTCAAACCCCTTGATTATTATTTGTGGGGCGCAGATCAACAAAACTTTCTCTAACATCAAAGATGAACTGAAGGTAAGGATTATGGCAACATCCACCAATTTAAATAAGGAGACCGTCCAGAAGAGATGCGGGAGATTCCGAAGTCGTCTGGAGGTCGTATTTCAAGATATTTTTTTTTATGTAATTTTGGTAAATATATCCGTTAAAATGTGATGTCAGAGTTATTTTCATTTTAGCGTCGTTTAGACGACAATTTATCCATCGCACCCTATGCAGTAACTGAAATGTCCGCTCTCGAAAAAGGTGGCGATTACAGTGGGGCGGGGGAGGGAATGAATGCTGGAATTAAAAGTTTGTGAAAAGTGAGGGACATGCTTTCGAATAAATGATAAAGGGGTAAATTTCTTGAGAAACAACAGAAAAAATGAGTACAACACCTTCTTAATAAGACGGTAGGAAGCCTTTACTGTTCCTAAAATTATTGCGACATGACTACACAGTTATGGAGGTCTTGCTTCTGTACTCTGATGTAGTTTGATGTTCTCATAACATGTAGTTGCAGTCATAGTGGTTCCGAGGACTAGTTATAGGCGGTTGATATGCGTACTGGTTTCTCTTGGTGATAGTTGCGATTAACACCTAAATTCATTACCTAAATGAAAAGCTTAACAATGACTGACAAACGTAGTCGAAAACGAATTAAGATATATATATATATATATATATATATATATATATATATATATATATATATATATATATATTTTTCTGGCATTTTTACAGAGAGGAATTCACCTTTCCATAAGTGGATATAAAAACTTAGGCGCTTCTATCACGGTAAAACTCGAATCTTCTCTTTAGATAGGTCATGCTGATCGACTAACCAGTTAAAAGAGAAGAGTGGAAAGGGTGTTATTATCCGATGTGAACTCAATTTATTGTGGCTGTACTTTTTGAGTAATTGCTAATGTTGTCTCTTGATTGGTTGATTTTGTCATAATCGACTACCATTTTTGGGGGTTGATTTTTGTTCGTTTTCCAGTACCATTTTTCAGAAGTGTATCTCGTGACAATTTTGCTTGATTACTTTCTTTGTTACGTCACTAAATTTATGTACGATATTTACATGTTGTGAGTTGGGGACAAACGGAGAATGAAAGATATATTTTCACGCAGCCATCTCTGAAATTGTTGTTCTTGTAGGTTTTTTATCTAACTTTTTCGTCGTTTGTTCTGTGTTCACTAGAAAATGTCTCATCTCATAATTACGACGATGAAAAAGGAAAAAAAAAAAGGATTATTATTTAAAGAGCTTAAATTAACTATTACAATTGTTGAGAAATTTCAATCATTACTTGATGCTTTGAATTTGTGTCCACCGGAGTTTAAAAAAAAAAAAAAAAAAAAACAAAGTTAGAGAAGTGGGGTCCCTGGAGTGATTTTCAAATGATTATGAAAGAAATTGGCAGGAAGAAATCTGTAACAGGCGGAGTTTGGCCAAGATCAAAAGTAAAAAAAATCTCAATGAAGAAGATTAAGAATAAGCAGCAAACAGAATCTGAAGCGAAGAAAAGGAAAGAAATTTATTCTTATACATAATAAGCAATCTTATATGTTGGTTCTCGCTTTCGCCGACCACATCTTGGCTTGCACAGGCCAAGTTCCACACGGCGACCATCGTAGCAATTGGCTAATCCTTTCATGATCTGTCGTTCGAATTATCTGCCTTCTATCATGCTGACCATTAGTTCAAATGCGAGGTCGTCATTCTTGAACTGTGCGGCTTATCTTCTGACATGAGTCACGCAACCTTTAATCCGACTAAACGCTAATGTCACGAAGCTAATAAATCGGCCGTACAGATCAGGGTCACAAATAGACAGTCTGCCGGAAAATTCAATTTTATGTCAGTGGTTAAATGGAATAGTCGATCATCCGAAACAGTGTTGAATTACAAAATAATTCTTTTTTATTAAAAGATATGATTACAATTTCCCTTTTACTAAAGGCTGGATTTTTTTAGGCGGGATTTTTTTCGACTAGTCTTTAGTTAAACTAGTCGAAAAAAAATTCCGAGGTAGTTGTTGATTTTATTATGCTTTTAAAAACTTATATTGTAAATTATACAGGGTGTAATGGATAAATTGTCAACTAAATTACCCAAAAATTACAATAACACTGACGTCTCATTTTAACAGATATATTTACCAAAATTACACAATAATATCTTAAAATACGAAAGAGTGAATTTATTCAATAGAATCGCTACTGGTGTCAACCACAGTCTCCAGACGACTTCGGAATCTCCTGCATCTCTTCTGGACGGTCTCCTTGATTAAGTTGATGAATGCTGTCATAATCTTTGCCTTCAGGACATCTTTGTTGTCACAAGAAATTTTGTTGGTCTCCCGCTCAACTGAGTTCCGCGCATAATAATCAAGGGGGGGGTGAAGTCTGGGGAGTTAGGGGTCCAGATGTAAAGGGTGATGTGGTTTCAGAAATTTTCCGAAAATCATGAGTGGGTTCCCGTGCTTGTGTGGCATGGTGCAAAGTCCTGTTGCCAGACATAAAGTTTTCAGCAGCCACCCTCTTGACCCAGAGCAGCACTACCTCCTCAAGGCACTTGATGTAGGCCTCTCGTGTTTAGTCTGGAGCCCTGTGGGAAGATGAACGGAGGCATAACATTGCCAACACTGGTAATACGCCAGACACCTTCGTAATCACCACTAGACATTTCCAAATCTTTCTGAATCATCTGAGATTCCGGCGCGAATGCCAAACAGTACAGCATGCCGTTTCCAAATGTCTAACGGAGTGAATTGTGTAATGGTGCTCTTTTTCTCACAGACGGTGGCCAACTGACCCTACTATACGATGCAGTCGACAAAACCCAAAACAAACAACGCGCATGCGCGAAATTAAAATTATAAAATAATGACAATTTTACCTATCCCACACTGTATGTTCGCATAGTGTATCCAAATAGCCTAAAAAGAGAAAGAGAATGGTATATATATATACACACACACACACACACACACACACACACACACACACACACACACACACACATATATATATATATATATATATATATATATATATATATATTAAAAAGAAGAGAGATACCGCAAACGTTTTTGGTTGTAAGGTGGATTTTCCTTTTTTAAATATTATGCTTTATTTTCCATAATTTTACTACACGTGTTTCTGGTCTCGCGACCGTCATCAGGTAAAGGTTGAAGATTTCCACATATTATTAAAAATAATTCATTTTTCTCCTTTATGTTTTTTTGATATTGTCGATATTTATGTATTATTAATCCGAAAGTCTTTCTTGAACTGGCAGTGAAGAGTTCTGCGCGAAGGGTCATAAAATAATTAAGATTGGTCCGAGAGAAATGATGAATTAGTTATCGGTATCTTATCTTTTAATGTTTTACTGACCCCTGTGTGTCCTTAGATCTATTTCCATTTTCGTGTGTTTCTGTCAGCATGCGTGTATATATGCGTGTGTATATTCCCCCTCCATACATACACACTGTCTCACTACGAGGAATTAGTAAACACATTTGTACACGTGCACACATACCCACATACACACACACACACCGTCCTACTACAAGGAATCAGTACATACACACACATACATACACACACACATACGTACACACACATACTTCCCAAGTTACATGGAACCAGTATACACATACACACACATACACACATATATACGTATATACGTACATACATACACACGTACTTCCTCAATTGTGTGGGGTTTGTGTGCGAGCCCGTGAATAGTTCCTTGCTTTTGTCAACATGTGTGTATATATTTTTTCGTGCTCCACAAACACCCGCATGTGAGCGTACGTACATGTATGTGAGTGTTTTTTTATCCCTGTATTTGGCCATCATGTGTGCATGTTGTGTGTTTTTTGCGTGTGGGGTGATGATCTATTTAGTTCTGGTTTAAATTTGTTTATGAAGTTTTTCTTGTATTTGTAGGTAAGAATAATTGCCTGTTTGATATATTGGCATAATATTAAATTCACCCTGGTTACATTTGAAGATGTGTTGTGATACAAAAAGTTTTCTGTTGTCTGGTAATTTTATGTTGCTTTTGTGAAGAGAAACCCTGTTGTTCAGTTGTTGACTGATACCTATATATGCCTTCTTGCATTTTGTGCATTTAAGTACAAAAATCAGATTGAGTTGAAGTTTAAGTTTTTATTTATTATGAATGTCGTTTTGAGGTTTTCAAAAGTGTAGGAGTTTCCTTCTATAACGATGTCACAAACCCCATATCTTTTTTGTTGCATTTTGTGACTCCCTGTATTGTGTGTTGGTTAAATTTAGATGAGGTTAATATGTGTTTTAGGTTTTTAGATTGGCGTTTGCTTTTAATTTTTGGTTGTTTTTAGTACATTTATCAGTTTATTATTCTTGCTAAGTAGGTCTAGATTTTTTTGTAATTTCTGTGAATAGTTCTGGATTGTTTTTTGTTGTATGTTGAGACATATGCTAGAATTGGTTCGACGTTACGTTTCTTTTTATTTCTAAGTTGGTATAGAGGAATTTTCTTTGCGAGTTCAAAACCTTTGTTTATAGTGTTGTGGGGTAGCCTTTTTAGAGTTTCATGTAGTTCTTCTAAGCGGGTTTTCCGGATGTGTTTATCAGTCACTATAGTAGAAACCCTAGGTGCTAGAGCAGGGGTCGGCAACTCATTCGACCCCGCGGGCCGGATCGTGTTATTACGACGGGTCGCGGGCCGGACGAAGGCCATTAATGAAAAATTAAGGAAAATTACATATGCAGACCCCTGTCAACCTAAATATTTAAAACCATAATGAAAATAAACATTGAGAAATCAGAAAAACAAAAGAAAAGTCTAAAATTAAAAAACTCTTAACAAAAATTACTTTTCCTCAAGGAACGTCAAAATACTTCAAAGTGAAAAAAAGTCAACCGAAGTGAAATGGATGAAATTATGACGTGTAGGTCTGAAACGGTTATTGAAAATTGTTCCACAAACGAACCACACACACACGCATCAAACAAAAACGAAGCACACATACCCATACATAATAGTACAAATAGTTTCAAACATATACACTTACCTATGTACACATGTGGTATCATCCACACATTCATGAGGCATGTATGCATAATGCGCGTATGTTTAACTGTCTTTAGATTTCTGCTACCTCGCATGTCAGTCCCTCCCTGGCCTCTTTCACTTTATCGTTTCTTTTCGCTTCTGTTATCTTTTAATGTAGCCAAGGGTCATAAAAAATATGTATCTATTATTTGACATTAAACGTAGGCAACGCAACTTGGTAAAATAAGTCTCATGAAAGATAACTGGCAGATAGTCTAATATTTTTAGTCCACTGAGATGTGTAGAAATTCTATGGAAAATGACATATAACAAATTTCATTTGAAGGTCGTCTCTCATGTTAAAAATAGAGTCATTTGTAATCAGGCTCGCGGGCCGGTCAAAATGCCTTCGCGGGCCGTAGGTTGCCGAAACTTGTGCTAGAGAGTAGGGGATGTATTTTAGGCAGTTTTTTGGATGATGGCTCTTGAAATGAAGGTATTGTTGGGTGTCTGTGGGTTGGTTGCAGATATCTGTGATTATGTGGTTGTTTTTATTTCTAATGAGTATATCTAAAAATGGTAATTCGTTAAAATTATATTCTTGCGTGAGTTTAATTTTTGGGGTAAGTTTTCAAAAACATAAAGGAGAAAAAATTAATTATTTCGATATCAGAAATAAGACTCACAAAGAGATTTTGTTAAGAGCCATCAACCATTCCTTCTGCTTGCAGAAGGAAGGTTGCATAGACTTAATATAAATAGTTTCAAACCCTTTCAGATTCTAAACCTGTTGTGCTGACTATTGTTATAACATATCTACTAAAAGACGAGGCACGGATCTGATTACTTATTAAATGTCCTTTAAAAATTAATATTTTACTAAATTTATAAAAATGGATCGAATATGAAAATTCTACAATATCATTTTTATTTATTTTGTTTCTTGAAAAATCACATTTATGTTGCAGAAATCAGAGAAGTGTTTTTGAAGTGTGCGATTTTAAAACTTTTTTATGCTAGTGTGATCTGTTAACAGTAGCATGCTTTTCAAAAAAAGCTTCTTGGTAAGTCGAAAGAAGAATCTGTGATGCTATTGGCCCTGACCTGGCATCTCGGTTTCAGTCTCTTTCCCAACTTTTATGGTAATTTTTTTGATGAAATTTCCTTTATACTAGACTTTATGAATTTAAGCGGAGACGAAGTTTCATCATTTTACATTTGAAATAGTTAGATGTAACCGTAAGTTCTATGCTAACAGTTTCTTCTATCGTACTTCTTGCTTGTGGAACGCTCTTCCAGCTTCTTGCTTCCCAGTCAACGTTGAACTTCAAAAAATTACATGTAATGACAATTGTTATCCTGTGTCTTCTTAATTCTTGTCCTTTTATTGTTCTCTCTCCTTAATAGCATATTATTCTCATATTCCCTAGTATTCAGTAACCCCTTGCATCTTAGGGGTTTTATTGCCTTGCTTAGGATTAAATTATTTTAAAAAAAGGCTAGAAAAAATTGTCTTACGTGAAGAAAGGACGAAAAATCAGCAACAAGGAAACAAAATATGTGGTTACCAACAAGAGGAAGAGCCTGGGTGGCGAGCTATGAGTCGGAAATTTCAGATTTAAGCCAGTATAAAAAAAATTTAAATATCTTGAAACTGTTTTAATAGAGGATGGAAAATGTGGCACCGAAATCCGAAGGTGAATTGGAATAGCAAAATGATTTCTTCCCAAATATAATTAAAGTATTAGGAAACAGAAAAACGTCATTAGAAACAAAGAAAAGAGTTCTGAACTGCAATTGAATACTAATTCTCCTCTAACGATGAACAATCTCCTCACAGATGAAGAAGAGACTTGAGGCAACAGAAATATGGTTATAAAAAGAAGAATGCCGAGAATAAAATGAACTGGAGATGTAATATGGAAGTTTTAAGCAAAATAAAGGGTGTTTCATTAAGATGGATTATATATAAAGGTGTTTCATTAAGACGGATCAAAGTCAGCAGCAAATAAATCAGTGTTATTGGTGAAAATTTATTTATTTCTCTATTGGATCATATTCTTTACGTCATAGCAATTATGTGTGAAAAATCTCCCAAATGTCCGCCTAATCTGAAAGAAAAACGAAAAATCATTAGACGCTTTGACTTAATTCGCATTTTGCGACACTCTTTGCAAACAAAAAGTATGTTTACACTAAAAAAAGAGACAGTTGGAATATCTAGGACATATACTGAGGAAAGAAGGTTTGGAACATTTGACACTCACAGGCAATATTAAAATCAAGAGAAACAAAGGAAACCATGAGCTTGTGTAAATGGATGACAGAGAAAGGAATGACCAGGATAGTAAAACGACAAGCTTTGCTAAATGCTAAAATGAAAGTTATGGAGAGCCGTGATTGCCAACTTTCTGAAAAGACAACACATGGACGTGCCAGTTATTTTTTATTGAAAGGAGCATCCCTAAAGTTTAAAATTCTTTTTATTTTTGTCTTTTTTAACTGTACTGGAACCAGAATCACTGTTGTGAAATATGCAATATTTAAACTATGAAGTTGTGTTAAAAAAATATTTGACTCACATATTTCATTATCAATAACGTTCATATTTGTATTTTTATCTGAAGGAAAAAATAACTGTGTTTTATTTGAAAGTTTTTCATCAACTTCTTGTTCCTTTATTAGATATTTTTATTTATTTTCACATTTAATTCCTAATATATTTTTTTCTTTATTAACTGCATCCGGCGAAACCATATTCGTATTCTAGCGCTTGAAGTCGTATATGATGTGTGCAGTGAAATTCTTCTTCTTTCCGTAAGGTACATTGGCATATCGACTGTAGGATTTTTTATTCGATTTTTTTGGCAAACGCACATTCTGCACGCATGCGCAATGATTGTCGACAAGAAGCGATAAAAATGTTTCAAGCTTACTGCGATCACATTTCTGCAGTTTTCATTTTTGTTACCGTTTTTCCTTCTCTGCGTTTTCTTTCTTTCACACGACATTTTCGTCACATTTTCGTTTAGAGCGGGCAGTGATTTGAACGCGTATCATTGCTTCTTCCACTCATTCTTCTTTATTTACCGTGTCCCTTCAGGACGAAGGTGGTCATGGCTCTTCACAACTTCCTTTCATTTTCAACTCTTAATAAATTTTGTCTTATCTTGTTCCACCATCCATTTACTTAAATCCACTAAGTATGTTATGCATTGTTTTCCTCTATGCCTCTTGCCTTCAATCTGTCATGTGAGTATCAAATTTCTGTTTCTGATAGTTCCTTGGGGATTGCAAAACAGGTCTTCCAAAAGCTAAGCAATTTACTAATAAACAAGAAAATTTCTTCACAAACAAAGAGTACTGAAATATGATGTAATATCAGTCTTCCTGTATGTCAATGAGTTACTTTAAGAGACTTGAAGTAACAGTAACGAGATTCTACAGAAGGATACTGAGGATAACATGAGCAACGACAAACTTTTAGAGAAAATAGAAACAAAAAGGAAACTTATGCTTGACATCAGGAAGAGACAGTTGAAATTTTTAGGGGACATAATAAAAAATCTCGTACATTAAAATTTCCATCCGAGCGACTTGTGGACTTACGGCCATATCACATTGAAACAACGAAGTTAAGCAACGTCGAGCCTGGTCAGTAACTAAAGGGGTGAACGCTCGGAGAATACCAAATACTGTAAGCTTGGATATATGTATATGAATCCATCTCCTATTCCCCACCTATGTGTTAATTAGTAGGACGTGTAACAGAATATGTCACAAGTTCGTGGTTTAATGTAGGATATCAGAAAGCTGTTGAAGAATTGCTCTATCCCGGTCGGACTCTCTCCTTTGGTGACACCTCAGATGTCGGGTAATGACACCAGCTTCTTCTCAAAGAAGAGGTACCTCCAGTGAACAGCTATATTAAATAATTTGAACGGAATTTCATAAATAACGCGGTTTGATTGATTTGTTGTTACGGGTTATCAACCTTTTACAAGCCGTTTAAACCAGAATGTATTTTTAGAATATAAGAATTTTTTGGAGATAATAGTCATATACTGATACAAGTCCTACTAATTAACCCATATCTGGAGGAGAAGAGATGGATTTATACCTTTCCTATGTGAATATAACGAAACTGACTGAAATTGGAAGTGACAAATACCGTTACAACACTCATAAATCCAAGCTTAGAACATTTGGTATTTCCCAAGCGGTCACCCCTTTAGGTACTGACCAAGCTCGGCGTTGTTTACCAAGTCACTCAGATAGACATTCTTAATGTAAGAGGTTTACAGCGATAGAGCGTTGAAACACCGGTTTCTGTACGATCACCAATGTTAAGAAACGTCGAACCTGGTCAGTACTTAGATGGGTGACTGCTTGGATAATACCAGGTGTTGTAAGTTTGGATGTGCGGGTGGTGTAATGGATAATGGCTCGCAATTGTTAATCGAAGAGCCGAGTTCCAATTCAAGTCGGGTTCTTCATATTCACTTACGGGCAAATACGCATCGGGAGTGGTATGAATTGACCTTTTCTCTCCACTAGCTATTGCTTAATCAGTAGAACTTGTATCAGTCAATTATTTATTATCTAAAAAACAAATACTTCAATATCTGTCTATATTTTTTAGATTAAGTATTGTAACTATTTACATTGTTCAGACTGTTCTCATCTTTATTGTCATATTCACGACGTTTCGGCCGTTGTACACTCCGGCCTCCTTCAGGTGATATACATTGGAATTTCGAACCAATTAACACTGACTGGATACTCTACACTTATAGCCCTGTGCCAGAATAAGTTAAGGTTAGTAATAGTTGTTTTGGTTTTTCTAACCTCACATTGATATTTACTGATCTAAGTTCAGCGGTTCCATGTTCTAGTTCCACGTGCCATGCCTTTTCTGGATATCTCAGTTTTAGTTTTTTTCTCTTTAGTAGCTTAACTCTCCAAGGTTTTTTTCACCTCTACTGTGGCAAGGTATTGAACTCACAACTCTTTGGATTACTTCAACCAACGCTTTTATCCACTGGGTCCTTGGGGACAATAAAGATGAGGACAGCAATATAAATATTTTTTTTTAATTCTTACAATCTAAAAATATTTTCTGGCTTTAAATAACCTGCAAAGGATTGATAAGCCGTAAAAAGAATCAATCAATCAATCCTAATATACGGGACCATCATATATATATATATATATATATATATATATATATATATATATATATATATATATTTTCCGAGAGAGATTATTCGTTTTTTTGTTTTTGTGTTCGTTTTTAGTGTCATTTTTCGCTTTCTGTTTTCTCGAAGATTTTGTTCGCTTTCAGCGGATAAATTTTACTGAAGTTAAAACCTTTTTAGTTATTTCTTCGTTTTCTTCTTTGGGTCATTTTACCTCTTTTTTGTCTTCGCCATCGTTTGTCTCCTCTTTGTCTCGACTTAATTTGTCCGTAGACGACTCCTTAACCTCGGCTCATACTGACTGCAACACCTTCATCAACATAACTGATCTGTAATATATGATCGCTTTATCTGCTGACGCTTCTAGTAGAGACTATGCTTCATCATCTTACTGACCAGCTGACCACAACATTCTTCTTCTTCTTCTACTTGTCGTGGCGTTCAAGACGTTGGCGACCATAGTTCTCCACAATTTCCTGTCCTTTGTAGCTCTTAATACCTTTTGTCCTTTTGCTAACACCCACACACTCTGATCTGCCAATCATTCACTCAAGCTCCCCAGGTATTTGTGAGTTGCTTTCCTCTTGCTTATCTTCAAGTTGTCTTGTGAGTATCAAACTTAAAATAAAACTTTTAATAAATTAAGTCTGTTATCGATGCAGTATGCATAGAAAATTTTATTAAATTTCTGTCATTATTTGAATCTCAGTAGATTTTTTTTTAATGCTGGTGTAATAGATACTCCAAATCAATTTCTCTTGATTGGTAGTTTTTGAGAAGTGAAAATTATTTAAAGACAAGTAACTTTGTTTCATTCCTTTTCTTTTGTATATTGTAATAAATTATTGTTATGTTTTCTGGTTATTTTTTCCTTCCAGTTGTACAATGTTTATGAAAATTCAATTCACTTTTATATGCAATTTCAATGGACTTTTTTTTAAAAGCATTTGTCAATCTCGCAATATTCTTTAGAAACCTAAGTGTTATTTTCCCCACCCTTTTTCTTATATCTCCTTAAACATTGTTATTTTTATTCTATTCCTGCTAAGCTTTCCTTTGTGCTGCATATTTTGACTTTCCAAAATCGATCATTTTATTCAAAACCTATTCATTTTTGATTTCTTTTCATTCTTCATTATTATTTTTTTCAGTTTAGCATAGAGCACGAAAAGAAAAATACAATATGGCGATGGACTCCAAGGTCAACCAATGACGACAGAAGTAAAGATGCAACTACTACATATCAAACATTTTTTTTCTTCATTCAATTTGGTAATTGGTCTTTTAGTCTCGCTGATGATCAATGTTTAGTAATTTTGACTGGAAGACTATTTCTACTGCAGGACATATTAACACTGATTAGGTGCTCAACACTGATAGCCTTGTGCCAGACTAAGATAAAGTTAGCAATTGTTTTTTTCGCTTTTCTAACCTCTCATTGATATTTACTGAACTAAGTTATATTAAATTCATCAACTAGAAAGCAACTAGATATAAGATTGTATAGCGCCAATCTGTATGAGGTAAGACTATAAATCAGTTAGTCAGTTAAGTACCATACGTCATACATGCTTGGGTGATCATATCTCTTTCTATTCATGATTGACTAGGTAGAAAATGTTCCCCTAGTTAGTTGCCTTTGTAAAGGTTACAGGATCCAGTGTGTCATGCGATTCAACCCATAACCTTTTTGGGGCGGAGGGTGATGGATTCATCCCTTTCTCAAGGGTATTTGTTATTAAGTGAAGGAAACGAAACCGGGTGAAATTCGAACTGGGATCGCTGATTTCTGGTTCTGAGCTGTTAGCCATTGTACCAAACCGCATGAAATGACTGTACACATTAGAATTACCCGAACTTGAACATTAATTAGTAAGAAAAAGAAAATCTACCAAATGTTACATGATTGGTGAGAGACTAAATAAAGATAGACAGAAAAAAGATTTAAAAAAAAAAAACCTATTGATTTAGTTAAATCCGGTACAGTGGTGACATAGAGATACAGAACCATATGCTCCCGGGATTAAGTTTCCTATTCATTCTAGAATTGTGTCGTGTTTTAAATACAATTAACCTCTGTGGTTCTACAGAAGGATGCTGGTGATACGATAGACCGTACATGTGAGCAACGACGAAGTTTTAGAGAAAATGCTAACAAGGACACTTTTCGAAGAGTAGCTTTGACGTGGCACAAGGCCAAAAGTATGGAGCACTCAGTAGGAATCGACGTCTTTCAGTCGTAACCGATTTAGCAAGACAAGCTTTCTAACCATTACACTACGTCGAATTGCGCATGGGCACTTATAAATAGACAGTTGAAATTTAGAGGGCACAAAATGAGGAAAGTGGGCTTGGAAAATTTGATACTCACAGGATAGATTGAAAGCATAGGGACAGAAGAAAACAACGCATGACCTACCTAATTTAGCTTGTGCAAATACATGACAGAACAGGGTTTAGGAGAGATAACAAAAAAACTGCAAAGGACAGGAAATAGTGGAGGGCTATCATTGCCTAAGTCTTGAAGGGACACAGCACATAAAAGAAGATCTGCACTTTGTCTTTGTTTATAAATTTCAAATTTGAAACACTGCTTAGATCATACATAACTCCCATTCAGAGTAGTACGTATTTATCAAAGTTATAGGCAGTTTCAAACTACACATTATATTTTACGGCTTATCAACCGTTTGTAGTTTATTTAAAGCCGAAATATATTTTAGGTTGTAAGAGCAATTCTTTTGGGCGAGTGAATATTGCATTTAACAATAATTTGAGGATAGAAATACTTTTTAACCCATAACTAGGGAAGGTGATAGATTCATGCCTTTCTCAAAAGTCTTTGTGAGTAATTAAATGTGATAAAAACTAGAATCCGAACTCGGCTTACCGCTATCCAGTACACCACCCGCACATCCACTCGAATTTGTAAATAAAACAATAAATTAGTAGAGATAACCTTTTAATAAATCGTGGAGATTGTATTTGCATAAGAAACAGGACCCGCCTTCTAAAATGTTTTTTGTCGTTATTTTAAGAGGTTTAGTTTGGCACAAGGTCAGTACCTGAATGAGAAGTAGGAGAGTCGAGTACCAGATTTAGATTCAGCTCACCACAGTCGGAATGATCTGCCAGATCAACTTGCTAGCTAATACTCCAAGGTGAGTGTGGTGAACAATTACGTAGAAGCGAGTGAGTCAGAATGGCTTGCATCTGGTACAAAGGAAAATAAGTTCCTTACCTCAATACAGGACATGTAGCAGCGGCATTTTGTTCCTTGAAAATGGTCAGAATCTCCCCTCCCCACTTTAGACTATTCCCAAAGTGTATATTCTGTAACGGTGGTTCGACCGATAGCAAGTCGCGTGCTGATTGGTTGGACTGGAGAATGACTTTTCATTGGGTAACCGGGGACGAAACAAAGAGCGTTAATTGGTCAGTCGGCCGTGGCGTTGTAATGATAAAAGAGGTCTGAAACAGTGAGAAGCAGATCAATTGTTACGTTGGTAACGAGTGCGGACACTGAAGAATTGCGGATTGAAAAAGAAGTATTTAGTGTTGCACAAGCGACGTCAGAGGAATACAAACTCATTTACACTACAGTAGGATTTCTTGTTAATATGTACTTATTATATTCTGGTATATATACATGATTGCTGGGAATTCAGTAACGACCAAACTCATGCGTAATAATTGACTACCTATCAACTGGGAGAGAATGATCAAGCTTAACGTGGGGGTAAATACACGTGCATGTGAACAAGGACACATATTGCCCAGTTCTCGCAATCAATGACAGAAAGCTTCAATGTTAGCCTTTGGTTCAATAAGAAGATGCTATACCGGGGGTCGAAATAGAGCATCGTAATCGCTAGGTGTTTTAAATGAAGACATGAAGATGGCTTGCCGTTCCGCCTGAAAACGATAATATGGCTTAGGGGAAGGAACAGATAACTAACTCTGATCGCAGCATGATATGGTCAAAGAGCGGCTTCGAACGGGAACTCTTTATAATGATCTTGTTCTGTTGTTTGGTTACTGGTCACTACTCAAAGAAAAAATGGTCTATTTGTTCTATTTCCGCTTCATTCTGATTATACATACATACATAAATACACACACAAAAAAATTATATATATATATATATATATATATATATATATATATATATATATATATATATATATATAATTTAAAAAAAAAAAAACAGACCATTTCAAGGCTCTATTTGTAATAATTTATTTCACCAGAGAATTTTATTTTTCTCTGGATCTTCAGGCTTCACTTACATAAGGTGAAACGAAAAATGAATTTAAAATTTACACTTTTGACGGGAAGTATTAAGCTTATATAATTTGGCATAGAGAGTGGTGAGGAGTGGTGTGAGAGACATGGTCAAGTTTAGAGAGGGATGGGAGAGTTTTAAAATTTATTTTTATATTTCTTTTTATTATAATACTTAATATTGAGGAAGGAGGGGGTAAGGAACAGACATTGACCTATTTCATCGGTCATCTCAACGGAAATGATATGGGGAAAGGAAAAGGAGAAAAAAGGGAAAAAGTAAAAAAAGGGGAAGTAAAGAGAAAAGAGATGTAATTAGGGTTTTTGGAGGAAGGAGAGGGGTGGTATATATACACACACACACATATATATATATATAGAGAGAGAGAGAGAGAGAGAGAAAGAGAGAGAGGGAGAGAGCGGGTGTAACAACAAAATTGTCAAATCGTGTAATAGTAAAATTGTTCAATTGTTAGATTAAGTTTGAATGGTTGTATATTAGAAATGATTAAAATTATCTTACTGGAATTCTCCGACCGTTTTATAACACTACTGGTCCCTACCTTGAGCAATAAGAATGCATAATTACTCTCCAAGCTTATCAGAATAATCATGAGGAAATCGATCATAAACGAAAAATGACATGTTCAATAATTAATTAATCAGAGCTATGGATCGCAAGCTCTTGAAGGGTTGAAATAAAGTTCACACACACACACACACACACACACACACACACACACACATATATATATATATATATATATATATATATATATATATATATATATATACTTCATAAAGTGTGGTTGGTTCTGCACAAAGCCTTCACCACAATAATCAAATCATATGTGTTGGTGTCTGGGCTGTCGGTTCGTAGGAACTGAACTGATTTACACTCATAAGTCGGATACGATGGGAGAGTAAGGTATTGTTGAAACTTGACTAATGCATGGAATAATAATGCAACACAAAATGTACTTAGAACAAAATGTATTGAAACAAGAAAGTGTACACAATATTTACATATAGTCTTTTGTATATTCCTGGTAAGACCGTTCCTGGAGAATGTGTTGACTGAGTCGCAATCGGGCAGAGTCTCTGGTTGAATCTCTTGATTCCTCCTTCTTCCCGGTACCAACCATATTTATATGGTCGGTACTCCACTATGCAAATTAGATGGATCCTACCACAACAGTTATATATATATATATATATATATATATATATATATATATATATATATATATATAATTCCAGGATTATTTTCAAACATATTCAAGATGATTTTCGCCCGCACTAACCTTCTACTGGTGTAACAAGCTGCCTCACAAGTTTCGCGTACCATTTCATTTTCATGTTTTTTTACTACTCTTTGGGTTGTCATTGCTGAAACACCTCTCTCACGTGCCAAACGTCTTATGGATTGAGTTGGATCTTTTCTAATTGTTCTCTTGAGCTTTAAGTTGAAATGACGATCCCTCTTCCTGTTGTGACCTCCTCCTGATCGAGTTCTCTCCACTGTTCCTTGCTTTTAAAACTTATTCTCCAAAAGTTATTCAGCTAGAAAGTTAAAAGATAAAAATTGTTTTGTGTCAGCCCCACTGTTTTCCCAAGTGAGCAATGGCGAGAGGAAAAAGATCATTCAGGCCTTCAGTAATGGTATCAACATTCATGCTCTAGCTTCCATCTTCAAACTTCATTAAAGAACTATCAAGAGAATGGTGAATAACTGAAGAAAAATTTCAGTGCTTCTAACGGTAAATGTTGTCAAGGTGGCTCAACGTCATATCTAAAATCGTAGAAAAAAGAAACTCAATTAGTTTTTTTTTCTGGATATTAAGCATTTTGGGGGATAGACAATTATGCTGTTACACCCGGAATATATAAGGGGCTGCAAAAGTAGGTATACAGCGTTATGTTTATACTGGTGTTATTTTTAAATGCATGTATAATCAATACAATACGTTTTGTGTACACTTTGTTTTTCATTACTGTATATCTACTTTTGCATATATCTTCCACTCATTACCTTCTATAAAAAAACAAAAACAAAAACAAAGAAAAAAAACAACAACAAAAAAAAACAAAACAACTAAAAAGCAAAATCGAAATAATATAATTAGCGGCATACATATCATCAATCTATTTTTAGTCTTCCTTTTAAATTATTTGCACTATTTACATTGTTTGGACTGTTGTACTCATCTTTGTTTCCATATTCACTCCATTTCGGCTGTTGTACACTCCGGCCTTTTTCAGGTGATCGGAATCTCGAACCGAACATTTTATTTCATTCCACCGGAGTAGATTGTTCTATTTCCACGTGCTATGCCTCTTCCAGGTATCTTAGTATCAGTTATCTCCATTTTAACTCAACTCGACATGTTTTTGTTCACGTCCTCTGTAGCCTGGTATTGAACTCACAACTCCTTGGGTCAAGTCACTGGATTCAACCCAAGCTTTTATCCACTGGGCCATCATATTTTGATAAGCGATAGATATTTTAGTTTCCCTTCTTTAAAATTCCCCTTACCTCCATTATGTTTCACATATGCATTCCTGGTTACGTAACAACGTTTGAAAAGAAAAAAAAGAGAAGCAAAACAAATAAACGTGACGTTTTCTAAAATCACATTCATTTTTTCTTTTTCTACATTGTTTACTAGTTTGGCAGATGTTTCTTCGTTGTTTTGATTTTCAGGCTATCATCTCCACCCCAGCGGGTTAAAAGTATTTATTTATTTACTTAATTTATTTTTATTTTATTTTTTTAAAATTTTTTTTGGCTTTCCATCAAGAACGGAGTATCGAATGTTAGAAAAGGATTAGATGATTCGGTAATTTTTTTTTATTTCCTTTTTCGTTTCTCTTATCGGAAGAAAAAGGAAAAAAAATCAAAAAAGAAAATCACAAACGTGAAAAATATCAATTCAGTCCAATCGATCGCATGTTTCTAACAGGGAGAGATAAAAAAAAAAAACAAATGTAAAAATATATAGTTTTATTACTGTCTGTCACGACTTTTCAGTCATTTAATTTATTTATTTATTTCTTCATGCATTAATTCTTATTTTTTGTCATTTTTCATTTGACTAGGAAACAACCGTTTTTTTCTCGAATTAGTTAACTTTACTACTTTCCTTCCTGTAAACAAGGAAACTCTGTAAAAACAATTTGATAAAAAGAAAGTTACAAACATAACAAAAGCTTCAGTCAAAATACACCCTTGTGCAAATTAAAACAAAATAATTTCATTATTATTTACTTTTTTTCGTACTTTTCAAATGAAACATGACCAAGTGACATCTTAGTACTTTGTATGTCCATTCCACGAAGTCGTTTCTAGCAGACTGACCACAGATTCTAGATTCGATTTAAATCAGGAGAGTTTATAATACTTTGATTTGCTCACTGTTAAGGCTTGCGATTGTATTCGTGCATCATTACAATGTTCGTACGCTTCCTTGGAGTAACATCCATCGCAGACAATGGCCGTAGGACAACTAATCGACAGCCGAGACAATAGTATCTGGGTGTGATAAAAATCTTTTGCAATCATTGATGACGCAATATTTTTAAAAACCAAATAAATTTCATCATATACCTCGAAAATAGATTCATATTACTGTACAGCATTGCAAATGACCTAATCTGAAGGAAAATAGAAATCGATTGCATCCCTTCACTCCAGTGACTGTATGGTGAAAGAAAGGCAACTAAAACAGTTGTTTCAATTAATTTGCACGAGGGTGTACATTTAAGGAGATTACTCATTTGTTAACAACGCGACTCCTTGCATTGGTAGCACCAAATAAAGCAGACTCTTATTCTTTAATTTTTAATCATTTCACCCCAAGGACGGCGATAATGCCAGTAAAACGCCAGGGGGCGTGAAAGGGAACGGAAAGACTTTAGTAAGGAAAAAATCTGTTCTTATGAGCTCTTCTACTTGATACCATGACCGCATGAATTTAAGAATAGTACTAGACCGGCAATTTGGTCTCATCATTTTGCTGATGGAATTGATATATGTTACTGTAACTTTTATTCTCAGTTTCTTTTCTCATACTTCTCACGTGTGGAATCCTCTTGCTTCTCTGTCACCTATAATCTTCAAAACTTTAGATGCAATCGCTGTCTTCTTGAAGCCTGTTATTTTATTGTCATTTCTCCTTGCTAAAGTCTTCTCATTCTCTTACTCGCTCAGTAACCCCTTTACGCCTTAGTGGCTTTATCGCCTTGCTTCAGGTGAATTGATTAAACAAAATAAAAATAAAACCATAACCTCATAAAATTGGGAATTAGCCAGATCGAATGACATGATACTTAAATGAATTATGCCCGTATCGTTGATAAGAAGATTAACTAATCGTTGGATGATATATGCTGACCGACAATGCACCATCAGCTGACGATGGTACCAGTTTAAGCGTTAAAAATCTTTCGCATTCGTGTCTAATCACAAGGAAACCTAAGCAAAGCACAGAAGTCTACAGAAAGTGACTTGTCCAGGAAAGATATAATTGCATTTATTGGTAACACAATATAACAACAGTAAGGAAGTTAATATATATATATATATATATATATATATATATATATATATATATATATATATATATATATATATATATATCCACAGACGTACCCATAAAAGAAAAAAGTGTAAGAAAGGGCGCCCAGAAAACAGACATAAAAATAAATCAATTTATTTTCAAGATATTATCATCTAGCGGCCATTTTTTCAGGCTGCCTTCTCGTTTCATAATTTTTGGCAGACAACTTGACAAAAACAATTTCTATGTTTGCCAGGATGCAACAGATTATATTATTAGCTTTACACGACCATATCCGATATATAGATACATAGATACACACATATATATATATATATATATATATATATATATATATATATATATATATATATATATATATATATATATATATATATGCTGGAAAGACTCCAGAATAAAAAAAATGTAAGTGTTTTAACACTATACCGGGCACTTTTTATATGTACTTGTTTTTATATTTTTTGATTGCAAAGGAATAGAAAAAGGATCTTGTGTTCTTTTGAACTGACGTTCTATTCATATATAAATACGATATGATTAACATGACTGTTATACTATCTACATTTCACTGAATTCTAAGTCTTATTATGCCTTTTAAGTACGAAAAATGATTATTTTACCTACTTACGTATATCCTACTACTACTACTACTATTAATGATGATGATTATAATGTACGTTCGACGTATAAAAGTCCAGCAGCTCTCAGGTGAATTGAAAGATGTCGAATATAATAGTTCAGTCCGACAAGATACATACAAACAAGACAGCATCTTATAAAAGATTGTCGGTTACGCTACAAAGATCCTGCTTTGAATACAGGTTATTTGGTCCTTTCATTTGCTTCCCTTAGATATTGGTGGTATCTAGGTTTATATATATATATAGGAAAGAACACGTTAGGTAAATAATCCGGAGTTATTCAGTATTTTTTTTATTTTTAAAAAACAGTGCTAATATATATATATATATATATATATATATATATATATATATTGTTTTTTTTATTTTGTTGGTATCTTGGTTTTTTTTTGGTTTGTGTAAGGTATATTACGTTATCTCCGTTGTATAAAATAGAGGTTATTTGTATTTTTTGTAATGATGTTTTACAAGATATTAGTTTTTAGTTTTCGATTTTTAAGTAAAGCACTAAGAAACTTTTTTCGAGTCTGTATTTTGATATTTTATTTAGTAATTTGTGTTGGTCTGAGAAGGTGATTATAGCTAGTTTCTCCTCCAAAGTAAGTTTACATTTTTGCCTCAGCCCATGGGCTCGTTTTTGATCCCGTATTAAAAACGGCCTTGTCCCACATCCTGCCACGCGGTGGGTGGGTAAGGTAAATATCCTTGCTTCGGCAATTAGTTGGAGACTTGTCTCCAGCTGTGCTGGTCAAACTCTCTGCCTCTGTGTATAGAGGATCCCCAGACGAGGCTATGTCGAAGGGCAGAGTCTTGTCTTGGGAAACAGCTACCCGCCCCAATTTTATACGGTGTCTACAAAGAATTTTTAGCCGAGCCTACTGGCTCGGGTACCCTACGTTAAATTCGGCCTTGTGCCACATTTTGACCGCGTGGGGTGGTTGGTAAATATCCTTGGTTCGGGAATTACTAGCCTGTTAACCGATTCCCTGTCTTTTAGTAGTGTATTCTCTTTTCCAATAAACCCCTCTTTCTTTCATCTACGCGCGTGTTGCTGTTCATTCATTCGAGTACCACCTTTTTTTGTTTGTAAATTCTTTAAGTATACAACAGTTTCAACCAGGATTAGATTCAAACTCACAGCGAGAAAGACCCCAAAACAATGTCTGTAAAACGTACAACAGTAGTAATTACGGATTTAAACAACTTACGTTGAAAATACTCAGTGAAATTACACAACAAAAATAGAACAACTGGCTGAATTTATTAAAGTATTACACGCTAGTTTTGTACAAAGGTTCGTGTATTTACTGTTCTCCTCTGTAGCTAATTTTTGAAGTAAAACGTAATTTTCTCCTATCCAGTCCATTATTCGCACCTTTTCGAAAAGATCGTTTCGTATCTACAAACATAGGCAGGGAAAGTTACACCATTGTCCAGGTCATACATGAATTCTGATAACGAAGGCTTTGTAACTTATGCAGGCAATGTAAATTCACAATCTGAATGGTTTAAATTAGGTGATTTTTCAGTCGACATGTTTGAATGTTTATTTTTCGTCCAGGGACTTACAGCGGCGAAGGACAAAGGTATCAGATCAAAGATTGTGACAATTATGTATCAAGACCCTCAAATTACGCTACAGAAAGCGTAATAGGAATGCCAGAAAAAAAGAGACAGATTGAATCGTGCTTTTCGATTTATGGGAATTACCCATAAATACATTTTGCAACAAAGTAGACGTGTCAGTAAAGGAAAAATTTGAAGAAACAGTAAAATTTATTTCTTGCTTTTAAAACAAGATTGAAGGAAATAATTCCTTGTAGAACGTCTTAATTCCAGAAGTAAGGATATTTATCTTACCTCCCCGCGAGGCAGGTTGTGGCCCAAGGCTGTTTTTTTTTTTTTTTTTTTTTTTAATGCGGGGCAAAACAGACCCCGTAGGCACGGATAAAAATTCCACCTGTACAATTTCTGAAGAAAAATGTCTCCTGGTTTGTAAAATTTGGTCGCAAGTTTTTTTTTTCTTTTTACCACTCTTTTTACCACTCTTTTCGTTGGACTAGGCAACAGCCTGTCAAACACTGACCAACTATATGATTTTAAAGAAAAAGTTACAATTAACTTTTTATTTCAGAGACCTTCCGGCCACATTAAGACACGCGTACGATTACCGAATTTAATCAATGTTGATCCTGGCAAGTTCCTAAATGGGTTATCGTTTGGGAAGATCAGGTGTTATAAGCTTGGATGTGCGGGTGGTGTAATGGATAATGGCTCTGAATTGTTAATTGGATAGCAGAGTTCCAATTCCAGTCAGGTTCGTTGTATTCACTTCCGCGCAAATAACCTCGGGAAAATTATGAATCCATCTCTTCTCCCCTCAAGATATTGGTTAATTCGTAAAAGTTTGCCAGTAAAAAAATTATGTACCCCCCCCACAAAAAAAAATGCGTTCACAATATTTAGATTTCGGCATTAAATAACATATATATATAGATGCTGGATACATGGCACAGTGGATAAAGGCGTTAGTTAGATCCAGTGACAGGACCCAAAGAGTGTGGGTTCAATACCCGGTTAAGGCAGTGGAGAACTTTCAGAGGGAAATTAACAGGAGATAACTAATAACTGACATCCATCAAACATGGCATGTGGAACTAGAACAGTCTACCCCAGTGAGCGAAATAAAGGGTTCAGTTCAGCATTCCAACCACCTGAAGAAGGCCGGAGTGTACAACGGCCGTAACGTTGTAATAAATATGGCGACAAAGATGACAATAACCCGAATAATGTAAATAGTGTACATAATACCTCATCTCAGATATATAGACAGATGTTGATATGCTGCTCAACAAAATAATTATGATTTAACTTCCTAGACACTGAACGAGCTTTTTACTCAAGCTTTTTCAAAGAAGATCATTGATAAATACAAATACAAGAAGATTTAATAATTAAGAAGATTTTAATATTTAAACAATAAAAGAACTTATAAAACACTCTAAAAGTAAAAGTAAACATTATGTTTCATTTCGTGACAAAACAAAACAAACATTTTAGAGCAAGATTTGTAGGTATCAATAAAATACCATTTGTCTTGTGGCTTTGAGATATTTAGCATTTACCATAAGTGACGTTTACTTGGTTATTTTCTAAGCGTAGCTTAGATGTGGAACAAGGCCGAAAGTACGGGCCACCTAGTGAGGATCGAACTCACTTTGTAGACGTAAATGATTTAACGGGACAAACTTGTTAACCATTACATCACACTGAGGTGCCCAAAGTAGCCTTTGAATGAAGCAAGTTTTCTAAACTTATGTATATATCCAAGTCCAAATATGTAGATTTTCTGTATCTATATATCCCTGTCCACACACACACACACACACACACACACACACACACATATATATATATATATATATATATATATATATATATATATATATACCTATAATTCTCAAGATGGAGATTTACCCCCCCCCCGGAGTCAGGTTGTGACACAAGGTAGGTTTTTAACGTGGGTATCCGTTTTTTTTTCACTCGGTTGTCATAGCTGGTCCAGGCTAGTCGTAGCCGTGATACTACCAGGGCAGGGACGGATCCCTAGTGTGTGTATGAGTTATGGGGTCCACCCCGTTAAATACCCAAAGTAAGTCAGAATATGGACAGAGAGAGTGAGAGTGAGCAGAGATTGTGATTGAGTTGGAGGTAGAGTAATAGTGTGAGGTAACCGCTTGTAGAAGTCTCAGTTACAAGCACGGAGACTCGAAGGAAGTCCTACTTCGAGACTGTATATATATATATATATATATATATATATATATATATATATATATATATATATATATATATATTATATATTATATTTATGCTACTAACTGCGTTCCTGGATTTACTAACAGTATTACCCATTGTATTATTGTGTAAATACATTTAATTTCTTATCTTTAATTCCTGCGTTTGTCATTCATTTGAAGACCGAATTTCATCTCGGAATCCACAACAAATTGGCGACGAAGATTCGAACCCACACGGAAAAGAAAAGATACTCACGCGGAAAAGAAAAGATCAACAAAAGAAAAATCTTCCCTCGTCGTCCAACAAACAAATTGGCACACACACAGAAAAAAAAAAAATTCGCGTCGAGCGATTCGAACTCACACAAGAAGAAATAGAAAAATCTGTCCCTCTTCCACAACAAATTAGCGACAAAGAGTTACGAGGAGTTAAAAATACGATGTATGTGTGTGTGATCGGCTGTTGTTTATGTGTTTCCACAGTTTTCATCCGATTTCGATTAGTTTTTTTTTTGTTTGTTTGGTAGATAATTCTTCCGTACGGGTTTTGAGCGCAAATTGTCTGGAAAGAATTACAACCATGAAAGTGAAAAATCGAAAAAAACCGATATTTTACAATTTGCGCTAAAAATAGAGTACAATCAATTTAGAGAGTTGAAATCTAAGACAGATGATTATTAGAATTATAAAAAATTATATTTTAAATAAATGTTATCGTATATTATTATTATTATTATTATTATTATGACGGTCCATGGAAGTGGTTCCATCCTTGCTAGATTGAGAACATCCCCCCATTCAAATTGTTAACCCCCCATTTGGGGACATGCCTCAGTTGCACCCACTTGTTGTTACTAATATTGGTTTTCGGATGGGCTGACTTTAAACTTAAACTGCTTCAATTAAACGGCAAAAATTTCCCAGTAATGAAAGACCCGGTCGAAGATGGGTTATACTGCTAGTATATATATTAGTTTTCCAATCATTATGTTTGGGTAGCTATGTTTTGAATTCCTGAAAGTCGTTACAGCTAACATTTATTTCTTATTGTTACAAATACTGTCACAATTCCGAAAATCCTCCAAATTATATATTAATTATAACAATACTTTAGTAAAGGACAATTATATTCAAGATAAAGAGAAATTAGTTTTGGAACCAAATTTTTCTTGCTCTTAATCTCTACTTTTTATTTTGTATTTCTTAATCTTACTATTATCACAAATCAAAACTAAAAATTCTTCCCAGTGGGATGACGAGATTTGACATAGACTTCCGGTTTGGCTTGGTTTGGTCTGGTTTACGGCATATCAAATTCAATGGGTTATTTAATGACGACAGTATTTTTAATGCTTGTAATATTTCTTTTTGCAAAAACGTATTGCTGGTATTAAAACCTATTTTTACAATTTATTAATGTTTTGATCCCAGTTTGGGGTAAACTATTTACCCATAGCTGGGACTCTAACAGGTGCTACCACCCCGGGTCCAGGTGGACCTGGGAACACTAGCAATTAACAGGTGGTTCCACGCTCCTCAAAGCCTTCTGATCAGAAGCCTTGCTGTTGGATATAGTTTATCGTCTTTCGCAGGACGGATAGACCTCCGGTTCAGTCGAGATATACGCTATGACTTGGCCTATAGTAAAGAACGCCATCAACCAGTCAAATTGAAATTAATTTGCTCTACGATTTAAAATATATATTAGTTTACATTGATAAAATATATATCGCTCAAAATAACGTTCCAGAAAGTTGGAGGTTTGGAAGATGGCCGGTCTTGGAATATTCTGAGCTTTCGCTCAGAAATATGTGGGTTGCTGCTATCTTCCAGCACTGATTAAAAAGATTCTTCTCTAAATATGACTTAAAATATCCATCAATAAGTAAGGCTTAAAATACTTCTGCAATAAATATGGTTTTAAGAGTTTTTTTTCAATAAATGTCTTAAAAATTAAATTTCTTCATGGCCCAAAAAGAATCTTCAAATATACA
Source organism: Acanthosepion pharaonis (assembly GCA_903632075.3). NCBI lineage: Eukaryota > Metazoa > Mollusca > Cephalopoda > Sepiida > Sepiidae > Acanthosepion > Acanthosepion pharaonis. The sequence continues at coordinate 827,520 of CAHIKZ030004860.1, read as the reverse complement.
ATTTAACAGGATTCTCCAATAAATATAGCTGAATTTTTATTTTAATATGTGCGGTTAAATATATTTTTCGAAAAATATGGCTAACAAGATTCATTCTAGTATAAATATGACTTAAAAAGATTAAGAACTATGAGGAGAACATATTCTTCAATAATTTCAAGATTCTTCAATAATCCGAGCTTAAAAAAAGATTCTAGTTTATAAATAGCCCAGACAGAATTTTTTTACCGACATATGGCGTAAAAGTTTTTTTTAAATCTATATGTAAAGCATTCTTCAAAGAATATAGCATAAAACAATAATTAGAAAGTACGTATAAAATATTCTCCAATAAATTGTAGTTAAGAGAATTCTTTAATAAGTTTATTTAAAAGTATAATTTAAAATATGTTAATTAATATAGGGTGTGCAGTAAGTAATTACCTATCACGCCGTTATGAATTATAAGTCTATAGAACCCTGATAGAAACGTAGTAAACTGCGACTATAGATTGTGTACCATTCTTGTAAATGGCAGTGGATCGATTATGGTGTATGTTGGTGTTTAACCTTATGCAGAATCATAACTAAGAAGCGATATATTTGACATTGTTTATAGCATGATTTCCTAAAGGGTACAAAGACATTAAAAGTATTTGTGTTGTGTATACACATGAAGAGAAGGGGTCTTTCACGTGGTGTAATGGTTCGCTAGATCAATTAACTCTGTGTTGTGAGTTCAATCCTCATTGGATGCTCCATAATTATGGCCTTGTGCCACATGTAAGCTACGCTTTCTAAGTCGCTATACAGAAAGCTCGTAGGTGTCACTTGTGGTTTAACAAGATTTTAAATATCCGTCAAGTTCGCTCTGGAAGATGATCCACACTGAATGAAGAATTTTTAAAGTGACTATTGAATTGTATCCACATCAAGGCAAATTGATTTGGCGCAAAAACAGAATTTGCTAGTTAGTATCTCATTTCAGAGATGAGTACTGTATTTTTTTATGATATGCCACATTCTTTGCCCTGAAAAATCTCCTAAAAATAACCCTGCGTCTTAGCATTAAAGATCAAATTGTAGAGAGGTCTTTGCTAAACATCACGAAACCGAATCACGAGATACAAGTAACCACGAACCCCAGACGTATAATATAAGATTACAATTATCATTAATATGTAATAAAAACCGTATATTCTGTTAATATAAAACGGTATAATTTTTTCAGGGTATTGATGATGACCAGTAGGCAGCTTCATACCGATACTGCAAGTTATTGTATTATTTGTTTTAATAAATTAAGTAAAGCATGGTCATCAGTTGAAAGATGATCCCGAAATGCAACTTGCAGGTCGGGAACACTAGAATCAAGCAGAGTCGGAAGTTTAAATATCTAGGAAGCGTTCCGACAGAGGACTGTAAATGCGTTCCGTAGACGTATTGGGATATCGAAGGTCGCATTCCAAAGGCTGGAGAGAGTAGTGCGAGACAGGAGGATTTCTTTGGTAACGAAGAAAAGAATACTGAGCTTTTACGTGACATCTGTCCTTCGTGATGGCAGCGAATATTGGACGATTTCCTCAAAGATGAAGGAGAAACTCGAGAAGGCGGAGATGTGGTTCTACCGAAGGATGCTAAGGATATCATAGACCGAGCGTGTAAGCAACAATGAGGTTTTAGGTAGGATGCAAGGAGGAGGTTTATACTTAACATCAAGATGAGGCAGCTGAAGTTTCTGGGACACATAATAAGGAAGGAGGGCCCGGAGAATCTGATACCCATGGGTCGAATAGAGGGAAAGAAAGACAAGGGAAAACAACGCTTGGATATACCTAGTGGCCATAAACAAGTGGATGACAGAACGTAGACTGGAGGAGGTGGCAGATGAAAGGAAGTTTTTGAGAGCTGAAAGGGATAGAGGGAGGTGGAGAGCCATGATCGCCTACGTCCTGAAAGGACACGGCACTCAAAAAGAAAGAATGTTAATTACTGTAATAACACGAATGGATAGTCCATGCGTCATCTGTTTTGATGTAATGGAATAAGCAGTGACCTCCATGAATGATTACACTATAGGTAGTAAGTATTTTTCACCCCTCCCCTTCCTTTTTAAAAATGGAAAAGAAGGAAAAAAGAGTACCTTCCTTTTTAATCCTAAAAAAGTAATAAAAATGGCTAACTTTAGAAACACCTGCTTAATCCTAAAAAAAGAACCCCAGGATAAAGACAATTCAGAAGAATACCCGGCCTTAGAATCTTCTTCCTCTAGTGAGGAGGCTGTTGGTGGCGAAATTAAAATTATGGAGGCCAATAATGGCCAAGAAAGAATCCCCAAAACGTCCGGTGGGCAATAATGGCCAAAAATTAGGCAAAAATATAGAGGCCAAGAATGGCCAAAAAGACAAGACCAGTAATAACGCTGAGACCGGGGATTCGCCCTGTTGTTGGAAGCCCCCACCTAAATGCATCATCGATATTGCGGATTTCTTGGAGCGTGCTTGTAGTAAAAGGTGGGCTCTTGGAGGACCCATTGAACTGAAGAAGATCAATAAAAGAATAGTTTTGGTCTTTGTCGTCGACAAGCGTACGCGCAAAATTTGCCGTTCGATGAAAGACACAGAAAGTGGTTAAAACACTAGATTCTTTTTACTCTTAACAATTCGAAGTGGATTAACCACTTCGAATTGTTAAGGGTAAAAGCTTTTTCATGTGGGACATATTGTTACCCACAGCTGAATGCGTAAATCCCATAAGATCTAATACTCCGAACAGAGTACAAAGGCAGGAGAAGGACCATAGTAGCAATATACGAGGTCTCCCTCTATTTATCGGGGAACACCTGGCGGCATTCTTGTCTCAGTACGGAGAAATTCTAGGTGTTTCCTGCGATAGCCTGACTGGGGGATGAAATTTTGACATCATGTTGGACTGTAAAGCCTTCATTTTCATCCCCAACTGTCTGGATGTTAGGGGCCTGAAGCTACCGGTCATAGTGACCGGCCGTAATCCAGTTAGTTGAAAGTGTGGAGCGACTGGTCACCTCTTCTCTTCCTGCCCAGAGAAGAATGCCTCTGAAAGTCAGGCCCCAGTTGACCAAACTCCCCCTCTGTCCACGTCTTTGAAATCCGCCTCGCCTGTAATGAACATGCCAGCTTCCGGGACCGGAGTGGTTAAACCCCCGGTTGGGCTTACAACTAAGCCTCCATTCCCCTAAGAGCTTTCTCCCGCTGCAAGTGCAGTTGTGGAGGAGGGAGAGTGGTAATGGCAAGTTGCTAGCAGGGCCAGACAGCGTGTCCATGAACTCAGTTCCCTGAAGCCCCCGAGACAAAAGATACTAACAGTCCCACACCCTCTGTCAACAGTAAGGGCGACGTTCCGGCGTTAATACCGACCCTGAATGAACTCCAAAAACATACGATACAGGATATGAGAAAACTGAAAAAATCAAAAACTTAAAGGCGAAATTAGACCGCCAACAGAAAACAAAATCCTCCCGCATTAAAAAAGCAACTCTATCCACATCCACTGCCCCTACATTCAGCACAGTCTCCCAAGCTTTCTATTTCCAGTCACTCAAAGACCGCCTCTACAAAGAAGGCCACTCCCTCCACACCTTCTGACCCATCACTTTCTTCTCATCTCTCAACCCCTCTCAGTAGAGAACCCATCCCTTTCAGATAAACTTATACACCTCGCCACACCCCCAGTCCTTCTCCCATTAAAACTCCAGAAATGCCCCCTCCCCAAAACAAAAGACTCAGAAGTCCCACACACGACTCAAGTGAAAGAAGGAAAAAGCAGAAACACATCTTCAACCCTGTGGAAGATGTGTGTAGAATATCCCCTGCTTAACCGGAAAAAGCCCAAGACTACGGGAACCGCATTAAAGATTTAAGGTACCTCCTATCAATGAAGCGTTTCGCGGAGAAAGATATTGAGGAGCCCCAAAACTTTCCCAATGCTGAAAGAAACTTGACCGTAATAAGAACTGGGACGGGGGCCAATCAAGCTTGGGCCATGGTGGATGAAGCAATAGCCTAGTTTAAAATGTCTCCGCCCATTGCTATCGTTCAAAATGATAATTTGAAAAAGAAATGAAGGAATTTTGTGCTGGAAGAGTCCCTGTTTTTGTTCACCTCTCCCTTTATAGAGCACTAAAATTGACTTCCCATGGGATATAGGTGACCATCAAGGCTGAGATGGGTCACGAGTCGATGGAAGAGGCGGTCGGTATTCTTACTCTGTCCATGTTCAATTCAGGAAAGCAACTCTAATTGCTTAGATAAATGTCTCTCTGGTTAGCTAGTATAAATGTCCGAGGCTTGAGGTCGGAGTCTCGCAGGGCGAGACTCTCTCGCGAACTTCAGTGCTTCGGGGTGAATGTTTGTTGCGTACAAGAGACCCAGTTTTCTTCTCATTGCTGTGAGAACATAATGTTTAAGAGGTTCTCTCTTTATTTAGCATGTTTTGATGGTTGTTTGAGAGGTGTCTCTTGGCTTTGAAGGCGGCGTGTACTCTTGTTTTCGCAGATCCGGCGGGCAGACTTTGCATGATGGATGTTACCATAAAGGATAAAGCTCTGCGTCTCGTTGGGGGGTTATGCGTCGAATAACCATTCTGAGCGGCCTGCTTTGTTTCGGCAGATCAAAACGTTCTTGACGACATCTCGTCGAGTAGTTTTAGCGGGGGATTGGAATGCCGACCTTGACCCCGATATAGATCACATAGGGCCAAATTCGGGTACTAACAACCGGGACGTGAAACCATTTCGGGACTTTATCGACAGGTTTGATCTTGTCGATAAGTACCGTAATGAGCACCCTCGGGAGGTAGTTTTGGACAAATAGTGGCAGCTCGGCTCCTGGGATGCGTTCTAGCTACCTCGACAGAGTCTTAGGAGAGTCGATGTAGAGCTCTTAGGGTGTCCAAGTTTCTATTATATAGTTTATTCGGATCATAAACTTGTCCGGGTCCGCGTAAATTTAGATAAGCCTAAGGTTAGGTTGGCTGGCCACTAGAAATTAAACTGCTCATTATTTGGTGAGCAGGATTTCCGGGACCAGCTGCTACTAATGATACATAGGAAATTGACGGGGGTGGTTATAGGGAACGCCTGGTGGGATAAATTAAAATTAAAAATTAGAACGTTTGCTGCTCCCTTTAGTCGTCGATTCAGTCTAGATAGATTAGCGGTGCAAACCTGCTTTTGAACAAAAAGTCGATCGGGCAGTTAAATCCCGTGATAGTGGGAAAACAGCCTGAGCTAAGGCAGAGTTATCCTGCCGGATAAGCGGAACGTGACAAGCGCGGATATATGCGAGACCTTTCGGGATTACTTTCAGGAATTTTTTACCAGGAAGCTCGGTCTGAGCCCTGCTCAGTTTGACGTCTATTTAGCCGACTTTCCCTGCCTTGAGGATGCTGAAGCAACTGGTGCGAGGGTCCCATCACAAAATCGGAAATCTGGGAAGAGCTGAAATAGGCTGGCCTGGATAAATCTCCGTGACTAGATGGTCTTCCCTACGAAGTTTACTTGAGGCAGTCGCCCGTTTTTTGTGCTTTTGCTGGAACTGATTTTCAAAAACCTCAACGCTTCACCATGGGTGTGCTGAAGTTGCTGCGTAAGGACAAGAACGGTGGGGATGGGTTAGATAACTTTCGCCCTTTAACCAAGTTAAACACAGAGTCAAAGATTTTGGCGAAGATTTTAGCCAACCGTTTGCAACTTGTCCTGTCTTGTCTGATTGGCTCTGAACAGACTTGTGCTGTGAAGGGCAGGACTATTCAGGACAACTTTCATATGGTACGCTGATCTTAGGACAAGTCGACAGTGAAGGCGCGCTGATCAATTTAGATCAGTCCAAGGCCTTCGATATGGTTGACCATCGTTTCCTGTAGGCTGTCCTTTCGGCGGCTAGTTTCGGGCCCGACTTTCGCTTCTGGATCCGACTTTTGCATTCGACTCCCGGTGCGCTGGTGGACGTGAATGGAGTAAGATCGGAGCCTTTCGTATTGTCTCACTCCATTCATCAAGGTTGTCTCTTGACTTTGCTTTACGTTCTTGCGTTGGAACCTTTCCTTCGCGAGTTAAAGGCGAATCCAGTCATACGCGGAATTTCCCTACCTGGTGCTACCACCTCGGTCAGGTGTTCTGCCTATGCTGATGACGTTTCGGTTCTTGTGTCGATCAGAGCCGAGATTGACGAAGTCAGCAAAGAGATCAGTGGTTATGAGATGGTGACAAGGACCAAGAGCCGCGATAAGTCTGTTGGCTTGCGGTTGGGTGGGTGGGTGGAGGGGAGTTTCTTTTCCCGGACCTTTCCTCTGGACGGATGGGCCGATCAAGATACACGGCGTCTGGTCCGGTCCTGATATCCAGTTGGAAATGAATTGGTCGGAGGTACAAGGAAAGGCCGGAATCGCAATTAATTTGTGGTCTTGGAGGAATCTTTCTTTGAAGGGGAGGGCGGAAGTATGTGTTTCACATATCTACCCGATTCTCCTTTACCGGGTGATTTGTTGCCTGCATCAATCTGAAGGCAGTCTGGGTATGGCTAGCATTGAGATTCGTCAATATATGCTTCGCATCGCCTTCCTAGACCGAATGTGTCGCGAATCGGATGAGGAGGGCGCCTTTCTGGAAGGAAGACGTACGTAAGAACTTCCCATCCCTGAGAAGTGTGCACTCGAGCGAGGAGGCGGCACACCTACACCCCGAGCCGAATGCTCCTATCGTGAATGTCGTCGTGCTCTGAAATGCCTCTTACCGGCGTCGTTTGGCCTCTTCAACGTCCAGGCGTTGTTTCGTAGGGCACTAGGGAGTCCGTTTGTGATGATCTGATTGACGAGCTCGGCCTTACGAAGCAGGAGGCTCGCTCATTATGTCCATGGGCGCCTGGGTTGAAATCGCAAAAACGATGAGGCATTACTCATCTGGTGGGTGATTCGTCGGGCCCTCTCTGTCGCCAAAAGACTTTGTTCAGCGGGCTTGGAGAAATCTACGAACTGCTGACGCTGTGTTGGGGTAGTCCAGATCATTGGTCACGCCTTCTTTCATTGCAAGGTTGTAGTGCCGTTGTGCAAGTTTGTTGAAGGTCTCATAGTCCGCATGCTGCAAGGAAAGTTTTTTTGTCCTTGAGGCCAGTTCTGTTTGTAGCAATGTGGTGCTGCATATGACGAAGGCTGAACAATGTGTTCTTTTGCTTACTAGGCGTTATGAGAATCGTGATTTGGACGACACGTCAGAAGAAATTCTGTGATGGCGAGAAGTTTATTAAGCATCAACTTAAAGTCAAGATTAGGACGGAAAAACAGCGGCTCACCTCATCAGAATTTGCCAAAAGGTGGGCGAATCTTGCGCGTTTGTGCTGAGTAAAAGGGACTGACTTAGAGTGGCATTTTGATGCTAGTTAGGCATCAGAATATTGTTTTCCTGGGTTGAACTTGGGCAACCCATCCTTGAAATTAGGCTAGTGTAGATTTTCTTTTTTTTTCCACCAGTAAACTTAGCTAGGGCATGTTTGCTCATTGGCCCCTTTTATTTTTGTCCCTATTTTTCTTTAGTTTAACTCCCCCTCCCCCGTTAGGTGGTCAGTGATGTCAGTTCTCTGGTCGATGCGAGGCGCCTTTCGTTTTGCGTGTGTGTTTTTTGTATTTGTTGTTGTTTCAGAGTGAGTGCGTGTCTGTGTGAGTGCTAGAGATGGATGAATGTTTCTATATTATTATAGAACCGCATCGATTCCGTCCAGTTAACTCATATTTCTGTCACATTTAAGGTTTGTAGGGGTTTTATTGCTAACATGATTTTGTTTAGTTTTTTTTTTAAATGGTTTTATATTCCTATTGTTCATACACATTGGGGATTTTTTAACTTTTTGTTTTTATCCCCACCCCAGATGAATATGTGTACATACGGGGACTTTTTAGGATCTCATTGAGACAATGAGGTATTTTGATGAATGTAGTAAGAATGTGTTGTTTTGGTGCTAGGATTATTGTTTGTGTGTTTGGGTCAGTTTGTTGCTAGCTAAGTTTTTAATTAAGACAGATGATAACCGTCCTTTCCCTCACCCCACTTTTTTAGGCCCTGTGCCACATTTTCTGTGTATTTTTACAGAAAGAAATAAAAGAGTGAGAGCGAGTCGACGCAAGCACGTCCGATTTTCCAATTAGTGGCACTCACTACTAGATTGACCTGTGTGTATAACTGCCCCGTATTTCATATTGTACTTGTTGTGTACAATAAACCTTTCTTCTATTATCCACCTGGTGTTAAGTATTTATTCTCTTAGCACGGAATATAACATGTTTCTAAAAAAAACTTGAGACCAGACAAGGGCTAAATTAACATTTTTTCTGAGCGATTGTGGGTTAAAAAGTAACAAAATAGAGAATACAATGTACTTTGTTATCAATATAAATACAACTTGGGCATAAACCTAGTTCAGGCTGACTGGACTTTTATGATAAAGTGCAATTCCAGTAGCATGAAAATAAGTAGACATATAGAAACAGTTCACCATGGTTCCTTTGGGTGAGGCTGTAGTTTCATTTTTTAAGTAGATTTTAAGAACTAGTATACCTATTATTATAACAATGAAATGCTTTAAAAAGGTAAACCTCTGAATTATGTGTTAAATAACAAGAAAAAACAAGGGAAAATAACCAAATGCAAAAGTTACAGAGCATTTTCTAAGGCTAGAGTTTCAATATGTATTTTCCACTGAAAAGATTTACTCATACTTAATAATATCAAGCAGTGAAGCACGGATTCAACAGAAACAAAACATAACTGATATCATAGGGACAAAATACCACAGTAATCAACAGGTATCCAATATCAGTAATTCAGTGGACATCTGATGATGACTAGAGGGTACTAGTCGAAACGTTGTGTCTATAATGAGATCTATATGAAAAGAGATGAGAATAATAGTTCGAGATAAGAGAAGTATATTAATATGTTATGTTCAACACTCGGCGAATATCTCAGTGAATTGCGAAATCTTGGAAAGCGGGAATTTCGTGTGAAAGATGAGCTGAACGCTTTACTATTGGCCTCCATCTTCTAACCAGGAATGCCAACCTTTCATTTTCGCGTTGCCTTGTTACAGGTGATGAAAAATGGGCTTTCTCTGGTTGTCACAAAATGAGAAATCTGTGACAGCACCAAAACCAGAACTCGATCTTCAGAAGTTCTTGCGTTTTAACTGTTGGAATATGATTGGTGTCATCCACTAAAATCTGTTGAGCAATGGAATGACCATCAGTGAAGACATTTATTGCAAATAACTTGATGGTATTTATCAATCCACCCACGGGGATCGAATGTGGCACAAGGCCTTTTTAATGTGGGTATCTCTGAGCCCGTAGGCCCAGCCAAAAATAAATAACCATCCAAACCCGTCGAGGCGGGCCAGTTCCGTCAATCTCCCCCAACGAAACCCTACCCTTCGGCGGAGCTTCGTAAGGGTTCCTCTCTGCAAGCAGAGAGTTTGACAGACACCCGACCTGGCAGCTCACAAAGCGCAGATACTACACTTTGATCCTAGCCACCGGTGCAAATAACTTGATAGGGTAAACAAAACGTTTGTCGAAAGTGACATGCTTTGATAAGTAACATTTGTTAACGCCATTTCTGTTTATCAATACAGAATACCTTCGACGTAATACTTCGCTTACCCTATAAAGTTGTTTGTAATAAATGTCTGCAGTGATGGTCCTTCCATGTTCCAGTACTTCGTAATGGACGACAATTACATATTGCACTCTTTCATGACAATGAAAAAGGAACACTGTGCAAAATAAACCTAAGGTAAAAAAAAAAACGTGTTAGGGCCTTCAATATTTACATTTTAGATTTGTATTATTTTTACCACTAGATCATTTTCTAAGTGGCTGGATATTAGAAACAATGAAGTTTCGTTTAGCTTCAGTCGCTGAAAATGAAAGTGAAACCATTTTATTAACAAATATTTAAATGAATTCATCTTACATTTGTTTCTTTTTTATATCCTTTCTAGAGAAACGCGATTACTTACCGAACAATGTAATATTTCAAGGAAATCCTTCAATAATTATGGATTTAAATATTCCTCAATAAATGAAACATCAAATCTTTGTAAAGAAATAAAGCTCAGCATATATTTTAACCAATAATATTTTACGAATTTCTCCATAATTGAAGCGTCATTTCTTTCTTGAATCAATATAGCCTAAGTGATTCTTTAGTCAATAGTACGTTCAAAAATATTCTCAATAAGTATGTTTAAAAAACTCTGTTCAATAAATATGTCTTAAAAGTATTGATTAAATATCTCCCATTGAAAGTGATTTTGCTCAAATACTATTTTTTCTAATACGTAACCATTTTCCTTAATCTAAATAAAAGGTAACATTTAAAAGGTATTTTTCGTTTCATAGATTCGTTTTCTTGCACAGTTCGAAACGGGGATAGTATCGTTTTGTTTAAGTCGGTAAAAATGTCATAGACGACGGATCCCCAAAGATGGCGATGGAAATTACTCATAACAATTGATTGGCGAATCGAATTCGCATTCCAATAAAACGTATTTGCTTCTTGCAACTGAATTGCTCATTGAAATCAGTAATTTCAATCTGAATAAAGACGAATTAAGAATCTATTTTCCGCGCCAATGATATTTGAGTGGGACGATGAGGATTATGATCGCATTTAAATTTAAATAAGTTACTCATTAGCAAACTACTTGCGTTGTCAATAAAACCTGCAGAAAAAAAAAATCAGACTTGAGACACAAAGATCCGGGCTGAAATAAATTAAATATCTCTAAGCGGTTTTAAAGATCGGTTTTCAAACGCAATAAAAGCAAAAATCTAGAATGCTGATTTTCAAGTCTACGGTTTCTCACTGTTCAGTAGGTGGAGCAAGACAATATTTATGTCTAGTTTAACCTCGGAATATATTGTGGTAAGCGCAGGCGATATTAAGTTTATGCTATATAAAAGAAGTGTCCTTGCCGTAATGAATCTTAGATTAGAAATGGAAATCTTCTCGCTCGAATTCAAAGTCTGGTCTAGCCTATTGCGATTACTTTTATAAAAATACTTTTGGGAAGCGCATGGAACCGTCTCTTCTACCCTATCGGTAGAATAGCAGAATAAACCCTGTTTTATATGGTTGGCAAGCCGTCTAAGAAACTGTAAACGCTAAATTAAAACAGTGAAGAAGGCAACATGATAACACTCCACTGTCTTCCCCCCAAAACTGAAGGAAATTTACATATAAATAAAAGGAATGTCTTCCGAGTCATGATCATCTACGTCTTTAAGGAACTTAACATTAAAAATATTAGGTTGGTGCGAAAATAATGACGTAATAATGTCGTTTTTTGACGTTAAAAAATACGTCAAAAAACGACATTATTACGTCACTATTTTTGCACCAACCTAATAACATAAACATGATTAAGGCATAAGATTGAAAAGTAATCTTCAAGAAATAAACCTTTGTATTTCGAAAATCTTTAATAATGTACATGTGCTCTTCGACACGTTTCGAACCTGCATTCTCTTTTTGTAGGGAACGAACCGTATAGCCCGATACGCTTTCAGACCTCTCAACTACGAAGGACTTCAAGACAAAGTGAGGCTCAATTACTTTTTCTCACGTCTAGAAAATGCCTCAACAGGATCTTTTGAAGCCAATATTTATCGATATCCATTTTAGCTTAAATAAGATTTCTCTATGAAAATATAATTCGGAATAGCAGCATTCATCAGAAAGGAATCATAGAGTACCTCGGTTACTGTTTAGGACAGAGAAACAACCAACACGCTAAAATGTTGCTATCAAAAAAAAAAAAAAAAAAAAAAAAAAAAAAAAAAAAAAAGAGCTTTTTAATGTTGTATCTACTGCTTAACATGCTGGTAATATTATATCAGTATAATCCTGGGTGTTCTGGGCATGACGATAGACAACATCAGGCAGCAGGAGGTTTTGAGGAACGTTGAACCACCTCTTAAATGTTGTTGTTCACAGGTAAGCCCTGACCCGGGGTTATAGCACCTGTTAGGATCCCAGCTATGGGCATGTAGTTAACCCTCAAATCGGGGTCAAGACACTATGAAAGTATAAAAATAGATTTTATAATAAAATAGCAGCAATAGATTTTTGGAAGAAAAAAATATTACCAGCAAAACATTTGACTCTCGATAAAAAGCCTATTTACAAAAAATGCGCCAATGAAACCTGATCTATAAACAAAGAATACATGTTCTATTCATACAAATCTATCGTAAAAGTCTTGTCGGCATTAAATAACCCGTTGAGATTGATATGCCGTAAAATAAAATCAGTCAATATCCTGGGTGGTCATTGGAACAATACTGACCTCCTCCTTCTGCTTCTTCTTCTTGGAATTGGAGAGCCGAGTTCCAATTCTTGTTGGGTTCGTTGTATTCAATTACGCACTATAACCCCTGAGAAAAGGAAGAATCCATCACTTCACTCCATCTATGGATTAAATAGTAAGAATTGTATCACTTAACCGTTATTATCGAAAATAATAAAAATAATTTTGCACACAAAATATTCCAGCATTGAATAATCCATAGAGGTTGATATGTTGCACAGCAAAAACAACCTTTGCAGTCTCCTCCAGTAACAATCCTTCAAAATAAGAAGTGCTATCAGGTGATGTTATTCTAATTGTGAGAATATCTATGAGTTTAATTTTGGCTTTCATGAATTTTTTTGACGTAAAGTTACACCAAGAAAAAGTATACCCAATAGCAACGTTACATCCACGAAATCAACCAAGTAAAAATATATCTTTTTTAAAACTCTTAAAGTTCTTTCAGGACGAAGCGATCATAGTTCCGGATATATTTTTTCTCGTTTATTATATGCAAATTGTCATGATTTGCTGTGAAACATAACGTGGTTTCCCGTTGCTTTCTACATAAGTTTGAATTCATGCAGTTCTTTTTCCTTGTCTGACTCCAAGATTACAGTGTTCAATCTACATTTCTATTTAACCTGCGATGGGAGGAAATAGATTCGTACATAATCCATGGAGAGGGATGCGACATGGACGCAACAGATCTCAGGATATAGCCGAACATGTCTCACAACATATTTCTTTTGTTTATTATATGTAAAATAACGTTACTTTAGAAATATATTTGAGAGATTTCTCGTTGCTCACTCAATAATTTTGAATGCAAAGTCGTCCTTCTCCTAGACTGATTGCTACCTAAGGCTGGGCAGTCCAGTTTACTCTGTTATTTAACCTGCTGTGAGAAGAACTAGATTCATGCATCTGTGGTTTTGAGGATAAAACAGACTTTTATCGAAATATAATTACCAGCTTACAACATTCTTGTGTACTGTGTATACAACAATAAACATTTTTACGTTGTAGTAAATGTTAAGAATACGTTTTTACAATGGATAAAGAATATGAAACAATGTCAATATTATCCGTTTCCTTATAAGGAAACGTTTGGTATTCATTGACCATTACGGTCGCTTAAAATTTGAACATTTTGTATCTTTAAACAATTTTTCAGGAAAATAAGTTTTACTTCTACATCGCAGTTAATGCTGGAAAATTTCCTCGCAGATCTAGTCGAGTATTTTAACGATCTTTTTACTCTACAAATTAATCAAGCAAGGCGATAATGCCACTAAGACGCAAGGGCATACTGGATGGGAAAGAAATGAGAAGACGCTAGGAGAGACAGGGAACCCAATCCTAAACAGAAAACGATGGATATACCTCTAATCCTGCTCAAAAAGGAGGAGCGTAAACCGAGTAATAGGCGTACCTATCTACTTGCATTGAAAAAATAATAAAGAGTGTAGGTGAAATTGTTAGAAGTAGAATACATTTTGTTCTTATCTGATCTGAAATTCCTGTAGTACAATGTATGGGATGTCACTAAGTGGGGGCCTATTGTTGACAAACACTGACGGTCTCACTTGAGATCGAAAATGCAGAAAAAGTTGAACATTATAAAATCAAAAATGGCTAAATTTTTCATTTAAGACTAAATAATAAATACGCAACAGTAATTATATCTAAAATATAAAAGGCATATTTTTCATTATAATCATTTTTCCTCGATCCGAGGAAAATATATAAATAATATAATTATTTGTCTGAATTTCTATGATGACAAATTATTATGATTTACTATATTTCCATTCGGATTATTGTCCTGATGTGAGATAATAGTCCAAGATATAAATAAGAGGAGGAGGTACTAGTATTTATACTATTCATATCCGGATTAGGATAACTGTCCGAATATAAATAATGTAAATAATAATATAATTTTGCTGTATAAATACAACAAAACTTTCATGCCTTCCTCGTTTATATCAGTTCATTATCATTTGATCATAAAGGTTAACTTCTACCTACAATAAAGCAATTAAAGCACCCTGTAATCTGTTAAAAATGCCTCCTCTTTTGTTTTGGGAAGAATTTTTTTTTAATTCGAATTAAGATGGAATGAAATAGGCTAATTACAAGATCTCGTCGAGGTTAAAAAGAGAAGTTGTCATTTTAGATTAAAAACAAAAAAAAGAAATACGTCTCTAATAAATACACCCACAAACTGAATGGCGAAATCTACTGTAATTAACTTAGTTCTTTGTTTTCTCGATTTTCTTCAGTCTTTCCTGTCTAACGACTTCACTGACTTTCAAAGTCTAATTAGATTACGTTTTAAAAAACATACCTACGTTCTAGGTTTTGTCGTTAGCGTTTCTTTCTATGGAAACAAAGTTGTAACCTTCAGAACATTTGGTATTCGCCATATAAATTCTATGACTATGATTTGACACACGACAAGATCTTTTTTAATCAATTCACCACAATCAAGGCGATAATTCCAATAAGACACAAGATTTGGTTGGTTTGTTTTGTTTTACGGCATATCAACACCAATGGGTTATTTAATGCCAACAAAATTTTTATTGATGGTAATATTTTTTAAAAAATGTATAGCTGGTAATAATGTATTGCTGGTAATAATGTATTGCTGGTAATAATTTTGTTCTTTAAAACTGTATTGCTGGTAATAATTTTTTGCAAAGAATTTCTTGTTTTAAAACCTATTTTTACAGTTTCATAGTGTTTTGATCCCAGTTTAGGTGTTAAATATTTGGTCATAGCTGGGCGCCTAACAAGTTAAAGTGGACCTAGGAACATCAGCAATTAAAGAGTGGTTCCACGCTCCTAAAAACCTCCTATTCAAAGGCTTTGCTGTCAGATGTAGTTTATCATCTAACCCAGGACGCGGATGTAGTTTATCGTCATACCCAGGACGCTAAGACGCAAGTGAAAGTGAAAACTTTAGAATGAACTGGAAACCAAATCCTAAAAAAGAAAGAATGGATAAACTTTTACTCCTGTTCAGAAGAAAGGTGATGAGTGTGAACCCGATGATAGACGAACCTATCTACTGGTTTTCAGGAAAAAAAAATTAAAATAAACAGTATATAATATTTCAGAGTTTAGGCAGGATTGTCAGAAGTATATAGTTGAAGTAGACTTTAGAAAGAATCAGAAAGCCAATGAAAAAATAAATAAACTTCTACTTCTGTTCAAAAACTGGGAAGGAGTGTGAACCGTACGAGTGGCGGAGCTATCTACTATTATCAAAAATTTATTGCTGGTAATAATTTTTTGCAAAGTATTTCTTGTTTTAAAACCTATTTTTACAGTTTCATAGTGTTTTGATCCCAGTTTGGGAGTTAACTATTTGGCCATAGCTGAGAGCCTAACAGATCAGTGTGGATCTAAGGATTACAATTGTTGCAAATTTTATAGATGGATTTAAATAGCATCTATATGATCGGTTTCTAATATACCTATTCCCCACCCCCGGTAGAAGCCTGCCCCCTTTAAATGGTGTTAAATATTCAATGGTTACTTACGGAATCGGGCAAAATCATGTAGCCAAAGTACAGTTTTTTTATCTATTACATTAGTTCTTTGAATTTTGAATGTCTGAATTTTTAATATCTTTTTAAGCTGCTTTGCATAAGGAAGCGCGCGATGATCGCTCTAAGGTACTGTCTGATAAATCCTCCTGAAAACTGACAAACATTTTCTTCATAATTTTCAATGAAATCCTATCATAAAGTAATGTACAATGTACATATAGAATAAAATTGTTTTCATGGACAACTATAGGAAAATAATCAACGATTGTATTACAGATACAATCGATACAATTCTGCTAGTAACTCTTGTATTAATTTATGGCCACAGACAAGTTCTTTCTTTTAGACTTACATTGGATAGTTAATTTATATATACAAGCAGTGTAATGGTTAGCGACTCGGAACAGGTTCCTGTCAGGTTAGTGACAATGACTTTCGCACAGATATCCTTTAAAAAGGCATGAATCCATTAATTTTTCCCGCGCAGCGAGGGGTTAAATATTAGGGCAGACTGGGCTCTCTAGCTGTGGTTGGAAACCCGTCTAGGAGAAGGGCCTCTCTGAATTAAAAAAAATCCAGCTATCTGAAGCTATACAAACATGGTTACACATTGAATCCTGATATAATTTCTGTAAGACAAAAATACAATAAATTTCAACATAAGCGGATGATCATACGAGTGTGTTGTTATCCAGAATGATGTTGATGCCAAAAGGAAAATGTACCTATGGAAAGTGGATTGCACTTATCTACTGCAAAATTCTAAAATACATTACTATAATAAAATTATTTAAACTATATTTTTATAACTTAACACAATTTGCATCGCGTCTATACATAATATTCATGTGAAATATTATTGTCTGGAAATGTTTAACCGTTGTGTCTGCAAAAAACTAAAAAAAAAAAAAATTCAAAAGGACACTTATTCCTTTTACACCGCTATTAGTGTATACACTGTTGACTCCCTCTACAATGTTTATTATTTTGAAACGCGGCGACTAAAATTTTAATGAAACCTAAACCTATGAAAGTGGATTTATACATGGTCTTCATTCTTGAGAACTGACAACAAAGATGTTAAACACCATTTATTTATTAGATTTCCTATTTACATCATTTTAGATTTATAAGATTATAAAAATATGTGAACTTGCTACAATGAAATATTTATTAGCTACTATTTTATAAAGAAATAAATATGAAAATATTTTTTTTATTCATAAGTTTATAAAAATACCTGTGAAAGAGATAATTTACAGTGCATTTCCTTCATTTGTTCTCACCAAATTTATAACTATTAGAAAACTATCAAAATATAAAGAATTTATTATTAAAATAGGTTGAGAGCATTCCTTACTCTGAGCCAAACATTTTTGTTTTAAATTTTCGGCGAGGCGACAAACCTTCAATATTTTTTGTGAGTATTTCCCTATTCATTGGGTGGATAACGTTTTACTTGTGTATAATTACAGAATATCTGTATTTTTTGCCGCAAACATTTGCATTGTAGTTTGGTTTAAATATTTTAATATTTTTTAATAGTTATAAATTTTTTAATAATATGATTTTTTTCAAATTTATTTCTTTATAAAACGGTAAATAATAAATCTTTATAAAAGGTAAATAATTAATATCGCATTGGTTCTTGTTTCACATATTTTTATAATGTTGTAAATGAACATTATCGAGGGAGTCAAAAGTGTATCCAGTAATAGTGGTGTCAAGGGGCATAACTGTCATTTTTTTTGCGAGCACAAAGGTTAAATATTGTCTTAATTCTTTGCCATTAACTCTTCAATTCTGTAAAGAATTTCAATGCATTTCTGTGCTGTCATATTTTATACGATTATCCACGCAACACAAGAGCCACTCAAGGTAGTGTTACTCAATGAGATAAAAAAAGAAGTGAGTGTTTACAATGAGCATATGTAGGATAGATCGTTTTTGACTCCAGAAATAAAGAAGTTAAGCTCATAGAGATAAGAAAGCATCATTTCGCGGGTCTCTTCCCCAGTGTACCGTTCCTGGGGGTTAAGGTGTCCTAGTATGACTTGTTTCTTATCAGTGGAATATGAAGAGAATGGAGAGGTGTCGACTCTGTGCGCGTGGCATGGCGGATCTTAGCTGGGAACGCCTGAACTGGTGGAACTAAGAAATATAGTTTGCCAGAACATTTTCCACCAAGATAGGGCGTGAGTAAACGCTAGGCTATCAGCATTTCCACTGTGGGAGAGAAGTCGTTGAAAAATAATTCATCACCCGCAAGGTTGATGAAACGCTTTAGAAGGATGGAAAAGTGAAGATTGTGTAGCTCCTATTTAGATATAGCAGATATAGATATAGTTCTCTATTTTTGGTCTGTTATGATTCTAGTAGCGATAGAATAAGGTAGAGGGAGTAAGCTACTTTCTGGGTTGGTAGAAGTAGCCGGCCATTTTACTAGCATCTTTAAAGATCGATTATATATACGAGTTCTACTTGAGGTCTGTTGTACGCTTGTTGTGGCCGGTTTAGGGGCCAGAAAGAAAAACATGGATGACGAAGGTAGGATTGAACAATTGTATTGAAATAACAGATATATACAAAGCAAGAGTATTAGCAATAAGCATATAGAAGTGTACGTCCGAATGGTAGGTTAACACTGCGTCTCCGCTTCCCAACCGACTATATATTTAAAATCCCCCTACGAGGAATGTATGTGGCACAAAGACGAGTTTAACGTGGGTTTCTCCGAGCCTGTAGGCTCGGCCAAAAATATTCCCTTGGAACCCGCATAAGCGGATTCGAGATCTGTCTCGCTCCCCGGACGAAACTCTGCCCTTCGGCATAGCTCCGTCCGGGTTCCTCTCTGCCAAAGCAGAAAATTCGACAGAAGTCGCACAGTCGGAGACTACGTCACGACTGACTGCAACTAGGAAGTCTCGCAGTTAGTATATATGAGAGGAGGAAGAGTTCATTCTACTGTAGGAGGGTTTACCACAACAGAGCTAGGCAAGGAGCATCATTGAGTGCAAAACCGCTCATCATGACTGGAGAACATTTAGGGTCTCCTCGGAGATAATGAAACGGTATTGAATGTTACACTCCTCCATTGAACTGTGCGAGCTAAATCAGAAAATAAATCTGATGTCTGGCTTTGGTCACCTAGATTTTCTGAGGTATACATCGTGGTATCGTCTGTACGTATATTTATTAAATTTCTGAAAGTGTTCTTGAGCAGATCTTTAATATAAAGCAGAAAGAAGCCTGCGTTGATCTCATGGGCTTCAAAGCCCAGGCAATGGTCTGCATAGATTGGAAGAGTATTCCAAATTATCACGTCCTTCCTTTCAGGTAAGACTATGCAGGTGTCAAAGCTGGGGAGTTTGTGTAGTAACTTCTATGTCAAGACTTGTCAAAAGGCCTTTGAGATATCTAAAGCTATCGCTCTCGGAATTAATTTATTACAAAGCTCTCCATCTATTCTATGCGTAATGACACTTAAGACATCAGCATTGGACCTAGAGGTAGGACATCCATACTGTTTGTCGCCAAGGTGGTTGTTTTGATTGATGTGATCGATAACTTTTTTTTTGATAATTGTAACTTTTTATGGCAAAATCATACATAAGTTAATTTGTTGTTTTAGTAATGCCTTTCTTACTACACTAGGCCTGAAAATTCATTTATTCCCAAGAAAAGAAATAACTTTACCACCCCTTTTGTTCTTATTTTGCTATCATTTCACTTAAACCTGATAGGAACACTATTCGCTGCTTTTACTGAGTTTACGTCTAGTTCTACTAATCGGCCTAGGGATAGAACTCTGTTATACCGGAATAAAGGGTCGCTTCCGACACTTGAGTTTGCACATAGATCGCCAGTGAGCAAACACAGGCGACCCCATTAATGAACTAAGTAGACCACGTGACAATAAAGGAAACACATATATGTAGGGACTAGCCAACGACTAACGATCGCCATTCAAATCTATCTTCTATTACTATTCGGATCAAGCATTTCTATTCTATCCTCTATTACTATAAGGACCGCTATTCTCTACTCTATTCACTATACTATTTCTCTATTCGTATCACTATACGGATTACTATTCGAGCGAGTATTATCGAGCAAGTACTATTAGCGTGAGTGTTATTCGGAGGTGTCTGACACCAGTATTGTTCAACGGCGTTAGTATAGTTGTATCTGCGATTATGAAGTCTCTACTACAACGAGCATTACGAATATGACAACGACTATTCGTTGGCGTCACAAAGATATCAAACGAGCGTTCGTTGACATCACAAAAAACTCATAATTACTAAAACGCCAATTCACGAAACAAGTGATAAATTCTCTAGGCTATTTTCAGACAGAAAATACCAAGATGAAAACCATACTATAGATATAGTAAGTAATTATAATACATATTTATACATTAAGAATAAAAAAGTATCAAATAGAGTATATGCTTATAAGAGAGAGAGAGAGAGAGAGAGAGAGAGAGAGAGAGAGAGAGAGAGAGAGAGAGAGGAGAAGTTTAATTAATGTACATTTGTTCAGAAGAATATATTCAAATAGCAAATGTTTTTCAAGTCTGTATCTGTGAACAGAATGGCGGCAGTGCTTTTTGAAGTGACTGCGATAACAAGTGGGACTTTTGAGGCGAGTGAATTTACTTTCTTTTTCAGTTCTCAACTCGGATTTAAATTCTTTTAGGAATGTCTACTAAATGACAGTATTAGGAGTTTTGAGAATTAAATAGAAACATTTTATTGGTTAATTATCCGGTTTTAACGAACACGCGATTTGCTCACAGTTGTATCTGTCGAGATAGGATCGGCTAAAATGAGGTTGATTTTCTTTTATTTGTAAAACAGATGCTCGAGCTTTATCGTTTTTTTTTTAGATCTCTGTCTGGTTGCTAATTGACTGTGAAGTCTTCTGGTATTTTGCAGGCGTTATTTGGCTTGGTTGATTAATTTTGTTTAACGTCATATCAACCTCTATGAGTTATTTAATGCTGAAATCTAAATATGTTGAATGCAGTTGCATGCCTTCAAATACAGATAAAATGTTTTGTTGGTCATTTTACTATAAATAGTTATTGTTGTGGATTCCGAGATGAAATCCGGTCACCAATGAATGACAAACACAGGAATGAAATATAACAAATAAATGTATTTACACAATATTACAATTGGTAATACTGTTAGTAAATGCAGAAACGCGGTTATATATATAATAATGATATATATATATATATATACAGTCTGGTAAATATAGTCTCAAAGTAGGACTTTTAGAGTCTACGTGCTTGTAACTGTGGACTTTCTAGTCAAGCGGTTACCTCACACTTATTACTCTACCTCCAACTCAATCACAATCACTGATCTCCTCTCTGGCTGACTCTGGGTATTTAACGACAGCAGTCCAAGTACACACTAGTCGAGTCCACTGAAAAAGGGGTGAACTCCATAACAGTTCATAGTTTTTTTTTTGTATTTTATATTTCATAGTTTTCTTTGGGGTTTCATTATGTGTCGTAAGCTAAGGCCCGAACAGGTACTACCACCCCGGGATCAACAATGATTAAAAGGTGGTTCCCTACTTCTCAAAACCACTCGATCGGAGGCCTTGCTAAAGGTTGTATGTTATCGTCATATCCAGGACTCGGTGTTATATGTCGATATCTGTTATTATAGACCACATTTTCACCTTCTAATTATAAGATAAGGCATTAGATAATAGAAAATAAACTTACTTCAAAGACACAATAAAGTGCCGATTTTGAGGTTAAGCAACATCGATGCTGATGAATCTAGACGAGTGAACACTTAAGAATGTCAATCAATGTAATATGGTCTTGTGCCAGACTAAACGAAGCTTTGAAAATAAATGTAGCTAATACAACAGATCAAACAATTTTTGTATAAGTCGGATACTGAAAAAATCTCTAACACTTAATTTTTCGTACTGGCGTACGCCTCACTACTGGAAGCGTCATTGAATTTCTGATTTGAACAAAAAAGAAAATTATTTCTACTAGCAATTTCAACCAACACCTCTATCCAACGGGAATGACAAATCGGCAATTGTAAGATTATCACCGAGGAATTTCACTAAACGCTTCAAGAGCTGAAAGACGAAGAGGAAAATAATGGCAAGTAAAAAAAAACAAAAAAAGAATGGTAAGAAATAATGAAAAAAGTGAATTAAAAGCCGATTAAGATATGGGTTTCTCAAATCGATGAAATCGGTTTCTTACAGGCATGACAGTTTCTTACAGGTGGTACTTTATCGTTTGTTTCTAAGAGATAGCGCCTGAGTAGCGGGAAAGAAGGGGTTTTAATTAATGATTTGAAAGAGAACTTATTTCTTATTTCATATCATGCAGTATATATATATATATATATATATATATATATTCCCCATATGTGGTAATTTTGGATTTTATTCTATACTACTTATTTGCTCTGTAATAATATATACATTGAGCTTTTTTAGGATTAGTTTTAGTATTTTATATTGCTAGGATCCATTTGGATTATATCCAACGGATTTATTACGTTACTATATATATATATATATATATATATATATATATATATGTGTGTGTGCGTGTGTGTGTGCATGTAATTGTGAACAAATTAACATTAAAATAAACATATTTAATATAAAAACGTGGAGGATATTATATAAAAAGTGTGCAAATGATCGAGTTAGAGAGACAATAAATTGTTTCATAAAGCCTCCCACATCCTTGGAAGTGACAGTATTCTGGGATAAGGTGGTTTATATTGTTAATCACGTTTATGTTGGTACCCTCCTCAAGTGTTTAGTCTTATGGTACCACTAGTTTGACTACCTCTCAATGACGACCCGGACGCAGTACCACAGATGAGGACAAAATTAACTGTCCCGATCTGAATAAAAGCACTTGAATCACACGAGCTCTTAATTTAACCCTAGACATCAAACGTCTCCGCCTACACTCCGAAATTTTATTTACTATTTTTTTAATCGGAGTAGATAGGTTCGCTATCGCCCGGTTCACACTCCTTCGTCTTTTAAACAGGATTAAATGTTTATCCCTTGTTTCCTGTTTATAATTGGGTTTTCGGTTCTAGTGTCTTCTCATTTCCTTTCACACCCAGTAACCCATTGCGGCATTATTGCTTTATTAATTTGAGGGTCATATTAACATAAGAAAAAAAGCATAACACTTCATGCATTCTGATGGGTGCGGTTTCGTTCCCTTAACACTGTACGTCACTTTGGAATGATTAAAAGTTTACATTATTTATATTATTCGGACTATTGTCCTTATCTTTATCGCCATATTTATTACAACGTTTCAGCCGTTGTACGCTCCGGCCTTCTTCAGGTGGTTGGAATGAACCCTTTATTTCGCTCACTGGGGTAGACTGTTCTTGTTCCACGTGCCATGTTTAATGGATTCAGTTCGACATTCCAACCACCTGAAGAAGGCCGGAGCGTACAACAGCCGAAACGTTGTAATAAATATGGCGACAAAGATGAGGACAATAGTCCGAATAATGTAAATAATGTACATAATGCCTCATCTCAGGAATATAGACAGAATAAAAGTTTGACCGACATGACAAATATGAGGAATAAAAATGAATGAAAAATGCCAAGGTAATCTAAGCTACAACAAAGACATCACATTGTTCTTGCTAACGACCGGGAAAGTCAAAATTGCTTGAATAATAGCAAATGAACAAACACCGAATTCAGACAGTTTATTAATATTTTCGTTCCTGATATAT
The DNA here is from genome assembly GCA_903632075.3 of Acanthosepion pharaonis. Taxonomy (NCBI): domain Eukaryota; kingdom Metazoa; phylum Mollusca; class Cephalopoda; order Sepiida; family Sepiidae; genus Acanthosepion; species Acanthosepion pharaonis. Next base: position 803,826 of record CAHIKZ030004860.1, on the reverse strand, counting down.
GTACATCTAATACGAAAATTGGAAAAATACAGTAAATATTAACCAAACAGACATTGTCGGTTATATTTAATAAGACCTGTTTAAACCAATATATAATCTATCTATCTATCTATAAATTTAAAAATTGAATGATTAGTCTAAATTAATTCGTCATAAAAAAAAAACCACAAATTTTGGCTAATTTTTCAATTCCATTGGACTTTCGAAATATCAAAAATCTTTTCTTCATCTTCTCTTTCCTGTTATTATTTGATGAATAATTAAGGAAATAACATGCTATTAAATATTAAATAATTAGGATTTCTACGTTATCAGAGTAATGACAAGAATTTATAATGTAGAAATGTTACACACAAAACTGTATAAATATATACATAGTTACATACACACACACACACACACACACATATATATATATATATATATATATATATATATATATATATTATGAAATGGACAAAGTCCGACAAATACAAATATACCATATAGGAGCGTTCAAATACAGTAAATTCGACCTTGCTGTCGGAGGACGAATATCTTCTGTGAAAATTTCTCGGACATTCAGGCCGGTAAATGTTGTTTAATACTGTTTATTATAAAAAGAGCATTTACTTAAATATTTGTATCTATAAAAAGAATGTATAAACATAAAAATGTCTTAATATATATATATATATAGATAGATAATATTAGTGGTAAATATATATATATTATATATATTATGAAATGGACAATGCAAGGTCGAATTTACTGCCTTTAAACTTGCAAATCGAACGATCTTTCGTGGTTCGATAGGTTAAGAGCACGTCAGACTAATTGACGGTTCTGTATAGGATACAGTTTCGATTCCTGTCGGAGGATGAATATTTTCTCTGAAAATGTCTATATTTGATTATAGCGGTGTAAGCTTCGTGCAGGACCATCAACACTTTTTGAAGGGACGAATACAGAGACCTGGTGCACTAAGTGACACAAGGTTCCCAAACGACCCTCCGCATATATATATATATATATATATATATATATATATATATTGACGAGAGTGTCCAATTCTTATTTTCTCACAAAATGCAACATTGGTGGAATTGAGAGTTCCCTGATGTGGTCAACTTCGTTGGGTTTGTCATGTTGCAAAGACGAATGACCAAAAATACCTAAGGTTCTCATGTATAGCATGCTTCACAGTGGACAAAGAAGTGTTGGATGGCCTCTCAGTTGTGAATGTTGCTGTTCTAACTCACTACTAGGCGGTTATAACATTATGTCTTCATTAATCTACTCGTCGTGGCGTCACTAAAATTCACCCCGACGGGTTCCAATCTATTAGTATTTACCCAGTCTCCCCACTGAGACGAGATGTGGCACAAGGCCGAGTTTAGTGTAGGGAACAAGAGTCCCTTCAATCGGGCTAAATGTTAAAATTTACCCCAACCTCCGCAACCGTTGAATCGGTCACTTTGAATTGTCGATTTTTCTCAGCCTAAGTCTCCGTCTATAAACAGAGCCCCGACTGAGTTGTACTCTGCCCGAAGACAGGGACCTTGACGATAGAGAGTCAGAGAGTGGACTGCCTGGCTCTAAGGGACTAATATTTATTTTTGTATAAAATGTGGCACAAGGTCAAAATGGGGATGGGGAGGGCTGGTCATTATCTGTCTTATGTTAAATTTAGCTAGCACCAATCACTGATAATATTCCTTCCACCAAAATACCACATTCTTAACATTCTTATTACAAGTACCATAATATCTCAAAGTCCTAATTAGTCTCTATATGTACAATTCATCTGTCGGAATGGGCAATAGAATAACAAACTTAAAAATGAAAACCCCAATAAATATTTATATTATGCATAATACTATATATACAAGAAACTAAACAAAATGGTGTCAGTAATAAAAAAATACAATCCTTAATTGTGGCAGAAATGTCAGTTAACTGGACGAAATTAATGCGGGACTTGAAGGAATTCAAAAACAAATCATTCGACCAAACCAAACACACATTAATTCAGACATGAAACAATTACGTAGAAGCACACTCAAAAAACGATAAATGACCCGAATCCACCAGAGAACTGACCTTTTTTGATCACCTAATGGGGAAGAACATGGGGAATTAAACAAAGGAAAACGAGGACAAAAATAAAAGTGGACAATGAGCATACATCCCCTTGCTAAGTTAATTTTGCGTAAAAAACAAAAACAAGCTTAAACGACCCTATTTTGGGCGGCCTTGTCAAAGTTTATACAGGGCTCCTAATATCCTGAGTCGGCTCCTTTCACTCAACAGATACGTGCAAGACTCATCCACCTTTTACAAATTCTGATGGAGCGAGTTGACGCATTTCCGTCCTGATCTTGACTTTAAACTGTTGCTTAAAAACAAAGATCAGTCGTTAAGAGGTAAACTTCTCGTCTCCATAGAATTCCTTCTGACGCATCTTTCATATCACGACTCGCATAACACCTAGTAGGCACACGAACATTTAGTGCTCAGCCTTAGTCAACGACGCTAACACATTATTATAAACAGAACTGGCCTCAAGGAAAAAGAATTTTTTGCGCTGCATGCGAACCATGATGTCTTCTATAAACTTGCACATCGGAACGACGACCTTGCTGTGGAAGAAGGCATGCCCCAGAATCTCCACCGACTCGCCGCGGCGGACGCAGTTGGAAGAATTTCCCAAGCTGCTGAAAAAAGATTTTGCTGACCCAGAGGACCTTTTCGCATCACCAGACCTGTGAGTGATGCCTCATTGTTAGGAAGGCATTTCAACCCAGGAGTTAAGCCGAGCTTGCAATTTAGACTATCTTGAACAGAAAAACCTCTTGAATACAAAACCCTGATATAATGCCTGGACGTTAGAGAGGCCATCCGTCGCCCGCCCGTAAGAGATACTTCAAAAGCCAACCGGCATTCACGACAGAAGGAGCACTCACCTCGCGGTTAACGGTGGGCCTCCACCTTGCACGTGTTTACACTTCTCAAGGAAGGGAACTTCCTACTGGTGTCTTATTTCCAGGAATCGCCATTCCCTTCCGGTTGCAAACACATTCGGTCTAGGAACGTGATGCAAAGATTATATTGACGAATTTCAACACTAGGCATTCTCTGACTGCTTTCAGAAGGGTGGAATAAACAGATCTCTCAACATACCTTGGGAGCCATTCCTTCGCACAAGGAAAAGAACAAGACCATAACTAATTGCATTAGTATGACATACGGGAGTAGAAGCACAGGGAGTCGATAAAGGAGAATTGGGTAGATACACGAAACACATACTTCCGCTTTCCCCTTCAAGGAAAGATTCCTCCAGGATTATAAGACAAATTGCACCCTCAACCTTCTCCAGCACCTCTGTTCACTTCATTTCCAGCAAGAGATCGGGACCAAACCAGACGCCGATGAACTTGAGCGGTTATCCGTCCAGAAGAAAAGGCCCGAGAAGAGAAAATTCCTTCTACCCCACCAAACACAAGGAAGCGAATGACGCCTTTAGTACATTCCCTCCTCTGGCATCTTTTAATAACGACACTATCAAAGCTTAAATCAATTTTGTTCAGGGAGACTTCCGATTTTTGTTTACCTCTTCCCTTTAGAGAGCTCTAAAGGGGCATTGGTGGCCTGTCTCTTGATGGTACCATCAAGAATTAGATCGGCCATAGGTCAATGGAACAGGCCGTTGGTGTCCTTACTCCAGCCATGTTTAATACAGTTCCCCAACCCTAATCGAACTGATAATGGCAATCTGGTTAGCTAGTCTGAATGCCCGGGATTTGAGCTCGGTGCCGCCTTGCAGGGTGAGGCTCACTCGCGTAATTCAGCGTCTCGGAGTGGATGTATATTTTGTATATATGGTAAAATGGAAAAAATTCCAATTCTTGACCTTATTACACAATCTACCCATGTTTCTTTTCCATTTTTATATACCCTGAAAATAACTTGTTTCGCTAATTTAAAACAAAAATTGTGTCCTTTTTATTCGTTTTTATTTTTTTGACCTGGTAACAACTTGTTGAACACTGATTTGATTTTTCTTGCGGTCATCAATTCTGCCGGTGACATGCCTGCCGGTGTATTGGGATTCGGCGTTATCCGGTATATTCACAAGAAATTTTGAAGTGATTTTTCGGCACTTTTTAAGTAATTGCTTTTTTAAAAGGTCTCTTAAAAGTACCAACAAACCGTTCTGCTTGTCCGTTTGACATTGGGTGATACATCGGAGTAATATATTCAAGCGAGAGCATTCTACAAAATTCTTTAAATTCGTAAGCAGTGAATTGTGTACCCTAATCCGAGAGTATGTCATCCCGACTGCCATATCTTGGAACCAATTCATGGAAGTTGTTTTTTTGCACTTATAAATTCTAAGCAACTTAGTAAAGCTGTCCACTACCACAAGATCATGTGATCCGTTTATTAAACTTGCGAAATCTATGCGCAGTCCTGTCCACGGAATATCTGTCTTTGGCCAAGGTTGTAATTTCGTAGTAGGTGATTGTGCTGCCAGAGCACAACCTCTGTAGGCTTTTACTTATTTTTCCATATCTTGATCCAGTAAACATAGCTTCTCATAAGAGATTCCATCCTTGAAATTACAGGATGTCTACTATGAAATTCATTTAATATCCGTTTTTGTAATATGATAGATATTACTACTTTTTGGGCAAGCATCAGTACTCCCTCACATAGGGAGTAAGCGTTCAAGTCTGGATTGCGTTCTAAAAATCGTCTATCTTTTAGTCGTTTTTTATTTTCATTTTCGAAATAAACAATTCTTGTTTGGTTTTACTTTTATTTCTTCCAGGGTAACTCATATTTCGCGTACTACATTGCATATTTCACTTTCTAATGATGCAATAGCAGCGTCCTCAAATTGTTCAGTATTTTTTGGTATCAATCTTGATAAACCATAAGCATGTCCTAATTTTTGAACGGTTGACATTTCATCCTGAAATCTTAATTTAATAAGATGGTACTCCGGTGTTTTAATCTATTCGCTGTATGCGTAGGAATTCCTTCTTTCTTTTTTTGATAGTAGAGCTCGGTGGGTCGTCTGTAAACGAAAACTTCTTCCTCGTATAAACTTGTTTAATTTTTTCACTGCAAATATTATTGCCTGTATTTCGACCTAGCTGTAATAGAGAACGCGAGTCATGTACGACGGCTTTATGGTACCGTTATAATATTTATGTAGAAATACTGTCCCTAAACCATGTCACTAGCATCTAAAGCCAATGTTATTTCTGCTTTTGGATCGTAGTGGGCTAATAATAAGTCTGACGTTAGTATTTTCTTGATTTCAAATACTTTCTGAAACGCATCAGTCCAGATCTACTTTGAGTCTTTTTTTAAGCATATTGTTCAGTGGGGCTCTCAAATTCTGCGTATTAGGTATATAGATTTGATAATAGTCTGCTAGTTCTAGTAATGCTTGTAAACTAGTAACGTTTGTTAGAGGAGGCGTATTCTTAATCGCACTTACCCCCGACAGATTTGGTTGACGACCAATTTTGTTAATGATTTATCCTAGGTACTTGATTTATGCAACCCCCACCAAAAAAACAAAAAAAAAAAAAAAAAAAAAAACGCACTTTTGTTCACAGAGTTTGAATCCGTACACTCGTATTTTTTTCAAAATAACTTTTTACAAAGCCAATATGTTTTCTTTAGATAAATTTTTAATTAATATATCATCCAGATAAGCAACTGCTAAATCGCAATTTCAAGCATAGTATCCACTGGTTGTTGAAATATATGTGGAGCCACTTTTATCCCGAAAGGAAGTTGATTGAATTTATACAATACCTTTTGCGTATTTATAGTTATTAACTCAAAATATTCCTCTTCAATTTCTTCGGTATCGCGTCTCAGATTTAGGATTCTCTGAAATTCCTCCGATATTTCTTTAAGTGTTAGTTTTTGTTTCTGTTCAACTTTCGTTAGAATTCTAAAATATATTTCTGCATCTTTTATCGCCGTTAACCCTTGAAGAAAAGTTAATCCTTTAAACATATCCGGAGGCAGTTCATTTAATTTGAATCTTTCACACTTCTTATTAAGGATTATGTGACAAAATCTTCGTCTTCCTTTTTCGTCAGATTCATCCATTTTAAAGATTATTGAATAACGAACTTTTCCCGCTAAAACTTTCAGTCAAAATATTTACTTTTTCTTCAAAGCAAATTTCTCCTGTTTTTTTTTGTTCTTTTTTTTGGGGGTTAGTACAAAACGACAGTGTTTTTCATGTTCTACTGGTGCTAACTTTCTCAACAAATATTTTTCTCGTCTTCCCAGTCGCTGCATTTGTCTCTGGAAATTTGATCGTATCTTCTAAAATAGGCAGAAAAAGTAATTCTATCATCTGAACTGTATAGGAATTCAGTTATGGCATTTGCCACAGCTTCGGGAGTAAAAGAACCTCAGGAATTATCCATTTTCTTCTGTTTTAATTCAATTAAATTTTGTTGGTGTTTCTGGAGTTCTAACAACTGACGCTGATATGGTTATTGCTGATGCTGATGCTGTTGTATTTTTATCACTTGGGCTAATAATTTTTTCTTCTTTTTCTTTTTTCTGTTTATCACACACCAAAGGGAAAAAAATTAAACCAACGTGATTCTAATTTCTTGACGTCACTCTTATCATGTCCGCCGAAGCAAAATGCGCTTTTTCCTACTCCGTTAGATTTTCGATTCCTCGTCGCCATTGTTATAACTCACACCGAGTGTTTATAATACTATCTCTTGCTTAGGCTACTCGCCGAGATCTCACGAGAATTCTCTCCGACTGATACCAACCAGACTTCTACTGACTCTCTTGGATTTTATATTTAAGGCTTCTTGCCTAGTTTATTTGTGTTACCGACGGTGTCTTATTTCCTTCACAACAGTACCTCATACTAACTTCGAGCGAGTTGCCTTGCTTAGAAATATTTGTAGCAGAGTGGTAACAGAATTTTTTAAATCAGTCGTATTGACCGGTTAAGAGACGAAAGACAACGGCGAAAAACGTCAGCAAATATTCCTGTTGCGATGTCCCGAGATCCTAGCTGTAGTAATATATGTGCGCTTGCATGCAGGTCTCTAGCATATATCTGTTTCATACTAAATGCAATCGTGGCCTGACGATTGCATCTAGCATGAAACAGACTGTCGCCTCTAAGTGTTGACTTTTATGTTCACTTTATATATATATATATATATATATATATATATATATATATAGCATGAAACAGACTGTTGCCTGCATCTGCAAGTTGACTTCAATGTCCATTTACATACACTATCCCTGACCTTGAGCGGCTTAACGCATAAATAGAGCATACCTTAAAACTGTTTTTTATCATATATATATATATATATATATATATATATATATATATATATATATATATATATATATATATATATATATATATATATATATATATATATAGTATAGTTTTAAGGCATATATATATATATATATATATATATATATATATATATCCTTTTAAACTATATTTTATCACACACACACACACACACACACATATATATACGTTGCAATTTATATATGTGGGTTATTATATGTCTATTAGCGCTGTTGTTGCTGATTTTTATAGAAACATTCCATTTAATGTCAAAACGATAAGCAATACAACTTATCTCCCTTGAAAAAAGTCTTTTGAAAAGTAATAACAAAGTAAGTATTATGACTTTTAATCATTAAAATTAAAAAAAAATATTCTAATAGGCCTATTACAAAACATATTAAATCAAAATCAGTCCAATAAATACCAAGTCTCATTACTTAATAATGTCATATTCTGTTGTTATGTCAACACAAATCCTGTTCGTTTCGAAAGACATTGTAGAATACGTATTGGTATTACTAGATATCGTGATGCAAAATGTCGACAGTCATATTGTGTTTCATATACATATATTTTAAGAACAAAGCTTTCCACAGAAACAAGAAAATTGAACTGCTATGTCCATTTATGCTCTTAAAGGGTATGGAATAGCGAAACCGGCAGAGATGTGCTTCTATAGCTAAATGCTAGGAATACTAATGGTGTTGCTAAGCAAGAAAGAATATTTCAGTTTTCAATTCCTCATTATAAGTATTTATATATATACGATATAGTAACACCAGAATACACAGATTGAACAGAACAGCTGAAAGAATGAAATGGAAAACAATATCGATATTTACATACTAATAAAAAATTTGGCTCACACAGAGAAGTTATAACATGTGTAATACAACAAGCAGTGTAAAAAGGGTGAAAAGAAAGAAAGAGAAAGAGAGAGAGTCTTGTAATATTTCACAGCGGGAAAAAAGGCAGGTTGGTGGTATCTTTTATGTTTCTGCTGGTTTTCTCTGATCACTCTACCTCTTTTGGACATCCATTTTCTCCCCGGGTTACAAATCAACTGGCGTGGGCCGACGCGCCTTGCTACCTGCGTGTTAAATAGCAACTAGCCTGAGCAGACATGTCTTGCTTAAGGGTGGAATAAACAGCAACTGTGAGGGTACTCTATGAATTTTGCCATTCACCAGCTGTCACATTACCCTTGTGACTTCGTCTCAACCAAAGGGAAATAATTACCATTTGCATCCCATTGACTGAACATGTGAGCAATGCGGAAGTTTAAAGAATATGGGAACTAAAAGTATATACTTATAGAATGAAAGAGTAATAGCGGAAAGCTCTGGGATGTATAATGAGAAAAGAGGTTTTGGTAAGTTTAACACTCACAGTTCATGTTGAAGATAAGAGGAACAGTAGAAGAGAGCGAGCCATTGACTTATATGAGTTTTTGCGAATAGATAGCAGAGCGGAATGAACGAGTGAAGAATGAATGCCGAGAAAAATGTTGGTTAGAGCGACAACGGAACAAGATGTTGTGGAGTGCTACAATGCGCATGTCTTGAACGGATGCGATAAATAAAAAAAAAATGGTGCATCGGGCATATAAAACGATGATAATAAGTTCTCGACCGAACCAACTTTTCAAAATGCTGCCAAAAATCGGAATTATTTTTTTAATGGGTTTCATTTCAGCGGCATTTCGTAACGAGCGACTTGCCAGCTATATCTACACTTAAATCAAATTCAGGCTTCAATGTGAAAACGTTCTTCAGACAAGATGAAATATGAGACACTTATCCTCAAACAAGAAGATTACTAACAAAAAACATAGTGGTAAAAGAGAAAAAATGGAAACTTATTTTCTTTCCAGTTTGAAGTTTGAACATCTGCGAAAACGATCATTTTTCCTATCGGAAAAGTATTTACAAAACTTATCTACACAAGGCCACAATTATGCAGCTTATTTATGAGACATTTTGTTTTAATTTCTGTTATCTTTATTTACATTCGAACTAATATCCTCATCTTTTTTGTTATTATAACAACGTTTCGACCGTTCTGCTTTCGGATCATTTCCAGGTGTCTGTCGATCCGTATAATCTTTATGAAATGGTGGGCTGAACCCCTTATTTAATCTATGAGGGTTAGATTTTTTTGGTTCTATTATCATTCACAGTGAGAATACCGGTTCTAGTTCGACCATCGGAGGTAAGCAACGTTGAGACCGGTCAGTAATTTTATAGGGGATCCTTTACAAGCACTGGGTACTTCCTACAAAATATGTTTAGGCTTTAAATAAGGGTTGATAAGCTGTAAAATAAATTAATTGTTCTGGTATCTATGTCTAAAAATCCCTGTTTTTTTTTTTTTTTCATTTCTCAGTTAATGCTAGACTTGATTTCTTTGAGCCTGAGTCTTTAATGGCCGACCAAGTTCCTCCTCTGTGTGTTGTAAAAGGGTATTAAGTGTGTCTAACCTTGATGTATGAAGGCTAATCATTATACGTGAGGACGAATTTCTTCAACTTCTTTTTGCTATTATGACGGTGTTTCAGCCGGTTGTGTCATCCGGCATTTTTCAGCTCGCTCTTGATCCGGGTAACCTTATTGTTCGCCTTATTTATGAATATTAAATTAGTGTGGCACAAGGTCGCAAATTTGGAGTATCAAGTAAAGTTCGGAATTATTAAAGAATAAAAATATTCAGCTAGGTATGACGTACAATTACTTCAAAGTGAGGTGTTCTAATTTTTACTAAAGTTTTCTTAATCCGGAACTAAGGCATAAAATTGGGCTATCCAATAAGTAACAGTCTCCTTTTAAACTGGCTCGTTACTGAAGATACCTTTGTCGTGCACCTTGCAAAATATGCGTATGGATAGATAGCTTGGTGTGCCGCATTTTTGCAGAGATAGCTGCATAATTATCAGATTGCGGGGACAGAACCAAAACTTAATTTTCCTTTGCCTTGTCGGTGTTCAGTATTGTTTATTTTGTTATCATTTCAACCTAAGTAAGGTAATTTTACCACTAACATGCGAGGAGTTACTAAGAGTAGAGAGAATGAAAAGACTTTAGCGAGCAGAAAGAACAATTAAAAAATAGGTTTAAGGAAGATTAAAAAAAAAATGGCGATTGTTGTTTCATTTAAAATTTTAAAGATTCTAGTTGGCGGAGAAGAAAAAAGACTTTAACGAGAAGAAAGAACAATTAAAGAATAAGTTTCAGGAAGATAAAAAAATGGCGATTGTCGTTTCATTTAAAATTTTAAAGATTCTATGTGGCGGGGAAACAAGAAACCGGGAGAGTTCCACAGGCGAGATGTGTGAGAAATTAATCTGTCAGTATAGTATATACAATTGTGTCTAGCTTGTTTAATACTAAAACGGTGAGACGTAGTTGCTAATCTAGTAGTAGGCTTAAATTCATGTAGACGAGTCCCCAAAGAGATAAGTCTACCAGAACAATCGCTATGAAAATATGTGTAGAAAAAACAGAGAGAAGCCATATCACGGCGGTGGGTGAGTGACTGAAGTCCTAGATACCAGGCAATGACATTAAAGACCGTTTGGATTTTGTCAAGAATCTCAAAATATCTATTACGATCACCAGACCAGATTTGGCAGCAATATTCGATACATGGACGAATGGTAGACTTATAAACGTGTTAGATGGATTCCGACGAGAAAAAAAATTGAATTTTCCATGAAGAAGACCGAGCAAGTTATTCAGTAAAATTAATTAACTTTATACCTGCGAAAAAAAAAATGTGCCTAAGACGGCGCTAAGGACTGTCGTCATGGAGGTTAGCATCAGCCACACTGATGAAAGGCAGAAAAGTTACTCTATATTGATTAATTGAAAGTACTTTTGTTTTGGAGGTGTTTAAACTTACAAGCCATTCTTTTCTCCAGTTAACCACTGATTGGAGCCGCTTTTCGAGAAAAGCTACCAATTTTGATTTGTCGGTCTTGCTACTAAGACACGAATAAATAGTTATACCAACAGGATAAATACCTGGTTGGATACTGATCAAAAGGGTCGTAGATGAAAATAAGAAACAAATCTTTCTCAATATTAAAATGAAAATAAATTTAAACAAAAATTTATTCTCCGCCATGCTGTTTTACTGTAAATGAAAACAAATATAATAACATCACAAAATTATATTATACAAAATAACAGAAATTACATCATTTGAAGACTTCCAACAGCAGCAACAACTAAAGGGGATATAGCACATGTAACTTCAAGAAAAAATAATGACATAGAATGTTGAGCTTACACGCTATTTAAAAAATATATATTTTACATCAAGGAAGAAAATAACACGCCTAAGACGCAAAGGATTACTGATAGGGAAAGAAAAAAAAAAGTAAATAAAAAACAGGACTCATGGAGATAAAAGATGACGACGGACGTTACTTTTACATTTTCAAAGAACGCATAAAGAAAGAAGTCAGAAGAGATTTCTACGAGCGAGAAGCTAGAGAGAAAAACAATTGCAACTCTAAAATAGTGGGACCTATCTGCCAATCAAGTAATACGCTTAAATTCATGAAGTGGAGGTACGAATGTGGAAAGCTCATCGAAACAATTTTTCTTTTTCTCTGTCCCATGGTCTTTCAGGAGGCGATCATGGCTCTCCACAATTTCCCATCTTTTGTAGCTCTTAATGAATTTGGTCTTTTTGTTATCTTTCCTAAATCTTGATCCGTTATCCATTAGGTAGGTCTTTTAATTAACTGACCTCTGTATAAGTCAAATAAGGTACACCTTTGTCTTACACCCTTTTCTAATTTTGTACGTTGGAGTAATGGATAGAAGCTTGGATTGAGGAATCGGAGAGTCGAGTTCGAATTCCAGTCGAGTCCATTATATTCATTTACGTGCTAATACCCTCGAGAATAGTATGAATCCTCTTCTTCTCCCCACCCAGCTATGGATAAATAGCACGATAGACCGGATTCTAATGCCTTGGATGGCAACTGGTCTACCGCAGAAAGAAATGGCAACCTACTGCACGAAAAAATCTGCCTCATCAGTTATGTATCAAAAGATACTTGATCGCCTAAGCGTGTATCAAGCATGACACATAACTGACTGATATTTACTGAACTCATTTTCAATCCGTATCCAGACAGTTTGCAGCATTTATACGTTATAGATTATTCTAATATCCTTCTCAAATATCTCAATGTCACCACAAAATACTAACTTTTTACCAACTTATGACGCACTTTATCAAACACTTTTTCTTTATCTATAAAACACACCCGCCGGCATAAATATCGTGTTCCTTATTCCAATGTCTATAACGACCCCCTATGTTTTTTGTTCTAATTTTGGTCTGATTCTATTGCTCACCCTGTTCATCAAAATTTGTTATGATAAGCTTTGTTGTATGTCTCATTATTACTTATAGAAATAAGCACGTGGCCGAGTGGGTAGAAAGTTCGCATTCTGAGACCTGGGTTCGAATCCCACCATGGTCGATTTATCAGGAAGGAAACTTCCTGATGTTATGGGACTGGAGGGGTCGATCGCAGCTTGCGGCACCTTTGGAAAGTGTATAAAAACCCTCCCACAGGCTGACCCAACCCTTGTGAATGAAATTGGGTAGATGGTTCCCCAAGACAGTCAATAGTTGTGCTAGCCCGAAGTCACAAGTCATCGTGGCCGAGGGTTTGAGTGTGTTGGCCTTGTTCAAGTTGTTGATCACGCTCTTTCCCAGAAACTGTAACTAAGGTCTGCTAAGGTTGCAATATAACCCACAGGTGGGTTCTGTGGGTATTGGACAAAAAAAAAAAAAAATGCGCATGAGCAAGCGCCTGCAATAGGGACCAGATTACCGCCTCAGAAGACGGGTATCCCCCAATACGAGTGGCCAGCTATATTTATAGAAAAAAATTATATTTCTCATTATAATCTACCCTACAGAATGAAAAACAGAAACATTCTATATATGACGTAGTGGATATATTTTACGATACTTTAAGCAAAAGAGATTATATATTTATTTGAATGTTCAAATTGATTCATTTTTCTATTTGTCTAGTTCCAATTTTCTTCATAGTTTGAAAGAAATTACGATTCTTTCAAATAATGTACACATTATTTAAATTTGTGTTTTCCAGCGTTTCATCTGCTCTGCAACTTCTCATATGTTCTCATTGTTTAGATATCTTTGCCTTCCCTTCTTTCTCATTTCCTGGTAATTTATATATAATTTTGGCAATAACACAAGACATAGGTCTACATTTTGTACAGAAATTCATACCATAGTTAATGTTTACCTACTGACTCAACTATAAATACATCCGATGTTTGCTCACAGACTCAAATTTAAACAGGATCAATATGTAATTATAGACTCAAGTATAACGACGAAAAATGTTTACCTATAGCCTCAAGTATAAATCCAAAGTGTGTCTCAAGTATAAATATGGCTAATATTAGACTTTAAAAATAAGTAAGCTGCAATAAAAGTTAGTTCATTGCATCGAGCCCGACAATTGTTCTCCTCTGAAACGATCATACATATCTATAAGTCTAGCTTTTTTCCCATCCTTAGAATATTGCAGCCACATATAGTCCGGTGCTCTTACGATTTACCTTGAGTTTCTTGATAAAAGCCAAAGAAGAATCAGCAATATTTGTGGTCCTGATCTGGCGGCTCGGCTTTAGTCACTTTCCCACCGCCGTAAAATACTATAAATACTTTCATGGTAATTGTTTAGATGTGCTTTTCGTTATGGTACTTATACTTTTAAAAAAATTTAAATCGCAGTACTCTACTGATGTATAGATTTCATCAATTTATAGTTGAGCTGGCGAGATGTAACCGTAAATTCTATGCTGTTAGCCTAATTTCTCGCAATTCTCGCTTGTGGAACTCACTTTCGGTTCCATGCACTCCAGCTATCTTTATTCTTAAAATATTTAAATGCAATGTTAATTGCTATCTAATGTCTCCCTGTTTACTCTTTTTCTCCCGCTCATTAGTATTGTTTTTGTTTCTAATTCTTTCACACCCAGAACTCACTTTTGTCTTAGTGGCTTTAATGCCTTGCATGAGATGAAATCGATTACAAAATTATAAGTCCGACAAATATTTGCCAATAAACGCAAGTACAAACGCGATCTAATGATTCAAGTATAATCGCAACCAATGTTTACCTACTGACTCAAGTTTAAAGCCATTGTTTACGTACAGCCTCAAGTACAAACCCCGCCAATATGTATCAAAAGACTCAAGTATAATAAGAACAAAAGAGATTGCAAGACATAAAGCAACAATGATTGATATGTCGTAAATTCCATCATAAGCAACCCATATCATATCATATATCAATGGTTTCCTTTTTAATTAAACTCATACATTTGCTGTCATTTCTTGTTCTTTATAGTTACTTGACTTAGCTTAATATGGGTGTATGTGTGAGTAGACTAATAATTAACAATACAGAAAACGGAGTAGTCATGCAAATTAAGGTAGAGCAAGCTTAGGTCTATTTTCATCAAATATATTACAAGAAAGCATGATTCTGTCTCTTCCTAGGTTATTTAGGAGAACAAATTGGATTCTGCAGCTTTGCAGGTCGACTACTCTAAGAGATAAACAAATAAAAATTCAGATCCGTAGAGAAGTCAGTGCGTGAATACTCCATTGTTTTTCCCAACATCAATAATAAGAACGTACAGTTTTATAGATATGAAAACAAAGGAAACTGTGAAGAGCCATGATCGTCTCCACCCTGAAGGAAGATAGTAGATAAAAAGGGAAAAGCTGAATGTGACACAAACTTAAATCGGACAAAAAGGATAGGCAAAGACAAACTACGTTACATAAATATTCAAAGTGTGTGTGTGTGTGTGTGTGTGTGTGTGTGTAGGGGGTCGTCAGTTGTGAAAATCAGCATTCAAAATTCTGTTTCTCCACACCACAACATTATGTTATATCAGAGATAAAACAAAAAAATAATTAGTATATATATGTCGTTATCATATAACACAATCAGTAAGCCAAGCAGAGATATATGGGTGTCGCGAAAAGAGAATAGAAAATGGGACCAATAAAAATATAAGAGAAAATGAATTTGATTTTCCAAAATCCACTACATATTATTCCTTTCAGACAGGACTTAATAGAAGAATCCTTATGAAATCTGTCTAGTGCTTTTAAAAGTTATGAGATTAACACATATGTCAGACGTGCAGCAGCTCTTTTGGAAAACATAATTGTAGCATTGAGAAGAGACTCGTAAGTGTACGCTTAAAAAACAGTTGGCAACGTTAATGGGTTGCTTGGGTAGAAATATCTTTTTTCCCACCCTCGAAGTTTCAATATAGGCATTAGTACACTAGTGATATATTACCAAAAATAAGAAGAGTAAGTTGAAGAAAGAAATTCCGAAACCGGGTTATTTATGAAGACATTTTATATACACGAATGAAGTCTTATTAACATTCAATATATATATATATATATATATATATATGGCTATGTTCAAATTGTTGACCACGCTAAACGCGGTCTTTCCAAGAAAATGTAACTAAGTTTTGCTCAGCATAGTCGCAGTATAAAATACAGGTGGTTTCTGTGGGTGTTGAATAAATACAATTGCGCCTGAGCAAGCGTCAACAGGGATTGTCTAGCCGCCTTAGTAGACGGCTATCCTCGAATTCGAGTGGCCAGCCATACATATATATGTATAGTGTTATGGGGTCCACCCCTTTTTCATATAAGTGGACTCCACCAGAGTGTTACTGGGACTGCTGCCGTTAAATACCCAGAGTCAGTCAGAATATAGAGATTGAGAGAGATTCGGAGAATGAGCAGAGATTGTGATTGAGTTGGAGGTAGAGTAATAGTGTGAGGTAACCGCTTGTAGAAGTCAGTTACAAGCACGTAGGCTCTAAGGAAGTCCTACTTCGAGACTGTATATATATATTATTATTATTGCGACTAACCGCGTTCCTGGATTTACTAACAGTATTACTCATTGTATTATTTTGTAAATACATTTAATTTCTTATCTTTATTTCTTGCGTTTCATTTGAAGACCGAATTTCATCTCGGAATCCACAACATATAGGAATACGGATATTTGGATATGAAACTGAGTACATATGAACTTCCGAGAAAAAATAATTGTGAAGAGGAGGTGTTTAACTTAAAAGGGTAAATACAGCCTTGCTTAGCTGGGATCTGCTTCATGGCCGAGCGTTAAATTACAATGGATTAAACACCGGTTTCTTCTACAATAGGGCGAGGGTGTAGACTCAATCCCTGCTGAGGAACATATTTTCGCTGCTATGATTTCTCGAATGCGCAGGCCGGTAGACGTAATACACATGGTTTAAAAATAAAATTGCGTGTCGCTTCAAAATACAAGTGGTCACTCTAATAACGTATTCATTTTAAGTAATTCATACATACATGCATGCATATATATATATATATATATATATATATATATATATATATATATATATATATATATATATATATATACTCGACTCTCCCATCGAGATTCGACGTATGAGGGTCAAGCAGATCAGTTTCCAGGAAACCGACAGCCCGACACCGGCACATGAGATTTGATTATAGTGGTGAAGGCCTCGTGCAAGACCATCCACACTTTTTGAAGGGACGAATACAGAGACCTGGTACACTGAATGCCACAAGGTTCCCAAACGACCCTCCGCAGGTTTTGAATTCAGAGTTGTCCTTCTCCTAGACCAGTTGCCATCCAAGGCTATAGAACTCAGTCTGTCCTGCTATTTTACCCATAGCTGGAGGGAGAGTAAGAGGATTCATATCTTTCTCAAGAATATTAGCACGTAAGTGAATGTAATGGATTCGACTGGAATTCGAACTCGTCTTATATATATATATATATATATATATATATATATATATATAAAGAAGGAACAGTAAGATATATAATCCGGTGTTCTTATTGATATTTTTTATTTTTACAAAACAGTGCTCAATGTAAATTTACAGAGCATAAATATTACAAATTAACTCATAAGTGATACAACAATAGTTAATAAAAATGAACACGCTACCGCCCCTGTATGAATGATTGGATTTCTCTGTATCCTTGGAAACAGGAAATTATGAATTTATATGTGCGTTTAAAACTCAGCAAATTTAAAAATAAGTTATTCCAAAATTCGCTTGAAGATGAAACAGAACTAATGCTTTTAATTCAATTATACAATTAAATTTGAGGTTTTAGCTTTTGTTTTTGAAACATGGTTATGTGTAGCGAAGAAACTATATTTTAAATCAGTTAATTTATAATATATATATATATATATATATATATATATATATATTATAAAACTATAAGATTAATTACTTCCGTACCCGCTATTATAGTTTCAACCATTGAGTTCTCGTCAAGCGGTAGATAATAATTTATCTCCTAAGGCTTTATTTGCTTATTTTATGTCAGCGACAGAAGCTGTGGGGGTCAGGCCAGAGTGGGGAAATAAGGTGGGGTGTTGAGTGAAAAAATTTATTTGCTTTAATCCGGGTTTTTATAAAACCAAAATATACTTTTTAGTGTGTCTACACCCCGACATGACCTCAGGCCTTTTATTTAACAGCATTTTGGGGGTTTGGATATGTTACTATTGCTATTTTTTTTTTCGTGGTACAGCCTACAGACATTAATACCATTACTGTAAGGCTTGGCTCTCCTCAATATGCCCTAGCGTAAATTAGGGAGTTTTTTGTTTTTTTTCTTTAAATTACCACGTATGGTTGGCTAGTTTGGTATAATTCTATACTGAACGATGACTTGTGATTGTACCATCTCTTTTCAAGTTACCTTCAGTACACCCTACATGTATCTTGCTTTCCATCTTTTAATTCCGCTTTGTAAACCACTCCTTCCGTTTTACAAACAGTATCCACTGGACATTTATTTTTATCTCTACAGTTACACATTTTGCTATCAACAATACTTTGCTCTACATTGTCCTTGACATTTCTGACGTTTTATGTTTTTGTTGTAAACTGCTAGTATAGTTGTAACTTAATTCTACTGCATTTCTATTAAAAATCTTGTGTAACTCTGAACTCTTAGGGAGATGCTTTCCAAGTAACTTGAAAAATATCTTCCCTATGTTAGATTTTGCCTCTAAACTGAACGGCAGGGGAAGGGGGTTAAGCCAAATAATGTTTCTCTTTTTATTCCTCATTTGTTGATTCATTTTAGGTGTGAAATCCAGTTAAGCTTTATGCCCCCCCCTTTAACGCCTTTTCATACTCTATCTATTTTTCTTCAAAAATGGCTCCACGAGTGGAATTTCTGGTCAACCAAGAATTTTAATACGTCATCCGTTAAAATGACTTCTTTCGGTGTATAGCTTGAATAAGTCCCAGGAGAAGACGAAGCCTTGCCTTACACCACTTTCTATTTTTGTATATCTGCTGAAATCATTTTATATCCGTATGCAGGCAATTAGCTGCCAGTATAAGGTATTTGATTATTTTAATATTCTTCCCAAATATGATAAGGTTGCTGGGAATTACCAACAGATCTCTGTAGCGTACTTTATCGAACGCCTTTGCTTAATATATATATATATATATATATATATATATATATATATAATCCCTTGAAGATTAGTAGCGATAATTCCAAAGAGGATATAATTTTTTTTAACTTGTCAAGTCCCGGAAGAATAATATCTTTTTTTGTGTCCCCTTGTCTTTTCCTCTTTCACTCTCTTTCTCTTTCCCCTCCCTATGTCTATCTCTATTTCTCAACCTCTAAAATACCTTATATTGAAATCTTTGACTTCTCCCTCTTTTCTTTCTTTCCCCTTTTAATATTAATTTTTTTTTCCTTTTTCTTTTTTTCCTCTCTTCCTTTTCCTTGTGTCTGAATAAATTGAACTCCATTTATTTTGGGAAAATTGGTCTAAAAAGATGGACTTCTCTGAAGTCTACGGAATAAATTATCACCTGACCGAATGGATTTTTAAGGATTCTGTATTCATCATTTTTTTATCAATATAGATAAAAAAAGTCTTTGACGAACCTGCACTGTTCTTGTCTTATTTTCGGTATGATTCTACTGCGGGGTCAATAAATTATTGTTATCAAAAGGGAGATAATTGCGTTCGACCTCCCTTTAATGTGAATCGAAGGGTAAACTATGATCAACGTTCCAAAATCCAAGTGGACACAAATTTAAGAAATGTCGGAGTGGAGCAGTGGCTGAAACTGTTTATAAAATAAACAAACCCCGAAGACAGGAAATGACAGTTCTAATGACCCATATGCAAATCATAACATATGCAAATGACCCATATGCAAATTATAACACATAAAGTGCCTGGGCACTCATACATAAAATAGGGAGTTACTTATCGATATATATATATATTGCACACAAGTAGCTATAATTACCTTCCCTGTGTATAACAAATATATTTACAATCAGAACTCATCTAAAAAATGTTTACTACGTTGCTTAAAAATCGAAAAGAATAAATAAAAATATATAAAATAACAATAAATAAGAAAAAAACAAATCAAATAAATTAATCCAAATAAATAAATAAACCACTACCCCCACCCCCAAAAAACCCCAAAAAACAAAAACGTTCTAATGGACTACCCACAATGCACCACTGACCCGTATATATAAATAGTTGAGAAAAAAACCGAACACATGTGGCCTGATAATTGCATCTAGGATGAAACAGTCTGTTGTCTCTGAGTGTTGACTTCAATGTTTCATTAAATAATATAGACAGGTTTTGTCTATTTATTCTAAGTAAGTTCCTTTCATATTGTCTGATAAACTTAATCAAATTATCGGTGAAAGACGAAAGGCAATCACCATATTGATACATGTTTAAATTCAACGATAATGTGATTAAGCATTAGACAATATGAAAAGAACTTACTTAAAATAAATAGACAAAATTTGTCTATATTATTTAATGAAACATGCATCAATGAAAATTGCTGCCTAAAATATATATATATATATATATATATATATATATATATATATATATATATGTGTGTGTATTGTTTTATATACGCGTGTGCCGTATGCTTTCATCGCTCTCTAAAATTTATTGACTTTGAAGCGCTTAATAAAAAAAAAATATTCCAAACCCATTTTCCCTGTTTTTATTTCAAACGGAATAGGTAACCTAAGGCGGGCCGCATTTGAAAAAGAAAACAAGAAAATAAACAAAAAAATACATACACACAAACAAAAGAAAACGATTTATTTTAAAATTATAATTTATGTTATTTCTTTATCAATCTGTACAAGGCCCGAGGGGCACCCGAAGTAGAGAATTACGGAGTAAGAGGCACAACCTATGCAGCTATGTGTGGAAGATATCGGTTAACCCTAGACTTGAACAGGTTAAAATTGTAGTGATCGGAGAAGTATTCTCTTGGGAGTCGGTCTCACAAGGTAGTGATCCGTAGGAAGAAGCTGCTCGAGAGGGGTTTATATCTCCCCAAATGAAGACGAAGGGAATGAGGATGGTTCGCTTCAATGTGCATTGTATTGTAGGTCTCGGCCGTGAAGGTCAGGTCTAAAATCATCTGAAATTAAACTCCTGCTGATTAGAGGGATCATCATCATCTTGCTTCCTCAGCCGAGATTGAACTCACTAATACTTTGATTGGTGTAGTCATAATCTTGTCAAATAGCTGAATTCTTGATGCTTCGCTAGGGCTATCAAGGGTGTTTTTATAGTGACACCAACACTAAATGGATTGCCAACCAAGGCTCAGAGAGACTCCATTCACCCTCCTCTAAGAGCAGGTTTTAAATTCAGAGTTTTCCTTCTCCTAGACCAGTTGCCATCCAAGGCTATAGAACCCAGTCTGTCCTGCTATTTCCCCATAGCTGGAGGGAGAAGAAAGAGGATTCACACCTTTCCCAAGGGTGTTAGCACGTAAGTGAATGTAATGGATTCGACTGGAATTCGAACTCAGCTCTCCGATTCCTCAATCCAAGCCGTTATCCATTACTTCACCGTGTCTCCTCCTTAGAGGGATAGCAGTTCAGGTTGACTTTAAATATTAAATAGGACTGGGTTAACTTCAGAGTAGTCGCCCCTAATTTATTTATTTTCAATAATTATAAATTAATTTTGATAAACACGGAATTATTTGATATTGAATTTTACAGAGTATTTTCGCTAGCTTGCTAGAGACTGCATGTAAAATTATTTTTTATCCTGTTTGAACGCTGTCTCCACGAAGAAATCATTTGATAGATTTTCGCTCAAGGGTTTATCCAAAAAGGTCGTTGGAATTTTCACATTACTGATTAAATCGCTGGTGTACATTGGAAGTAATTTTCCATGAACGATTCGAATGGAACTCCAAGCTTTGAAAGTCTGTTGGGTCTCAAGTTCACGCCAAACCTTAAGTGGAACTCTTGTATTCAAAGATGATGGAAAAAATGTCCGGTTCATTCTATCGTTGCAAGAATTATGTAACTTCTACATGCTAATTATGTTATGTTAGCAAGGTTCAGATTACCATTAAAGTGAACGCTTACAAAAAATAAGCTTTTTATGTAATAAACATGCCTCTCTGCACGCTGTGTCCCTTAAGGATGTAGGCGGTTATACCTCTCCATGACTTCCTATTCCTATTCCATCCACCTCTTTCGCTATTTATCTTTTACTTATTCCTTAATTTACATAGGTAATTTGATGTTTGCCCCCGTCGTCTTGTGGCTATCAAAATCTCCAGTCCGTTTTTGTTAATTACCTGTACCAGAAATTTCAACATTCTCTTATTTTAAGTATAAGTGTCATTTCTGTTTCCAGTTTACACAAAATATCCTCGTTACTAGAATATTCCGTCCATAGTATTCTCACCATCCTTCTGTAGGAACAAATCTTTGTTGCCTCAAGCCTGTAACTAGACTGTTCTCTGACATTTCGGGGGGATAAATATAATCCAGAAATATTTTTTTTTCTTGTCTAACAATTTTGTTTCTTAATTCTTTGTTTAGCTTTTGGAAGGCATTTTGTTTTTGTTTATATCCTCTTCTTTCAGACATTGTACAAACTGGGATGCGTGGTGCCACAAGGATTATCTTCCCGAAAAATGGAATCGGAAGATTGAGTTCGTTTCGCACTGACGTCCTATGAAATAATATAAATCCATCACGTATGTGTAGATATAATAATAAAGTGGAACGGCCTCTTTAGCCTTGGGAGATTAACCAAACTAAGCGAAAAACAACTCTGAATTCTGAAAAGCAACGGTAAACTACGCCAATAACGCACCCAAGAAAAGATAAGACGTTCACAATATATAAGGATATAATCTTATAATATTACATATAAGAAATAATCCTTCTTGAATCTGTCTTTACCGATCTGGTAATGTCAAGTTATCAATCACAAAGCATTCATATTTTTCTTAAGTAAATTCATTTTTCCTTTCCGTTTTTTTTGTTCAATCTCTTAGAAGTGTTCTTTTTTTTTTTAACTTTATTTTCACTCCTTTCGCCCTTCCTCGGGTGTATATCTTCTCCGCTTTCCAGTATTTATTTACTAATTTTTAAGTCTTTTTCTTCAAATAGAACAGACAATTCCAATAGAACCACAGGACTGGATGTTAAGGCTGTGTATTAATACGAGACTACAAGCTGCATTTTGTTTCAGTAAATAACTGCTTTATAAAGTATTAAATAAAGTATTAATGTAAGTCAAGATTTTATATACAGTGTAACCCGGATATAAGAGAGTTGTCGGGACCGGAGAAGAAGTCTCTTATATCCGGGTTTCTCTTATATCCGGGTTTGGTCTATTTTGTTTACATTAACACAGGCTCTAATTTGGGACCAGAGAAAATACATCTTATATCCGGGTTTCTGTTATATCCGGGTCTCTTATATCCGGGTTACACTGTAGAGATTTTTAAAAAATAACTTGAAACATTGTATTAAAAAAAGAAGCTAAATTAAAATAGATAAATTACCCGATTTATTCCGTAGATTGAAATTGAAAAATATCTTCCTAGTGAATTTAATAAAGGGTTCTGCTTTAAGTTCACAAAAAGTTAAAATATGCCAATTTATCTGAAGAACTCTTCAGAGAATAAGGATCGAAACATTGTTAATATACCAACCAGTCTTAGGCCATTTGTTCAAATAGATTAAGATATAAGTTTTCGTTCTCAGTTGACGGTTTCTCTTTTCGTGAAGTTTTTGTAGCTAGTGAAGTCGAGTTTTATGTTCAAACAATCTAATTACTAAATTTGTTTTGACTTTTGACACCTTGAACCAACGCTCATCACAATTTTCCTTTGATATTGACTGGTAAGCCAAAGCTTTGTTTTACTCGTCTGACATCGTCTTTACCAGATTTGCTTTCTCCAACCAAAAAATGATTATTGCAACTGCCACTACTCCTCCGTCTGCTCAGTGGATATCGCTAAGAATGTCACGTGACCTAACAATTTTGCAAAGGTCAAGACCAAATATAACGTTTAAAGACGTGATTAATAATAAAATACTTTTTTTTTTTTTAAATAAACAAAAATAAAAGAAAAAATATTTTCGTCTTGATTACACTTTATATAATATGCTACTGACTGTTTTTTTTTGTAGCGTAAATTCGTCACAAAACTCACTGATTAGTGTTTTAAATATCTTTACAATCAGTCTATTCTTATTGCTGGTCATTCATTAGTGTTGATGAGAAGTTCTAACCCGGCGCATGAAAATTACGGGTCAATATTTCTCTTCTCTATTCATTATTCTTACTTTGTTTCTACTTTTGACTTTCAATCGGGAGATTTTCATGAATTGTCTGCCTTCTCTTCAACGTCTTTATTAGTTGTTTTTTTTTTTATTGTAAAAATACTAGTAATAATCGTATCCTGTCAGCGCACGTCTATTTCTTAACGCTTCTCACCTTCTCTGATGGCCATTTCACTTCATGAGCATCTCTTTTATCTCCACCGTGATCAACCATTATGGCAACTTTGTTCTCCATTTTAAGAAAGAGATACAAAATAGTTCCTTGTCTTTTGAATTCTTCGTCTCTTTTCTTCGTTCCATCAATTTTTCTTCTTTTGTTTCCTCTTCGAAGAATTGTTTTTTTTTTTCATTATTTCCTACTCGAGTTGATATACCTCAATACCATCCGATACATTGAAAACCTGCTTCTTTTTTTTGTTTGGTTTATATATATATTTTTTGCATTTTCTATTCTTAGTTAATCTTTATTTTTTATTCTATGTAGAATTGTTGAAACTAAAACAAATTCTGACACCGAAATAATCTTACTTTCTCCTATAATCGATACTCACAACGCCTCCTTGATCCTGTCATTACCGTTCTGGCAATGTCAAACGATCGATCAAAAAACATTAACGTTTCTATTGATTTCAAGCGAAATCGCTTTTCGCTTTCGTCTTTTTGTTCAAATCTCTCAGTAGTGTTGTTTCTATTGCTTTATTTTCGGACTGTTTTTTTTTTGTTATATTTACTGTCTTCGGCCTTCCTCAGGTGTATGTTGTATCCGGTTTTCAGAATTCGTTTAGTATTTTTTACCTTTACTTTTTCTCCAGATAAAACACGCAATTCCAGCTGAATCACAGGACTGGATGTTAAGGTCACGTAGTAGTAGTCAGTACAAGGGGGACTCTCTTAAGGTAAATCTCTTTTTATGTTTTCATGTAATCAGGATCATATATATATATATATATATATATATATATATATATATATATATATATATATATATATATATATATATCATGCTGTTAGTAATAATAATAATAATAGTAATTATTATTATTATTATTAAAGTTTGATATTACAATTGACATAACTCAGATTCTGATTTTAATTACCTAATGTGTACGTATTTTATTTTAGTGGTTAAAGGAAATGGCCTTTTCAATTCGAAAGATTTGCATGTGAGTTCTCCGGTCATAACCCCAACCGGATGACAATCTGTACATCTCTGTTCAATATCAGGAATCGTTGTCTAAACAGAGATCTTTTGGCACTTGTTCCCAAACAGTGACGCTAGAGAGTGTTTGTGTGATAAGCCAACGTGTACAAACCTCTACAATGCCAATTCTTGCTAATTTGAAGTTACCAAGCAGACATATTAAAAAATTGGGTTAATCTGAAATGCATATTCTGTGATAGAAATCCAGAAACAATTGACAATTTATATCACGTTGCACAAGTGTTGACACCCACTGAATAAAGAACTCGGCATTATAGAGTGGGCAAATATCTGCACTGGAAAATGTGCAAGTTTTACAGGAAGGAAACGGCAAGAAAGTGAACATCGCCCATACCCGGTTACAGAGATAGAACTTGTAACAATTTTATGGGATTTTACAATACACACAAACAGGACAATCAAAGTTAATTGCTCAGGCATCATGGTGAAAGAAAAAAAAATCTGGATGAGATTTCATACTGACATAGCAGTTCCTGTAGACTACAATGTGATCTTCAAAAAATTATCAAAATACAAGGGTCTTGAAATAAAAATCTCAAAAATGTAGCACATGAGGAAAGCAAGAATTGCAGTTGTATTTGGAACCCTCGGGCTGATTAGAAATGCTTTCAGTACACTTATTTAAGGGATCTTCGGTAGCTCATGCCTTAACGAAATACACATAATTGTTTTCACAAGTAGAACTCGAACCTTATGAAGGAATTTATCGAATATAAAATGTGATCTTATGTTGTTTATATTTTCTTTTTATTCATTTATTTTTCTTTTCTTTCTATTTTTTTTTTTACACAAACGTTTAGTAGGAATTGCCATAACGCAATTTACTAACCTTAGGTCTGTGTTTGAAAACCGGAAGGAAATGAGTATATAACAACAACAACAACAACAATAATAATAATAATAATAATAATAACGACCTGGAAATCGAAAATAGAAAAAAATGTTGAACTTGCAAACAAAAAGTACCAGTCATAGTAGGTGCGCTTGGAATGATAAAAAATGGAACGCAAAAACACTTTGAAAAATCCCTGGAAATCCCATTTTAAGAGAAATACAAAACCTTGTCTTGATCAGTACAACCCACCCACAAAGAAGAACTTTGACCAAGTGAGGCTAGTAATGTTATGGGACATAGAAAAACAAATCATGGAATTTAATCATAACAACACACCACTACATGACATAGGTTTTCCCGCAGACTTGGTAAGTAGTATAATAATAATAATAAAGACAGAGATAGGGCCTGTTAACAATTTTATGGAACGACACAATATACACAGACAGAATAATCAAAGCCAACCGCCCAGACATTGTTATTAAAAACCACAAACAAACAAAAACGGTGCTTCTTTATTGATATGGCAGTCCCTGTAGACTGCAATGTATCTTTGAAGATCTTCAAAAAGCTATCAAAATACAAGGACCTTGAAATAGAAATCTCAAAAATGTGACACATGGGAACATCAACAATCCCTGTTGTAGTTGGAACCCTCGGATTGGTTGGAAAAGATTCCAGTAGACTCATTGAAGGGATTCCTGAAAGTCCATAACTTAAAGAAACACAAAAAATTGTTCTCCCGATTACAGCCCACACCTTACGAAGGGTTTTGTCTATGTAATTTTTCTTTTTCCAGTGGAAAATGTCATGATGCCATTTCTAACCTTAGGTCCCTGGACGGGACCCGGGAAGAAATGTGTACACGCCAGAAATCAAAGGAAATAAAATAAAGATAATAATAATAATATAAAGAAGAAGAAGAAGAAGAAGAAGAAGAAGAAGAAGAAGAAGAAGAAGAAGAAAAGAAAGTGAAGCAAAATAATAATCATCATCATCTGCAGCAGCAGAAGAAGAAGAAAAAGAAGAAGAAGAAGAAGAAGAAGAAGAAGAAGAAGAAGAAGAAGAAGAAGAAGAAGAAGAAGAAGGAGTTGTAACTATCCAAATAACAGTGATATCGAAAACACAGAGGACATTAATATAATACTGGAATATATATTGGAATGTTGAGGGGACTCACTGTCATCTAGTATAAGCAACCAGTTACTTCTAGCGTGAACACTCGATTAATAATAATAATAATAATAATAATAATAATAATAATAATAGTGTCGAAAGGGATGAGACAGAAAAAGGCGACTTGGGAGTTACATCTGTAAAGTTGGGAACATCTACAATCAAAGACCATGTCAGATAATCGTGTTATCCGATTTGAATGTATTCCAAACTGGGATCCACCTGCAAACTTATTCACTGTTTTTATCCAAGCTTATCCCGTTCTTTCTTGACATGTCCCGGAAAGGGATATATTTGAAGGAAGTAGCTAAGTGGTTTTGGCTACTATAACCAAGTAGAATACGGTAGCAGTAATCGACTGGTACGCGTCGTAGTCTCAAGTAAGAAGTGTAGATCAATGGCGTAGTCCAATAGGCGTCGTTATAGACTAGGCTCTCAGACTAAGGCTCTCTGACTCTCCTACACGTCCGTCGGTATTTTTGACGGACACCAGCCAATCATATTTCATGGAGGGGGAACACAGGTGTATGCACATTCGATTATATCATTTCTTTTGATGTATCTTGTCTCTTCAGGACGTAGACGATCATGGCTCTCCACTCTTTCCTATCCCCTTTAGTTCTCAATAAGTTTCTTCCCCTGCCACCTCCCCCAGACCACGTTGCGTCATCCACTTGCTTAAGCCCGCTTGTCTCTCTTTCCCTCTATACGACCTGTGAATATCAGATTCTCCAGGCTCTTCTTTCTCATTATATCCCAGAAACTTCAGCTGCCTCTTCCTGATGTTAAGTATAAGCTTCCGCCTTGTTTGCATCCTCTCCAAAACATCATCGTTGCTCACACGCTCGGTCCATGATATCCTTAGCATCCTTCTGTAGAACCATATCTCCTTTGCCTCGAGTCTCGTCTTTTTCATCTATGAGGAGGCCGTCCAACACTCGCTGCCGTATAAGAGGACAGATGAACACGTAGCAGCTCAGTACTCTTTGTTACCAAAGAGATCCTCGTAATACTCTGCCTAGCTTTTGGGATGCGTCTTTGGCCATCCCAATACGTCGACAGATCTCAGCGTCCTCCGTGAAAACACTTCCCAGATATTTAAAATTTCGCCAATGATTGATTTTAGTGTCCCCAACCTGTAAATCGCACTTGGGACTCATTTTTTTTTTACTGATGACCATGCGTTCTGTCTTCTTGTAGTTTATACTTTGTTCCTTCTTGCCCTCCTTCGTTACCGTCTATAGGAAGTTTTGTAATTTCTTTTATTGTTCACATTTGTCTCCGATGTATGTAATCGGCATACTTTTATCACAAACTGGATGTTCTGATGAGCATATTGGGCTTCGTATATTTATAACCAATCGCCAGTTGGTGGAGTACTCTCTTACATAAAAATGATATCGCTTAAGTAAGTAAGATGGGTTAGATCGACGTGGACGTCTAGAGTAAATTTATAGCTCGTAGTGTGTTTTGGAGGGAGAATTAGTCTAAGAGAAACCCCAACTTCGGATATGAGACACAGCGGAAAATTTATCTTTTATACCGTCAATGGGTTAAATAATAATTTAAAAAAAAAAGACATACATGTCGATAGAACAAATATCGTCATACCATCCAATCCATTTTTCTTGAATTTTTACCTAAAGCTAAACTCTCCTAATGCCATGTAATTTTTTTGGACAACCCATTACATTAAAAACCAGGTGAACTTCATTTCTATCCATTGTTATTGGTAATTTGTTTTTGTCAATTTATCAGAAACTTCTGTTAAGGTGTATTGTGATAAGTATGTGGGTTGCTTAGCAGGTGAAAAAGAAGGATAGGTTTACTGTAATACATTCATGAAAAGGGATGTCCCCCGACAAAAAAAAAAAAAAAAAATATCGATTGCCGGTAGACATGACAACACGTAGTGAACAGAGAAGACATCATTAAACAAGTCCCAGAATGCATCGGGACATTTTAATTGCATTCATGTTCATTTGAATGCCTCCGTCGTTCGCTATCAGTTTGCACACCTGATGTTGCTCGCAGTTTTCGAAGGTGACCATTTTTACAGAATGCGTCTGATAAGTTGTGAAACGGTATTCGATTGGTGCTGAAGTGGACGCCACTAAGTCTCGAGTAATTTTGTAAAACCTACTTTCACCTCAGTGAGATGTATCAGACATTCATCAACTACCATTAGAATATAATCAGTCGATCTATTGTTTTATAACGTTGACAAAAAAGAAAGAAAGATACTGCTATATCTGTTGTTGTAGATCTTCTATTTGTTGTGTCACTTCAGTATGTGAGCAGACATGGCTCTCTACAACTTCCTATTGTTTTGTCGTCCTTATTAATCCATCTATTCCGCCGTTCATTCGCACAAATTCATCAGTTCTCTGTCTGATTCTATCTCCTCGTCAGTGAGGCGGTTGTCCAGCATTAACTGTTATATTGGACGACTGATATTACATAATAGTCCAGCTTTCCATTCTTGTTTTCTAACAAAAGTATCCTTTTTCTTGGTACTTACCTTAGATTTCGAAGGTATCTTTTGCTTGTACAATACGTGTTCCATTTTCGGTGTCGCGTTTTCCAACTTAACGTGAAAAAACTTTCCCCAATCTCTTGTGGTAGATTCAGAAGCTTAAAAGGAAATGTGCAAATACAGAGTAAATTCGAGAAACATACATCGTTTGCGTTAAGGCTGAGAATTAAACAGTATTTATACCATATTATGAATGACGTAACTCACGTTTTCATGGGGAAAATCAGTCATCCTATCTATCTATCTATCTCTTTCAGCCGTTCACTGAAACTACATGTAGAGGTTTATTTAAATCTATCTATCAAATCTATCTATTTCAGCCC
Source organism: Acanthosepion pharaonis (assembly GCA_903632075.3). Lineage (NCBI taxonomy): Eukaryota > Metazoa > Mollusca > Cephalopoda > Sepiida > Sepiidae > Acanthosepion > Acanthosepion pharaonis. Next base: position 773,582 of record CAHIKZ030004860.1, on the reverse strand, counting down.
TTCACTGAAACTACTTGTAGAGGTTTATTTAAATCTATCTATCTATCTATCTATCTATCTATCTATCTATCTATCTATCTATCTATTTCAGCCCTTCACTGAAACTACTTGTAGAGGTTTATTTAAATCTATCTATCTATCTATCTATCTATCTATCTATCTATCTATCTATCTATTTCAGCCGTTCACTGAAACTACTTGTAGAGGTTTATTTAAATCTATCTATCTATCTATCTATCTATCTATCTATCTATCTATCTATCTATCTCAGCCGTTCACTGAAACTACTTGTAGAGGTTTATTTAAATCTCTATCTATCTATCTATCTATCTATCTATCTATCTATCTATTTCTATCTATCTATTCACTGAAACTACTTGTAGAGGTTTATTTAAATCTATCTATCTATCTATCTATCTATCTATCTATCTATCTATCTATCTATCTATTTCAGCCGTTCACTGAAAAACTACTTGTAGAGGTTTATTTAAATCTATCTATCTATCTATCTATCTATCTATCTATCTATCTATCTCTATCTATCTATCTATTTCAGCCGTTCACTGAAACTACTTGTAGAGGTTTATTTAAATCTATCTATCTATCTATCTATCTATCTATCTATCTATCTATCTATCTATCTATCTATCTATCTCAGCCGTTCACTGAAACTACTTGTAGAGGTTTATTTAAATCTATCTATCTATCTATCTATCTATCTATCTATCTATCTATCTATTTCAGCCGTTCACTGAAACTACTTGTAGAGGTTTATTTAAATCTATCTATCTATCTATCTATCTATCTATCTATCTATCTATTTCAGCCGTTCACTGAAACTACTTGTAGAGGTTTATTTAAATCTATCTATCTATCTATCTATCTATCTATCTCAGCCGTTCACTGAAACTACTTGTAGAGGTTTATTTAAATCTATCTATCTATCTATCTATCTATCTATCTATCTATTTCTATCCCTATCTATCTATCTCAGAAACTACTTGTAGGGGTTTATTTAAATCTATCTATCTATCTATCTATCTATCTATCTATCTATCTATTTCAGCCCTTCACTGAAACTACATTAGAGGTTTATTTAAATCTATCTATCTATCTATCTATCTATCTATCTCTATCTCAGCCGTTCACTGAAACTACATGTAGAGGTTTATTTAAATCTATCTATCTATCTATCTATCTATCTATCTATCTATCTATCTATCTATCTATCTATCTATCTATCTATTTCACACTGAAACTACATGTAGAGGTTTATTTAAATCTATCTATCTATCTATCTATCTATCTATCTATCTATCTATCTATCTATCTATCTATCTATCTATCTATCTATCTATTTCAGCCGTTCACTGAAACTACTTGTAGAGGTTTATTTAAATCTATCTATCTATCTATCTATCTATCTATCTATCTATTCATTCTATTGTATCTATCTCTATCTATCTATCTATCTATCTATCTATTTCAGCCGTTCACTGAAACTACTTGTAGAGGTTTATTTAAATCTATCTATCTATCTATCTATCTATCTATCTATCTATCTATCTATCTATCTATCTCAGCCGTTCACTGAAACTACTTGTAGAGGTTTATTTAAATCTATCTATCTATCTATCTATCTATCTATCTATCTATCAATTTCAGCCGTTCACTGAAACTACTTGTAGAGGTTTATTTAAATCTATCTATCTATCTATCTATCTATCTATCTATCTATCTATCTATCTATCTATCTATCTATCTATCTAGTTGGCAACTTTTGAAATACGGGAATTGTCACCAGCACACGATAACAACTGTAAACAGTATTTTATTGCAATATTATTACACACCATCCATACTCTATGAAAAGAGTATGCAGAACTGGAAATGAACAGTTGGAAAAAAATACGATTGAAGGATGATTTACGACTTATCAACCCAGAGTCGTCGGGCAAGCGCGCCTGAAATAACTGCAGGAGAATATCAACATGAAAGAATGGTTTCATGTCTTTGCCTGATTGTGGTCGCCTCCACAATCTCACTCAGCGGTGATAAATGCGAACACCTTCTCCATCAACGAGTTCTCTAATCCCTCACCTCGTTCCTTTTCCGCCCTAGATCTTTTTTAAGGCGAAGAAAATTTTGTTCAGGATATCTTAATTTAATTAGTTATTAATGCCCAGTTAATTACTGTTAAGCGAATTGCTAATAAGAATTAAGATGAAAGAGTAATAATAACAACGATAATAATATCAGTAATAATTTTGAGTGTTAAATTAAAATTTATAATTTGGCTTCACTCATGATCATCAATAATTTCCTGTTATCAATAAGATTTCAAAACAAATCAGTGAACTTTGAGTCGGGACAATTTCCGGTAACAACTGTCGGCTGAACCGCTTGTCAAGTCCTGACGTTTTTCATTTCTTGGTCCATAACTGTGTCCAAGACTATGCTAGTCAACGTATCCCATGAGTTTTGGAATGTCAGTTTGCTATTAGATGGTAAATTTATGTGTATATATAAAATTTTTATTCGTAGTATTCGCTTTCATGTGAAAATATGGAGTATAGTTTTGGTTGAGTCATAAGTAATTTCCGTTTTGATTTATACATTTTATTTTTCCAGAAATAAAGTAGAGTTATATTTTATAAAATTATATTTACCATTATTGGCTTATTGCCACTTTTCGAGTAAAATTCCGCAGATTTTGATGTGAAAAAGCTATCCACGAACTCTTCAATTGTAGTTTTAATTAGAGAATATTTTCCCCATTAACGAATTTTTCAAAAAGTAAATAATCGATCGCAAAAGCTATTAATCGTTTGTTGCAAAGTCAAGCTAAAATTGCGAGACAGAAAAATAACCTGGCCGATGGTCTGGAAAAGGACCTCTAATCTGAGGTTGACTGGGGCAAGAAATGGCTGGTAAACTTTCGTCGTCGTCGGCATCCGTTTGTCTCGAGAGACGATGGAGTAGCGTGGTGATCTACGAGCCTGGGCGGGATATATGGAGAACTAGGGCTGTCCGGAGGTCTAGTTCCCCCCTCTCGGCTTTGCTAGCAGAGTCCAAAGGAGAGGATAAACCAATACAGTTTGGTACCAGCGCGGTGGCAGGAGTTGCCGGAATGTAGGACAAAGTGTTGTCCATCCGCTTAGGGGCTCCGCTCCGGGTTTCTATTCAGAGTTGTCCTTCTTCTAGACCAGTTGCCATCCAAGGCTATAGAACTCAGTCTGTCCTGCTATTTACCCATAGCTGGAGGGAGAAGTAGAGGATCCACACCTTTACGAAGGGTATTAGCACGTAAGTGAATGTAATGGATTCGACTGGAATTCAAACTCGGCTCTCCGATTCCTCAATCCAAGCCGATATCCATTGCTCCACCGTACTTCCTCATACTTTAATGCCTCCAAAACAAAACGGCTGTCTTTTACCCACCACAGAAAACCCTCCTATTAGAATGTCTGATGCTCAACTCCACGAGAGCGCCTCTCTGTGCCTGCTTGGTCCCACACTGTCCGCTGACATGAGATGGAACAAATACATTGAATCATAAGCTTCATCTATCGCAAGGAAAGTTGGTTCTCTGTGACGTACCAGAACGTTTTTCTCGATCGAGTCCATCCTTCAAATCTATAAATCAACTATTCGCCCTTGCTGTCTTATATGGTCTGGAGCCCCCGCTGTTCGTCTCAAGCTCCCCGAAAGAATCCAGAGATGGATATGCAATGTGATTGGCTCTGATCTGGCATCTCGTCTCCAATCGCTCTCTCATAGACTTGCCGTCGCTTCCTTTTGTCTTTTCTACAAATACTTTCACAGTAAATGCTCCGACGAGCTACTTTTGCTGATTCCCAAACATTCATGAATTTAAATCTGCTACTAGGTTGGCATTTCAGTCCTACCATTTCACTGTCGAAACGTTTAAATATAGCCGTCTCTTCTACTCCAATAGCTTTATGTCTCACACTTCCCGTCTGTGGAACTCCCTTCCTCTTACTTAGTATTTATCAATTCACCCACGAGGATAGAATGTGGCACACGGCCGGTTTAATGTGGGTATCCCGAGCCCGTAGGCTCGGCCAAAAATATAGCCTTTGAACCCGCCGAGACGGGTTCAGGCCCTGTCTACCTCCCCGGACGAAACCTTGCTCTTCGGCAAAGCTTCGTCCGGGTTCCTCTCTGCTAATGCAGAGTTCGACAGACGCTGACTCGGAAGCACACAAAGGCAGCGTACTACACTTTGATCATTGCCCCCGGGCCGAGCAGCTTCCCTTCCTCTTACTTGCTTCCATGATAGCTATAATCTCCAACTATTCAAATGTAACGTCTCCAGAAGCCTTGATATAATTCCTCGTCCTGATCTTTATTCTTTCCTCTATCACGCCTCTTTACTTTTTCTCCCACTCTCTGTAACTTCTTGCGTCCTAGTGGCACCCCCCTTGCTTGGAGTAAAAAGCTTAAAAAAATGAAAAGACCAGTCAACTTCCAAAATGTCTGTCTATCTTATTTCTGCTTATTTTTGCCTTGCGTTGTCATCGATGAGAACATTTTTTCCGCTTGAAAAGCGCCAGGCAGTTTTCCATAAAATTTTTATGAACAAGTTGCAGCTGCTGGATGTATAAATGTGCGTTTAGTGTTTCATTAAGTCTTAACTTTTAATAGATGACACGTCAACGATTCCACCACAGGAACATTACCTTTCTTCCATGGTGCTCAAATTTTGGCGTCGATAATCCAATACTTTTTTGTATTGAACTTGTCGTAGGCAACCCAATTTCCATCACCTGTCATGATATATTTAAAGAACGAATTACTTAGGACGGTATATTTGACATCACAGTTGATTTTCCAAATGTGAAATTACTTATGATTAAAACCTAATAGATTAAAAATTTTAAATTAATTTTCTCATCTGTCTATATTTCTGAGATGAGGTATTATGTACACTATTTACATTATTTGGACTATTGTCGTCAACTTTGTCGCCACGTTTATTACGTTTCGGCCGTTGTACGCTCTGGTCTTCTTCAGGTGGCTGGAATGTCGAACTGAACTCTTTATTTCGCTCACGGGGGTAGACTTCTCTAGTTCCACGTGCCATGTCCAATGGATGTCAGTTATCAGTTGTCTCCTATTAATTCACCTCTTCAAGTTCTCCACTGCCTTAACCAGTTATTGATATTGAACAGGAATTCATACACAGATGTCCTTAAGGACACATGGCACAGTGGATAAAGGCGTTAGTTAGATGCAGTGACAGGACCCAAATAGTATGAGTTCAATACCTGAAGAAGGCCGGGGCGTAAACGGACGAAACGTTGTAATAAATATGGCGAAAAAGATGAGGACAATAGTCCGAATAATGTAAATTCGGTAATTTTTTCATGTCTTAAAAGATAATTATTTGTTATAATTGAATATATAACTTTTGCTATAATTATATATTTAATATTTTATACTTTTGCTATAATTACATGTATAATATTTGCCCAATTGTCTGAATTATAAAACGCACGCACAAATATTTAATCATTTTTAATAATATTTTGTCTCGTGAACGTTATGGAACGACAATGTTCTGAAGTGTTCTAAAATCTTCAGTAGTTTTTTTTTTTATTTCTTACGTTTCTTTATATTCATTACTTCGCTTCTTGCAGTTTGCAGCGATATTAATGCTTAAGTAAATCTGTATTGAAACATAAGAAATAGATTTTTAGTAGCTTTTCTTTTTAATTTACATCATTGTGTTGCTTCCTTTTTCATAACTTTCTACGCTGACATAACTTCCGCCTATGAAAGCAAAAAACGTAAGATCGGAATTATTAATGCTTTGACGACGAGATTATAACTCGTAGCCTAGATCTCAGGTAAATGTCGATCAATTTTCTTCCTACACCATCATGCGTTTACTATGACCAGATTATCTAAGACAAACTCCCGGCACGTGATTCCTGTAAAAGTCACGTCAGAAGCTAGTTCTTTATTCAAATTTCATGATGTTTACTTTAATAATTGAAAATTCTGAAGACCAATAACTTTAGGATGGGACGCAAAGGAAGAGAAGAAAAATACATGACAAAAATAATTAAAAATAAAAATAAAATAGTCACAAAGCAATCAGAGAGGACTTCAAAATCATCTATTCCTGAAAGATTAACGGAACATAAAATAGCCGCATTGCAACCAGAGAAAGCTTCACAATGTCAGTTCTAAAAGATGAAGTTGTTTTTTTTTCTGTTGCCGGAACAAAAACGAGGAGTGATGGAACCAACAGCAGCACCGGAGATAAACAAAACAAAGCAAAAGAAAAAAGAAAAAAAAGATACAGACATGTCCACAGCAGACACAAGAACGGCGCAAACGAAGGTCGAACGTAACTGGGACATAGAAAGCGACGACAAACAAAAAATATATCAGAATCACGACGTTCCGTACAAGAATACTGGCAACTCACTCCCGAGGTGTAACTGACCCCCTTTCACTAAGTCAGGTTGCGACACAAGGTCGGTTTTTAACGTTGGGACCTGAGTGTTTCCACTCGCTAGTCAAACCTGGTCTAAGCTGGTTTTAGCTTGTCTAAGCTAGTCATACCACCGCGACGTAACAGATGTCACGCAACGGTGTGGGGAAAGCAAGGGAGGATAGAAGGCCTCCGGTACGGAACAGATACTACATCTGCAGCATTCATCCCGACGGGAAAAGCCTACTTCTTACTCCTCTGCCAATCCCCGCAGAACAATCCGGAGGGTGGTGATAGTGGGGAGCCCCCTGACGACTCACGAAGGAGAAATCCGTCTGTTTATATTGAGCCCACAAACATCGGTAATTTCACTATGCAAGACATAAACAAATTCTAGTCAGTGCTCAGCTTACCGCCACGACCATATTTTTTGCTAGAGACCATCCTTTATTACATACGCAGCACACCAAGCGTTGTCTTTTTGTTCGACGGAGACGGACGGCCTCATCGAAGGTAGCCGGAAGTTCATCCTGTCATTCACTTCCGCTACATAAGAATTTATGTAAAAAAAACAAACGCAACAAATCAATCCTAATAAACTGCACTTTATCAATTCTATAAAGATTTAGATGTAAAGGAAATGGCCACTATGCAGTCACAATAAGTTTGATAATTATCAATTCTATAAAGATTTATATATAAATGAAATAGCCACTAAGCAGAGAATAAACTTGACGATTATCAAAATTTTTTAAAGATTACTATAAAAATAAAATTGCCACAGATAAATCACAGAAAATTTCACAATTATCAACTTTATAAAGATTAATATGGGAAGACGATATATAAATTGTTATATATTATGTACAGTTTTAGAAAAATATATGACAAAATGGGAAAAATAGTCGTTAACGCGTTTCAGGAGTTCATCGGATTTAATCAATGTTTACACTGATGTAATACACATTACAAATCAACAAATTAAATTCATTAGTTGCTCAGGGTAATGAATCTGATCCTAATCTTGATTTAAATAATGTTACTTTAATTAAAGGAGAAAGCAATTTATTAAGACGAATATGTAAAAAAATTGCTTTAATCTGTAGATCATCCACAGTAAATTTACATTCATGTTCTTACAACATTTCACCTTTCTTGACACATCTTCTATTATCACAATGTAGGGTACTTAATAACAAGAGCGATAAAAATATAAACGAAAATAAAAGGCATATAAATTAAATTGGTTAGACTATAGAGACAAAATACATTAAAAATAATAAATTTAAAATTTAAGCCTACCCTCTTCTTCATGCGCTTGTGTAATCACATTAACGTAAACATCAACCGAGTCCTCCAGAGCGAAACACGTTGCACAAACATTTTTTTTTTTAATTTTTAAAAGATTTTTCTAAAAGATTAAGATAGATATATAACATGCACAAAGCAAACACAGAAAGCTTAGCAATTACCTTTTCTTAAAAAAAAAAGATGGAAGTGAAAGATTTTATAAACTTAAACGAAGATAGCATTGACTGTTCTGGAAAAAAAAATGAAGAATGCTTCCACATAAGGAAACAATTTATATTCACAGTATCATTACAATTGTCATAAAGCTCTCTTAATATGGATATTTACAATGCTTAATGATCAACGCCAATTCTTTAATGGATGACTGGATTTTCTCTTTTCAATGCTTCTGTTTTACTATCTGGGTTCTCTTTTATTTTCTTATCTTTTCCAAAAATTCTTCGATTTTTTTAATTTTTTTCTATTTGTCTTCTGTATTTTTTCTTATATTTTCTGTAATCTTATTTTCGATTTTTTCATTTTTTAGTTTCTCCTACTTGTTATTTTTCCTCTTCTCCTCCTTTTTCTTCTTCCTCTTTTCCTTCTTATAATATATATATATATATATATATATATATATATATATATATATATATATTGTTATGGGGTCCACCCTTTTTTCATACAAATAGACTCGACCAGTGTGTACTTGTACTGCTGCCGGTGAATACCCGGAAGAGTGAGTAACAGAGATACACTGATAGAGTGATACAGTGAACAGTGAGAGAGTAAGAGTGTGAGGTAACCGCTTTGTAGGAGTCACAGTTGCGAGCACGTAGACTCAGAAGGAAGTCATACTTCGACACTGAATTTCCCAGATTGCATATACATTATTATTGCTACTAACCGCATTTCTGGATCTACTAACCGTATTACCAATTGTATTATTACGTCAATAAATTTATTTGCTATATTTCATTCCTGCGTTTGTCATTCATTTTGAGACCGGATTTCATCCCGGAATCCACAACATATATATATATATATATATACAATCCCCAATATATATATATGTGCATAGCGGCTTGGATTGAGGAATCGCAGAGCCGAGTTCGAATTCCAGTCGAATCCATTACATTCACTTACGTGCTAATATCCTTGGGAAAGGTATGAATCCTCTTACTCTCCCTCCAGCTATGGGTAAAATAGCAGGACAGACTGGGTTCTATAGCCTTGGATGGCAACTGGTCTAGGAGAAGGACAACTCTGAATTCAAAACCTGCGGAGGGTCGTTTGGGAACCTTGTGGCACTCGGTGCACAAGGTCTCTGTATTCGTCCGTTCAAAAAGTGTGTCTGGTCCTGCACGAGGCCTTCAACACTATAATCAAATCTCATGTGCCGGTGTCGGGCTGTCGGTTTCCTGGAAACTGATCTGCTTTACCCTCATACGTCGAATCTCGACGGGAGAGTCGATGATTATATGTATATATATATATTTTTTTCTTCTTCTATGTATATATATATGCATATATATCTTCTTATCTATCTATCTATCTATCTATCTATCTATACACATACATATATATATGTAGCATTACAAACAAAATCCAAAATTACCTTAATGGCAAAAGGTGACAAAGTGTGGTCACCAGTGAAAATCGAACTCACTATAATAGTTTCGAGACTATTTCGCTAACCGCGAATTCATTACCATACATTTGACTAAGCTTCGTGTCGTCTGCGCAAGATGAAATCCTCAGCTTCGATATTGGTTATACGGAATTACTCTATATTACTTTCTTATGTAGTCTTAGAATTTCTCATTATCGTTCAAAAGTACAGAACTGATTAGTAACTGGACAGATGTGCATAAAATTAAGATGATTACTGTTGGCGTTGTTGTTACTTGGTTTTGTTTAATCTTGCGTTTTTCGGTTCAGGGTTTGGTATAAAATTAGTTTTTTCTTTTCTTTAAATAGTGTTGAGAAAATCTCCGATGCATTGATGAATCTGATATAAAATTCACTGTTCGAAAAGTCGTCTTGCTACTGGCGCCAGAATTATCCTTCACATCGAAATGATCAACGCCACGTGCTTAATGGATGACTGGATTTTCTCTTTTCAATGCTTCGGTTTGGGCTTTCTGCTTTCTCTTTTTAATTCTTCGCTTTTTTAATTGTTTTTATTCGTCTTCTGTATTTTTTCTTATATTTTCTGTAATCTTATTTTCGTATTTTTCATTTTTCAGTTTCTCCTTCTACTTGTTATTTTTCCTCTTGTTCTCCTCATTCTTGTTTTTCTTCCTCTTCTCCTTCTACTCATATATATATATATATATATCTTCTCTCTCTCTCTATATATATATATATATATATATTCTCTATATATATGTGTGTGTATATATATATATATATATATATATATATATATATACGCATTTATATATAAACAATTGCTCTAGCCGTTACCACAGTAATTTTGATTTCAATAATGAATATGTTTATAAAACGCGTAAACCTCAGAAATAAGTTATTCCAAAAAATTCCCTTAAAGATGGAACAGAGCTTAGTACTTTAATTCAATTCAAATAATTATATTGAGGTTTTCGGCTATTGTTTTGAAACATGAGAACTCTTATATATCGTGTTGGAATCATATTTTTAAATAAATAATTATATATATAAATATTTTATATATATATATATATATATATATATATATATAAATAAATATATATATATATATATATATATATATAAATAAATATTATATATATATATATATATATATATATATATATATATATATAAATAAATATTTTATATATATATATATATATAAATAAATAAATATTTTATATATATATATATATATATATATATATATATATATATATATATATATATATATTGACCACTAATATTATCTATCTATCTATATGAAGAATTATATTTTTTCGGTGTGCTATATTTATGTGATAAAATGCTCAATATCAGAGATAGAGCGTATGTAAATATAAATATAAAAGTGAACGTTGAATTCTACACTCAGAGGCGTCAGGTCCCATATGTTGTTTTATTTTTACCCCTGAGTTATCAGCGGCTGGTAGAGAGGAAGGCGGACTTTTACGCACACGAATAAACACGTTAATGACCGAGAGAACTCAATTCATAAAAAGAGTTTGCAGTATTAGCAGTAGTAGCTATTGTTTACAAATTCGCGCTTTCTCTCAAGAGTGCTCGACCGGAAATTTTCTTTAAAAAATATAGATGTATTACATCTATTTTTCTAATAAGCCTTTCTAGTACTCAATTATCTTCTTGATGTTAAGTTGAAATTCATCAAAGAAAGCGCCGTATTTTTTAACCCGAGTACTTTCGATCTTAAGAAGATAATTTGAGAAAAAGAAAAGATTTTTATATAAATGAATAAACATATGTCTACATTATTTAATGAAGCATGCTTGAATAAAGATATACTGTCACACACACACACACACACACACACACACACACACACACACACACACACATATATATATATATATATATATATATATATATATATATATATATAATGATTACATTAGGGCTTAAAATCCACGAATTTGGCTTACAGATCAAGGGCTGTAAAGGTTTGATATATTATTTGCATGATTTTTAAATGAATTTCGGAATGTGGCTCACGAAGAACAGAAAATTATCTTTTGGCAGAGGACGAAGGAATCTTAGGGCAAGGGAATATTTAGACAAGGGAATATTAGACAGGCGAAACTTAGGACACGGGAATTTTAGGACAAGTGAATCTTAGGACAAGTCAATTTTGGGACAAGGGAAACTTAGGACAAGGGAAACTTAGGACGAGGGAAACTTAGGACAAGGGAAACTTAGGACGAGGGAATTTTAGAACAGAAGGATCTTAGGACAATGCGAATATTAGGACATGGGAATATTAGGACAAGTGACGCTTAGGACAAGAGGATCATAGGACAAGGGAATATTCGGATTGTGCTAACAGATATGAAAATCATTACATTGCCTTTTTTGAAGTTAAATGTTTCTCTATTGTTACTTACAACTTTGGACAGGTTCTTTTTGAACTAAAATAGAGTAAAATTTTACAATTAGATTTCAAATTTTACATTTTATTTAATTATATATTCACCATTACTCGCAATTGTTGCTACTTATCAGGCTTCATCTGGTTTGCATATTCTAATGAATTTGACTAGTCCTGATTTTATTTTTTGGTTGTGGTGGGTTATGGTCGATAAATTCTGGGTAAAATACGCAGATTTTGATGTGAAAAAAATTTGGCGAATTTGAATGTGATTTGCATTAGAGAAAGTTTTCCCTATCAAAGAGTTTTGCAGAGATCGAAAAACGTAATAATCGGTTGGTGCAACGTTAGTGTCATATGACGTGTCGAGTAGAACAGACCAACCGAGATCCACTTTTTTCTCCTGTGTTATCTTTGCTGTGTACGATCTTCATGGAAAACGATTTTTTTTAATACACTATCGTTCAAAATTACGATATGTTAGTACAATCCAAATTTATTCTTAACGGTGTTTAGTAGTTGGAATGATATATTCCTCATTACAATTGGTCCTCAAAAACAGAAATTACTCATGATTCAAACTTATATGTATGGTCTAAAAATGTCTGAATATTAAAGCCAAAATCCAATCTCTTTCTCAGACGAGAATGCAAAATGAAATTGTATGACTACGTCTTATTTATATTATATACTGTTATATACTATATAATATAATTGAATCTATATAACATCTTATTATATCCTAGATATATTATATGCTATTTATATTCTAGCTGTATTAAGAATAAACGCGTAGACATAACACTTGACGGAGACAATATCAACTCCTACACTACAGTAACTGTCTATTTCTGAGATGAAGTATTATTTACACTATTTGCATTATTCAGACTATTGTCCTCATCTTTGTCGCCATATTTATTACAACGTTTCGGCTGTTGTACGCCCCGGTCTTCTTCAGGTGGTTGGAATGTCGAACTGAATCTTTATTTCACTCACTGGGGTAGACTGTTCTAGTTCCACGTGTCATGTTTAATGGATGTCCGTTGTCAGTTATCTCCTGTTAATTCCTTTCTCCAAGTTCTCCACTGCCTTAACCGGGTATTGAACTCACACTCTTTGGGTCTTCCCTTGTATTTACACTGTGTAGTGGATCTAACTAACGCCTTTATCCACTGTGTCACGTTTCCTTGAGGAGAGTTATGAAAACTTTGCATACCTGAATTCCTTAACACTGACAATCTTTACTCGGATTTCCACGCCTTTTATATAGGTAAGTTTTCTTCAACTTGAGACTATTACTACACAGTGTAAATACAAGGGAAATAAAATGAAAGAAATACGTGTCAAAAATGAATGATGACAGTGAATTCCTTCGATAAAAGAGGACTGTTATTATTAGTCGTAAAAGGAAGAAAGAACTAAAGCTGCTGAAACAAGAACGTTAATAAATCAGCAATAACAATGAGGAGAGTACTGGTGTACTAATGAAATTAAGCTACAAGAAAGAATTGAAACGATGCACGCAGCCATATTAAAAATAGGTGGCTATTGTGCGAGCCGGAATATTAAAGAAAGTATTTATTAAATAATTCCCAACAAGAGCCACTGAATACAGTTGTCATTGAAAACAGAAAAAAAGAAACATTCAAAAGTTAAAACGATATCGTTTTTTTGTTTGTGATATTGAGAAAATATTGAATGTCGAGAAGAATAAAACAATATTGGAAAGTGGGTCAGAGTAATAAGTATAATGATGAAGCAAGAAACATGTTAAGTGTTAAAGAGATTGTTGAAGTTGTGGGAAATTGGTTTCTCTTGATCCCCAGCGAGAAACATTAGATATTGTTAAAACTGATTAGAAGAAAAAGAAGGATATAAAGTGAAGAGGCAGAAAAGGACAAGACGAAGAAAAGAAAGAGAGTTCAGTGAAGAAGAAGAAGAAGAGGAAGAAGAAGAAGGAGGAGGAGGAGGAGAAAGCGAAAGCGAAGAAGTATGGTTAAGAATAAAAAAAGGAAAAGGAAAAAAAGGAAAAAAGATAAGGAAGAAGAAAGTGAAGAAAAGAAGGATTGAGACTAATTATAAACTATAGTAAGAAAGAGAAAACGAAGAAGAAAAAAGAAAAAAGGCTGAGATATAAATTTGAAATATAATAAGATAAGGAAAGCAAAGGAGAAAAAAGAAAAAGAAGAAATAAGGCTGAAATATAAATATAAAACGAATAGATTATAGAAAAGAGGAAAAAGAAGAAGAAGAAGAAGAAAGGTTTAAAATAATAAAATATAATAAGATAGAGAAAGCGAAGAAGTATTGTTAGGATTCATAATAAAAAAAAACATAGTAAGAAAGAGAAGAAAGTGAAGAAAAAGAAGAAGAAGAAGAAGAAGAAAGTGAAGAAAAAGAAGGAGAAGAAGAAAGTGAAGAAAAAGAAAAAGAAGAAGAAGAAGAAAGTGAAGAAAAAGAAGAAGAAGAAGAAGAAGAAAGTGAAGAAAAAGAAGAAGAAGAAGAAGAAGAAAGTGAAGAAAAAGAAGGAGAAGAAGAAGAAGAAAGTGAAGAAAAAGAAGGAGAAGAAGAAAGTGAAGAAAAAGAAGGAGAAGAAGAAGAAAGTGAAGAAAAAGAAGGAGAAGAAGAAGAAAGTGAAGAAAAAGAAGAAGAAGAAGAAGAAGAAATTGAAGAAAAAGAAAATGAAGAAGAAGAAAAAAGTGAAGAAGAAGAAGGAGAAGAAGAAGAAAGTGAAGAAAAAGAAGGAGAAGAAGAAAGTGAAGAAAAAGAAGGAGAAGAAGAAGAAGAAAGTGAAGAAAAAGAAGGAGAAGAAGAAGAAAGTGAAGAAAAAGAAGGAGAAGAAGGTGAAGAAAAAGAAGGAGAAGAAGAAGAAAGGAAGAAAAAAAGGAGAAGAAGAAAGAAAAAAAGAAGGAGAAGAAGAAGAAAAGTGAAGAAAAGAAGGAGAAGAAGAAAGTGAAGAAAAAGAAGGAGAAGAAAAAGAAGGAGAAGAAAAAGAAGGAGACGAAGAAAGAGAAGAAAAAGAAGGAGAAGAAAGTGAAGAAAAAGAAGGAGAAGAAGAAAGTGAAGAAAAAGAAGGAGAAGAAGAAGAAAGTGAAGAAAAAGGAGAAGAAGAAGAAGAAAGTGAATAAAAAGAAGGAGAAGAAGAAGAAGAAAGTGAAGAAAAAGAAGGAGAAGAAGAAGAAAGTGAAGAAAAAGAAGGAGAAGAAGAAAGTGAAGAAAAAGAAGAAGAAGAAGAAAGTGAAGAAAAAGAAGGAGAAGAAGAAAGTGAAGAAAAAGAAGGAGAAGAAGAAGAAAGTGAAGAAAAAGAAGGAGAAGAAGAAAGGCTGAGGCTAATAATAAACTATAGTAAGATAGAACAAACGAAGCAGAAGAATTTATAAGGTTGAAATAAATCAAGACAGCAAAGAAGAAAAAGAAAAAGGCAGAAGGAGAGGAAGAAGAAGTGTGATGACGTTTGCAATTTAAAATAAACGTGTATGAGAAACTACAAGAAAACTGTAAGTCGAAAATAATACGAAAGTCAGAGAAATCACATGACAAAGAAGACAAACTAAATAAAAACAATGACGTATTGATTCCTTTCGAAGGAATTGATAAATATTTGGAACTGAGACTAAATTTGGTGGATGGAATGTGTCTCCAACTGTTATTTCTCGAAGCTGGCGACTAAGAAAAGACACGAATTCTAAAACGTGATCCTATTTGAACAAATAAACACGCTTCGAAGAATGAGACGAATATTGAAACAAGTACTTTTCAGCAAAACGTGTCAATACCAATAGTTTTTGAGCTTGGTTGGAGGTTACGAAAGTAGTCTTATATATTGCCGATGTTCGGGCCTTAGTCGATTACAAAAGCTGATCTTGACAATAGGCAGACAGCTCTGGCCCAGTTGAAGATTGGCATCATTTAAGATCTTTGTATGTTTTGGCAACGATCCGCCCTCGTGGTAAACATTAGTAAAACTGAGGAAATGCTGTTACGCATTTTTCGACTGATGCCAAAATCGGTGTCCAGGCAAAATGTCGGCATGTTCTTCACAAAGGAAACACCATTTTTTTTTTTACCGTACTTTACATTATTTGACCCGCTACCCAAAGAAACATAAATAAATAAGAACAGCACTACTTTTTATTTTTTTTTGCTTACAAGTTGTCAGATACGTTTGTATCTGACAACATATAAATAATGTGCACAGTTGCCATATGTTCATGTTTCATCCCAGGGGGAAAATTGTGCAACAGATTCTGAAATATAAGATAGACAGACGCGATATCCTAATTTGGACTTATTGAGTTAAACACTATCTATCTATCTATCTATCTATCTATCTATCTATCTATCTATATATATATCTATCTATCTAGTTAGCTATCAAATACTCTCTCTATCTACCACAATCTCTTATATCTATCTATCTATCTATCTAGTTAGCTATCACATACTCTCTCTATCTACCACAATCTCTTATATCTATCTATCTATCTATCTATCTATCTATCTATCTATCTATCTAGTTAGCTATCTATCTAATATCTATCTATCTACCATCTATCTATCTCTATCTATCTATCTATCTATCTATCTATCTATCTATCTATCTATCTATCTATCTATCTAATACTCTCTATCTACCAGAATCTCTTCTATCTATCTATCTATCTATCTATCTATCTAATACTCTATCTACCAGAATCTCTTCTATCTATCTATCTATCTATCTATCTATCTATCTATCTATCTAATCTCTATATCTATCTATCTATCTCTTCTATCTATCTATCTATCTATCTATCTAATACTCTCTATCTACCAGAATCTCTTATATCTATCTATCTATCTATCTATCTATCTATCTATCTATCTATCTATCTATCTAATACTCTCTATCTACCAGAATCTCTTATATCTATCTATCTATCTATCTATCTATCTATCTATCTATCTATCTATCTATCTAATCCTCTATCTATCCATCTATCTCTTATATCTATCTATCTATCTATCTATCTATCTATTACTCTCTATCTATCAGAATCTATCTATCTATCTATCTATCTATCTATCTAATACTCTCTATCTACCAGAATCTCTTATATCTATCTATCTATCTATCTATCTATCTATCTATCTATCTATCTATCTAATACTCTCTATCTCCACCAGAATCTCTTATATCTATCTATCTATCTATCTATCCATCTATCTATCTATCCATCTATCTATCCATCTATCTATCTAATACTCTCTATCTACCAGAATCTCTTATATCTATCTATCTATCTATCTATCTATCTATCCATCTATCTATCTATCTATCTATCTAATACTCTCATCTACCAGAATCTCTTATATCTATCTATCTATCTATCTATCTATCTATCTATCCATCTATCTATCCATCTATCTATCTATCTATCCAATCTATCTATATCTATCTATCTATCTATCTAATACTCTCTATCTACCAGAATCTCTTATATCTATCTATCTATCTATCTATCTATCTATCTATCTATCTCAATACTCTCTATCTACCAGAATCTCTTATATCTATCTATCTATCTATCTATCTATCTCAATACTCTCTATCTACCAGAATCTCTTATATCTATCTATCTATCTATCTATCTATCTATCTATCTATCTATCTATCTAATACTCTCTATCTACCAGAATCTCTTATATCTATCTATCTATCTATCTATCTATCTATCTATCTATCTATCTATCTAATACTCTCTATCTACCAGAATCTCTTATATCTATCTATCTATCTATCTATCTATCTATCTATCTATCTATCTAATACTCTCTATCTACCAGAATCTCTTATATCTATCTATCTATCTATCTATCTATCTATCTATCTATCTATCTAATACTCTCTATCTACCAGAATCTCTTATATCTATCTATCTATCTATCTATCTATCTATCTATCTATCTACCACAATCTCTTATATCTATCTATCTATCTATCTATCTATCTATCTATCTATCTATCTATCTATCTAATACTCTCTATCTACCAGAATCTCTTATATCTATCTATCTATCTATCTATCTATCTATCTATCTAATACTCTCTATCTACCAGAATCTCTTATATCTATCTATCTATCTATCTATCTATCTATCTACCACAATCTCTTATATCTATCTATCTATCTATCTATCTATCTATCTACCACAATCTCTTATATCTATCTATCTATCTATCTATCTATCTACCACAATCTCTTATATCTATCTATCTATCTATCTATCTATCTATCTATCTACCACAATCTCTTATATCTATCTATCTATCTATCTATCTATCTATCTATCATAGACAGATCTATCTATATAGCTAGCTATCACATGCTCTGTCTTTCTCTGTCTACCACGGACTCGTCTCTCTCTCTCTCTTTCTCTCTCTCTCTCTCTCTTTCTCTCTCTCTCTCTCTCTGTCTCTATCTATCTATCTATATTTTGGTCGTAAACATTCTTTTAAGCATCTTTTATTGAATACGGTTGACAAGGAAGATTGAATTAATTTTTTATTTACATTTTAGGGTTTTGTAGGAATTAAGGAATATAAAAATTTGTATTTCCCCAAGCGCTTTAAGTCACTTCTATGGCTCTTTTCAACGGTGTTGTCATGTTTTGACTGCTACATTGTAAATTATGTTTTTTTAAAAGGAATGTTCATTCACTGGGCATTGTTGACTAATGTTTGCTTTATGTGCTTTAATTCGCTCAGAAATATTCTTTGGGAAAAGGAATTTTCTCTGTAGGCCCTTGTCAAAGACACATGGCCGAGTGGATAAAAGTGTTGGTTGAATCCAGTGACCCAAAGAGTTGTGAGTTCAATAACTGGCTACAGCTGATGTGATCAAACAACTTGGAGAGTTGAGTTAAAGGGAGAACACTGATACTTAGACATCTGGAAGATGCATGGCACTTGGAACTAGAACAATCTACTCCGGGTTCAGTTCCAATCACCGGAAGAAGGCTAGAGCGTAAAATTGCCGAAACATCGTGAATATAGCAACGAAGATGAGGATAACAATAGATAGTGTAAATACTCTCATAATTGCATTTAAATTGATAGCATATATTAAAGAACGTCTATTATCTATTGTCCAGGGGGAAACACTGAAATCTGGCATGGCAAATCATATATAAAGGGAAAAGTATGGTGCTTAAAGATAACAAAATTGATGATAAGATGATTCAAAGAATTAATCACTGACTACTTTCTTAGAAGACCAAGTTAAAATATGAATTATCATTTGCCAGCGTTTGAATAAGACAAAAAGGATATGAAAACATTCTAACACCTGGGCCAGGAAAACTGGTTCTCAGAGATGAGAACAATGCTATTTACATTATTCAGACTATTGTCCTCATCTTTGTCGCCATATTTATTACAACGTTTCGGCCGTTGTACGCTCCGGCCTTCTCCAGGTGGTTGGAATGTAAAACTGAACCCTTTGTTTCGCTCGCTGGGGTAGACTGTTCTAGTTCCACGTGCCATGTTTAATGGATGTCAGTTATTAGTTATCTCCTGTTAATTCCCCTCTCCAAGTTCTTCACCGGCTTAACCGAGTATTGAACTCACACTCTTTGGGTCTTGTCACTGGATCTAACCAACGACTTTATCCACTGTGCCATGCGTCCTTGAGGTTAGAACTTGGAGAGGGGAATTAACAGGAGATAACTGATAACTGACATCCATGGTACGGACAACTGGAACAGTCTACTCCAATAAGCGAAATAAAGGGTTTAGTTCGACATTCCAACCACCTGAAGAAGGCAGGAGCGTACAACGGCCGAAACTTTGTAATAAATATGGCGACAAAAATGAGGACAATAGTCCGAATAATGTTAAATAGTGTACTTAATCTCAGAAATATAGACAGATAATGAGAACAATAGTTTGGATAAATAAAAGCATATGGAAAATTCCTCAACTCACTATGAATTACACAATTCATATCGTTTTCACACACCACTTTGCACTTCCTAAATGTTTATGACATTGTGTGATTGCCTGTTCTTTCAACGTTTCTAGCTGCCCCGTGACTCATTATAACGCACCTCAGTGGTTTTTATCTAACATTCCTACACCAATATATGAAGGTTTCCCTATCTTTTGTCTTCACTTTTATTCCGTCATTTCTACTCGTTCCTTTGTTTTCGAAATTAAAATCCAAGCTTTCCTACTCTTGTTGGAGGAAGTCCTCCCTAACTGGCCATATCTTCAGAGATTTAGCCGTACCTACAACGCTAGAGCATTTATGGTTTGGTGAGGCTAATTAACCAGTAGGTGCGGTTTTGAATTCAGAGTTGTCTTTCACCTAGACCGGTTGCCATTCAAGGCTATAAGACTCATGTTGGTTGTTGATTGTTTTAAGCGGCATATTGTAGGTTATTTAATGTCGAAATCTTAATATTTTGCACGCATTTTTATTTATTTATTTGATATAATAATGTTTTTAGTCATGCAAGTCTGAATAATTATCATCTAGCTGGTGGGGGAGGAGGTAAAGATGAATTTACACCTTTCCCAAGGTTATTTGCTAGTAAGTGAATATAATGAAAAATTGATAACAAAACGAATCAAAGAATTAGACACCTACAAGCTTCTTAGCGGACCATCTTTTGCGAGCCTCTGAGAGACAAAAAATACCCAACCATTCCACCTCCTAGGTCAGGGCATTTACACATCATCTGAACATTGATTGGCTGATTCGTTTTCTCCGGCTTTTCAACCCATTGCAGGTTATAAAAAGGCAGAAAATATTTTTAGTCTGTTTTATTGAGATAATAACGGGTTAGTGAAACAAGTCTCATTAATAGCTGAGGGTGAGCAAAGAGATGGATTTTTCTTAGGTGGAACGTGAACAGTCTATCCCTGTAGATTAAATAAAACGTTCAGTGAAGAATTCTCTGTTTCGCAGATCGATATAAACCTGAGTAAGGCCGAAGGTCACAATGGTCGAAACGTTGTGATAGCAACTACAAAGATGACGTCAATAGTCCGAATATAAATAGTGTAAGTAAAGATAACGGCTAATCTCAGAAATTCAGACAAATAACTTTAGTTTGCTGATCATTGATATTAGCTAAAATAGCGTTTAACGTCTGAGTCACGTCTGTTATTGCAATTCACACGGAGTATATTTTTTGAATATTATGTAATAATCCATAGACACATTTCGCATTGTAATACTTCCATTAACTTTTAATTCCGCCATTTTTATTTTCCACTATTGCAGTTCTCAGCAGCTTTTCTTTAGGGGTTGGAATTTAAAAATAATTATTTGCTGTTAAATTGTAAGACTTCAATTCATATAATTAATAACTCTTGAAGCAAATTATTTGAATTGATAGGAAATATCCCTTAATAATGGAATGAGGAATGAGAACACACATTTGATTGAATAAAGAGTTCCATTGGAAATTCCAAGAAAGTTACAGAGTACAGTGGTAGACGTAGGAATGTAACGTGTTACCGAATGCTTAGGATAGACAAAATGATGATTGTAGTGAATGTTATTTAGACCCTATCATACTGGGCAGAACTCAGACGACCCGAACTGAGTAGAGTGGGGAGCTGAACCCTGTGGCCTCGAATACTGACAGCGATGATTTGTTTTAGTCTATATTTTGATATGACAAAAAAAAAAAAAAAGAAATATCGAAAGCTAACAGTATCGTTGGGACAGTAGACAAGTTAAGAGCCCTGGTGCTTGTCCGAGCCTTTTCGTCCTTGAGTTCTAGTGTGAACGGGGGACTGGGCAACTTGAGGACATGTGTTATATTTCCCTCTATCACTCGCTTCTGCAATAATCAGTGCTTACTACGCACGGTACGAAAATAAAGCTAGTAAAAAGAAACACGAAGAAATAAATTTAGTCTGTTGATAAAACGCTGGCGTCCCTACTAATGTATATTTTTGCTATAAGTATCAAATCATTGAGTTTTTCCTCTATGACACCCTAGTGATTATGAAATTCAACTTAGTTTAAACTAACTTACTCTTAACCAACTTTTTACAGAGTTGAAGATATCTTTGAAATGTTAGTCTTCGGTTTTTAATTTTTCTTAGATTTCAATCACTCGAAACGTGCTGTTCTGAATGGCGATATTCTTTGTAAAGGTACAAAATAGTGAGTTTAACAACCCGTCCATGATAGTTTTAAGATTATTTGTGGTAGAAGCCACATGTTAAATCCGCACGTTAAATCCGAAAATGTAATCAAATCATTCAAAGTTTAAAAAGTGTTTTAGAATGCTCACTTCATTACTTCTGATCTTTATTACTCATGAATCATCATTATTAAAAAAAAAACTTTTTTATTAGATGGCAGAAGGCACGGTAGAGTAATGAATAGCGGTTCGGATTGAGGAACCGGAGAGCCGAGTTCGAATTCCAGTCGAATCCATTACATTCACTTACGTGCTCCTACCCTTGGGAAAGGTATGAATCCTCTTCTTCTCCCTCCAGCTATTGGTAAATAGCAGGACACACCCGGTTCTATAGCTTTGGGTGGCATCTAGTCTACCGAAAAAGAAGCGACAAGCTACTGCAGGAGAAAATTTGCCTCGTTAGTCATGTATCGAAATATAAATGATCGTCTAAGCGTGTATCCCGCATAGCACTGATTACCAACAATACATTATTTTGTAATTTTTATAATTAAAGATGTTAATATAGATGAGGAGGCGCGGTGGCGTAATGGATAGCTGCTCGGATTGAGGAATCGGAGAGCCGAGTTCGAATTCCAGTCAAAACCATTCTTACGTGCTAATCCCCTTGGGAAAGGTATGAGTCCCCTTTTTATCCCTCACCTATAGGCAAACAGCAGGATAGACCGGTTTCTATAGTTGGTTGGCAAGTAGTCTATCGCAGAAAGAAACCTACTGTGGGAAAAAAATCTGTCTCGTCAGTCATGTATCTTTCGATACATGATCGCCTAAGCGTGTTATCAAGCATGACACATAACTGACTGAATGGTAATATAAGCCGCTTCTTTAGTAGGAAACATCCAGAATCTATTGATCTAGTATTACTTTGAAATTTATAACATCTTTCTCTTTTCTTTAGGAAAAGAGTTTCTTTACAGTAGCTCTTTCTAGTATTGAAAGTTTTTTTTTTTAAGGTAAACATGATCCATTTTTATATCTGGATTCTTTCCCCTTCTCACGTCTAATGGTATAAGATCCATGATTTTATGTGTAATCTAAATGGATCTTTGTAGTTTTTGCTGTTGTTCATAAGATATTGTAGTGGTATTGACGGCATAAATCGACCCACACATTTTTTTACTTTACGAATGTGTAAGCAAACAAAAAACAAACAAGAGAAAGAACACAAAAAAATAACTTTTCATAACATGTACAATATTTATATTTATAAATGACAACAGTTTTACAATATTAATATGAGTTACTTCCCTTTGACTGGGCTAATGTCTTTAATAATAAAATATTTTTTTACCTGAGCTCACAAAAGCTGAATTATCTTGTCGTTCAAAATGTTCACTGAAAGAGCGTTTAAAGAATCTTGTAAAGCTGAAAATATGTTGATAAACTTTTAGCTTCAAAGAAGTTGGAGGAGTGAATGTTCCGTAATGTCTAATTTGTTTTCGTTGCTCGTAGTTGAAAGTATTGTTCGTAATTGTTTGTACTTAAGTTTAGTAAGATTCAATAACGTAATTGAATAGTTTTTAGTAAGTTGCAGAAATTGGTGAGTGATTTGTTTCGTTGAAATTGTAGCTTGAATTTCAGTGAAGTTATTTCATGTTAAAGAACTTGAGATTCTCACTTTGTACTTCGCTGCAGTAATGATATAAGCGTCGTGAACTCGTTTAGCAAATTCTAGTCGTCGTAAATTCTCATTGACTGGGTTCGCTCGTACCTTCAATTTATATGTGTTTTAATCACGTGACAGTATCCTGAAAGCATTGTTTTTTCGTAAGATCAAAAACTAGGTTGATGTTATTCGGACGTATTGGTGAGCAGGTAAATTGTTTTTTTAATATTTATCAACCACTCAGAAAGCGCCTTACAAAACTCAGTCTGGAGTCTGATATGTTTTGTTTTGCTTATTGAGAACAATGTACGTGAAGACACACGAGATAATTTTAATATTTATTGTCCAATGAGAAGTTCAGGTTTTCAGAAACATGTATAAAGTTGTGATCCGCTTTTAGCACGAAAATCGACATTGATGTGAAAGTGGTAGCGTATAGCTAAATTATAAATACAGCAACCAACTCTTAATAGGATTTTTACGAGACACTACAATCTTAACCTGTTTAAGCCTAGGATTAACTGTTACCGTCCTTTGCTACCCGTACAAACTGCCTCGTAACATAACCCACTACATCGAGTGGCACCAGTGCTTTTAAAGGGTGAAAAGGACTGTAAAAAATACAAAACAATACAAAAACATATTTCTTCTTCGTTACGTGATAACCAGATTATTTTTCTTAGGACATTGTAGCTTGCCTATCTATCTATTAAGATGTCTCATGACTCGCTTAACACTTTGAGCCCTAACCACTGCTTTACCGGTGGTAGAGAAAAATGACTTAATGCCCAGCCATCGGTTGAACGGTGGGTAAACATTTCTATTTTTATATCTACCAATTATTTACGAATTTTGACTCAGGAGCTCAGGTAGACGGGTTAGAATTTTCTCAGGAACGCAGGATTCAACGTGTTAAGCTATTTAAGGTAATTATCTGGTATATTAATATTTGTAATTTTATGCTATTTGTACACCTATAGTAGTAGTAGTAGTAGTAGTAGTAGTAGTAGAGTAAGATTTTAGGGAATACACAAAAAAAGGTGTAAAACAAGGAAAACTTTCTCACCGGATTTATTTAATCTATACATAGGGACAATCCTACGTGAAGACATCGCAATAATAGTCGATTCAGAAAGGAAATTGAACAAACTCTCAGATAATACAGGGTGTTTCAAAAAATTTGATATGATTTCGCAATCTAATAACTTTGTTAGATCTTCAAATGACTTCAAATTTTAATAGAATCTTTATGTTTAATGTTGGTTTTATGTTTTTATGTCTTTATGTTTTTGTGTTTTTCTTATTTGTATTTTTATGTTCTTTAATCTTTAATCTTTTTCTTTACATGTATAAAAATGCTATTTACTAGAAGAGAAAAGGCGTTTTGTGTGTTGGAATTTGCTAGAACACAGTCAAACAAGACTGTGCAGCGTGCATTTATGAGAGAGTTCTCTAGAAAGTCACCAACAGGAATGCAGATTTGGAGATGGCATAAAAAGTTCAAAGAGGAAGGCTGTCTGTGCAGAGCAAAAGGATCCGGACGACCACAAACTTCACATTTGTGAAATCGTTCACATAATCCACATGATTTTGAATTTCTCATTCAGATTTGGAAGAATAAATCTTATGATCTTCAACATTAATACTTTTTAATTTCATTTGCCTTAATCATGTACTTTCTGTGGTATTTACATCTCAAAGGATATCAAATTTTTTGAAACACCCTGTATATTAATAGAAAGCAAGAAGAAAGGTCAAACTACTGTGATTGTCGTGAGCAAGATAGGCGACATCATGCCCGAAAATGTCCAGGCCTTGCATGCGTATGGTGTCGCAGAGCATTTGGAAGAAGGGGGAATTGTCGGAGTGCGCCTACGCATATGTAAAAGTGTCCCACTCAACCAATCGGCTGCTTCGTCATGGTCTATAAAATGAGTGTGGCTGAAGGCTTTGGCAGTGGGGGCCGAGGGAGATGACGAGGACGACGAGAGACGACTGCCCTGTTCCAGCGGATTCTTTTTGGCGTGACGGCTACAACTACTAACTTTACAAATCCCAAAACCATGGACCTCAGCAAATACAACAGCACAAGTTTTGAGCTACAAACTGAGAACGTCAAAATTGAGCAGGGAATTTAGATATCTGTTTAGTATATTAACGTGGCAGTGCATCGGAATAGCGAAAGAGGCCTTCCAGAAACTAAGCAAAGTATTAAGACATGAGAAAATATTGTCAAAACAGAAAAGAATGCTGAAACGCTGTGAGGTATCTAATCTTCTATATGGCTACAAGACCTGGGCAATTTCTTCACACAAGAAGGAAAGGTACGAAGCAATAGAGCTATGGTTCTAAAGACAAATTCTATGACATCCATGGGAGAGAATATATGATTAAGTTGACGTTTTAACGAAAACAGGAACAAGGAAATTTCTAGTTACAACCCGAGAGGGACAATTTAGATTTCTAGGAAATAATGAGCATAAAGTAACGAGAGAATTTAACACCCTTAGGCTTATTTAAGTCCAGAGCGTAAAAAGTGAGAAACCTATTTAACGATTTCGCTTAAATGGATGACAGAATAGAGGCAAAGAGCGATGGCTGAAATAATAAAAAAATATTAGACGAACAAAACACAGGATGTTGTTAAAAGCCATTATCACTGACGCCTTGAAAGGGCTTAGCACATAAAAACGAATACAGAAATAGCACATGTTATCGTCGACTGTCAGGCTTTGCCACCTGTAAAATATCTTTATTCTTTTATTTAAGGAGAATACTGTTCCAATAGGCGCTTCAAGGTGTGGGTGTCAGAGGTTCTTGAAAGTAACAAAAAACATTTCCTACTCTGTTTTATTAAGTTGAGTCATATGCCCGTATTTAGCAACCCATTATGATGACGAATGTATCGTACTCATTATCAGTTCCTTAACAATAGTGATGGACAATCAGTTATATACAATGATACCTTAAATTTCCAGGAACCGCTTCTCTAAAAGCAGATAATTTTCTTTAGGAACCTATTCTGCTTATTTTCTTCTCAGTCTGGGAATGGACACAAATCACTTTATCGTCGTCGTCGGCATCCGTTCGTCTCGAGTAGCGTGGTGCGCTATGAGCCTGGGCGGGATATATGGAGAACTAGGGCTGCCCAGCCGTCTAGTTCCCCCACTCTCGGCCTTGCTAGCAGAGTCTAAAGGAGAGGATAAACCAATACAGTTTGGTACCAGCGCGGCTGCAGGAGTTGCCGGAAGGTAGCACAAAGTGCCGTCCATCCGCTTAGGGGCTCCACTCCGGGTTTGTATTCAGAGTTGTTCTTCTCCTAGACCAGTTGCCATCCAAGGCTATAGAACCCAGTCTTTCCTGCTATTTACCCATAGCTGGAGGGAGAAGAAGAGGATTCACACCTTTCCCAAGGACATTAGCCCGTAAGTGAATGTAATGGATTCGAACTCGGCTCTCCGATTCCTCAATCCAAGCCGCTATCCATTACTCCACCGTGACTCCTCTCACTTTATATAGCATCGAAAAGAATTAAACCATTTTCTTACTTTAATAGAACACATTTATTTATTAAGATATTTCTAGACTGAAATTCTTTTCTGTTCAAAACGATGATGATTTTTAACACTAGTGTCATCAGCTGTGTTACGGTTTCTTAGCCACATTCGAAATTGCTGCAGCCCCAAAGATCCAATACAAGACCCATCAAATTTATGACTAGAAGATTTGCCACATTTTTAACTTCAAAACAGGAGGCGTGTGTCTATTAGGGCTTTACCAGATACGCGCACGGGCGTAGCGTAATTAACATTTTTCATAGACCATCGGCTATTAATATATAAGGTTATTTTCGGATAATCCAACAACCGGTTGGCTAAGCTTTTATAATTTTAAGAATCGGTTAACGCGAACCGGTAGGATATCACCACTGGTTATATACAAAACTGTTCAACGCATAGTGGAGTGGAATGAGAAAGATATATCTTCCCAAAGTACTTAAAAATGAGTTGAAATTTGCGTTTTGGTTGGATCGTTTGAGAATTATTCATCTGAAGTTCTTAAAACGCAATGAAACACTAACTTCATATTAATACGTCCACTAGTTACAACGTGTTCATAAATTTAGTTGACAAACACTCTGCGGTCGTCAATAGGAAAAAAAGGTTTCCTTCAAGACAACGTAAGGACAATATAAAAAAATAATGGAAGTAGGTTGGTCTGTTCAACCCTATCACCGATATTTACATAACCTTGCAGAAAACGATTATTAACTTTTTCCAATGTTTGGTAGCAAAAAATTAGTATCTGTCTATATTTCTGAGATGAGGTATTATGTACATTATTTACATTATTCGGACTATTGTCCTCATCTTTGTCGCCATATTTATTACAACGTTTCGGTCGTTGTACGCTCCAGCCTTCTTCAGGTGGTTGGAATGTCGAACTGAACCATTTATTTCACTCACTGGGGTAGACTGTCCTTGAGGACACATAGCACAGTGGATAAAGGTTTTGGTTAGATCCAGTTGACAGGACCCCGAAAAGTGTGAGTTCAATACCCGGTTAAGGCAGTGGAGAACTTGGAGAGGGGAATTAATAGGAGATAACTGATAACTGACATCCATTAGACATGGCACGTGGAACTAGAACAGTCTACCCCAGTAAGCAAAATAAAGGGTTCAGTTCGACATTCCAACCACCTGAAGAAGGCCGGAGCGTACAACAGCCGAAACGTTGTAATAAATATGGCGACAAAGATAAGGACAATAGTCCGAATAATGTAAATAGTGTAGCAAAAAATTATCTAATGAAAATCACATTCAAGAATTTGTAGGAATACTTTTCACTCAAAATCTGGGCAATTTTACTCAAAATGTATCGAAGAGCTGCCTATAAGCGACAACAGATCATTACAGAAAAGTAAAAAAAAAAAAATAAATAAATAAATCATCTTCATTTATTAATAATAATTTAAGTACAACTCAACCTCAATTCAATATTTTGTTCATGCAGGAGTTATAGTGTTAGATAACGCTTACAGCCGGCCAAATAGTACTGGATAACAGAGATCAAATTCGGGCTACACGCTTTTGAAAAAAAAGTTTAATCTACCTTTCCATGCATTCTGTTCCTCTACTACGCACTTTGACAAAAGTCCTGACAATTGTATACCACAGTAATTGGTAAAGATAAGCGTGGGTGAGTGAGCACTTTAGATAAAGTATAACTAAACTATAAATTATAACTCCATAACTAAACCCAGTGGACCAAAATTTAAAACGTTAGGTATTGCAATGAAAATAAAGATCCTGAACATACACAACTGAGGCTCCAAAAATACATCAGGGATGTCCTTCTCGACAATGGCATAGATTAGACATATTTTTTTAAAAACTCATTTCACCCTTAGCAACGCAATAAAGTCACTAAGACGTAAGGCGTTACTGAATATAAGAGAATATGAGAAAATGAAAGGAAAAAGTGAAACATTATTAAAGAGAGAGAAAAAAATAAAAGAATTAGAATTAAGATGACATAGGATAACGATTGAAATTGCATTTACGTTTGTGATGACCCCATTTGGCGGGAGAGCAAGAGGCCGGAAAAGATTTGCACAAGCAAGAAGTGCGAGGGAAGAAACTGTTCGCAAAGAACTTACGGTTACATATCGCAATTTAAGCTGTAAAATGATGAGAATAACTAACGATCTAGTATTGGGCTTAAATTCGTCAAAGTACCAAAGAGAAAAGCTCATCAGAACTATTAACATGGAAATATTTATAGAAAGGCCACCAGGAAGCTAAATTACGGCGGTGAGAAAGCAACTGAAGCCGAGATGACAGGTGAGGACGGATAATATTGCAGATGCTTGTCTATATTTGTTTTCAAGTATGCAAATACTCAAGACCAAATTTGACAGCAATATTCAATGCATAGACGAATGGTAGATTTATAAACGTGTAAAATAGATTTTGGCGAGAAAAAAATGTTGATTGATTCGTTTTCTAGTGATACAAATCTTACTAATTCACCCATAGTTGGGGGAGATGATGTGGATTTCCCAAGAGTATTTGCAAATCAACTGGAACTGGAACTCGGCATTCCGATTAAAAATTCCGAGCCGTTATCCATTACACCCTCCACACATCCAAGTTTACAACATCTAGAATTCCCCAGTGGTCACTCATCTAGGTACTGGCTAAGCTCAACGTTGCTTAACTTTGGTGATCATACGAGAATCTGTTTTTCAACGTTATGTGACCGTATGCCATATAGGACATCGTCAGTCCTGTTATTTACCCATAGATGGGGGACAAGACATGTAAACATATCTTTTCCAAGTATGTGAATGTAAGGAAATCCATTGGAATTTGAAAGCGATTCCTTAATACGAGCACTTGTCTTTTAAACCACCTGCCTCATGTCTTTATTTCGTCGAAGGAAAAGCGTCCTGGGTAAGACGATAAACTACATCCGCTTCCTGGGTAAGACGACAAACTACACCCTACAGCAAAGCCACTGATCAGGAGGTTTTGAGGAGCGTGTAACAACTTTTTAATTGCTGGTGTTCTCAGATCCACCCTGACTCGGGTTGGTAGCATTTGTCAAGGTCCCAGTTATAAGCAAATAGTTAACCCCCTCAAAGTATAAAAATAGGTTTTAATACCAGAAATACTTTTTTGGAAAAATTATTACCAGAAATACATTTTTGAAAAAAAAAAGAATTATTACCAGTAATACATTTTTGAAAAAAAAAAAAAGCATTATTACCAGTTATACATTTTAAAAAAAAGCATTATTACCAGTAATACATTTTTGAAAAAAAAAAAGCATTATTACCAGTAATACATTTTTGAAAAAAAAAGAAGCATTATTACCAGTAATACATTTTTGAAAAAAAAAGCATTATTACCAGTAATACATTTTTGAAAAAAAAAAAGCATTATTACCAGTAATACATTTTTGAAAAAAAAAGCATTATTACCAGTAATACATTTTTGAAAAAAAAAGCATTATTACCAGTAATACATTTAAAAAAAAAAGAATTATTACCAGTAATACATTAAAAAAAAGAATTTTTGCCTGTAATATATTTTGAAAAAAAAAGAATTATTACCAGAAATATATTTTTGAAAAAAAAATAGAATTATTACCAGTAATACATTTTTGAAAAAAAAAAGCATTATTACCAGTAATACATTTTTGAAAAAAAAGCATTATTACCAGTAATACATTTTGAAAAAAAGAATTATTGCCAGTAATACATTTAAAAAAAAAAGAATTTTTGCCTGCAATACATTTTTGAAAAAAAAAGAATTATTACTAGAAATATATTTTTGAAAAAAAAATAGAATTATTAACAGTAATACAGTTTTGAAAAAAAAAAGAATTATTAACAGTAATACAGTTTTGAAAAAAAAGAATTATTACCAGTAATACATTTTTGAAAAAAATAAAAGAATTATTACCAGTAATACAGTTTTGAAAAAGTATTACCAACCGATGGAGTAATGGAGTAATTGAGTATCGGCTCGGTTTGCGGAATCGGAGAGCCGAGTTCGAATTCCAGTCGCATCTATTGCATTTACTTATTTGGTAATACTCTTGGGAAATGTATGTGTCCTCTTCCCCCCACCAGTTATGGGTAAATAGAAAGGACAGACCTTGGATGGCAACTGGTCCACTGTAGAAAAAAATGACAACATAATGTGGGAAAAAAATCTGCCTCGTCAGTTATGTATCGAAAGATAAATGATCGTCTAAGCGTGTATATCGCATGGCATTGATTATCAGCAATACATTATATTGGAAAAAAAAAAATATTACCAGCAATAAAAATCTTGTCGGCATTAAATAACCCCATTGCCGTAAAACAAACCAAACAAAAGCAAACGAACGAAACGCAAATAATTGCTTTTCCAACCCTGCTTTTCGCTATTCGTCTTGCATTTCTGTGTTTTAAGTTGCAAGTAGCCAGCTGCATTTTGGAAGACAAGAACGGATTGAAATAACAACACATTAGGATATTAGTTTTGTGCTGAAAGCCCATTTATAACAGTTCTCTGTGATTTATACATGGCAGAAAGTTCGGCGAAAAGAAGAATTAGAATGAATTATCTTGACTGGCTATCTCTTTGAATATGCACAAGTCGAGATGGAATTTTCAGTTGTCTTCACAGGAATAACTCAGATTAATCTTAACTGCAACTGGCACTTCGGTCAAATAGAAAGCAAAATCGACTTGCAGACAACGCATTGGCTGTTTCCATGGTTTATTGTATCCACTTTTAAAAATCTATTTCTTTATTGGCTGAGATAGAGAAAGAACAATGTTTATTTATGTTGCTTTCTATCTTTCTTTCAATTTCGTCTAAGAGTGATTGACATTTTCTGTAATTTTAACAGTGGTAATATGTTCCTCTTCCCTTGGGAACAGGAGACATGCGCTCGAAGAGACAGGTACAAAACTGGGGACATGTACATCGATCTGAAAACGCACGTGTATGCGAGCCGTGGACATGTATGCCTGCTCATTAGCATATTTAAAGGTCGGCATTGCAACTGATTTACGGCAAAAAGGAAATCGATGTTCATGGAGTGCGAATAGCATTCCTGCATACGGGCAATTCTTTCTTTTTCTTCCTCTCGCACTCTCTCTCTCTCTCTCTGTTTCTCACTTACCATATGGTTCTAGAGAGATACCAACACACACACACACACACACACACACACACACACACACACACACACACACACACACACGTGTATATTGTGTCTAGTTACTTACTTTCCTATTCGTCACCGAGACCACCCGGTAAAATGTTTGCTTTGAATCGTAAGGATTTGGGTTCGATTCTGGGTAGTGGATGCGCAATGCTGATGAGTCGCAAAACAGGACCAAACGGCCGTCCAGTACTTTTCTGCATTCTGTTGGGGTTTGTAGGTTTAGACATTATGAATTATTATATATATATATATATATATATATATATATAAATAATATTAGTGGTCAATGTATATATATGTGTGTGTAAAAAAATATATAGAAAATAGGAAAGAACTCGTTAGGTAAATAATCCAAAATTCTTTTAGTATTTTTTGTTATTTTTTTAAAAATAGTGCTCGATACAAAAGTAGAGCATAAATATAATTATTTATTTAAAAATATGATTCCATGATTCTTATGTAGCGATGGAATCATATTTTTAAATAAATAATTATATATATAAATGATTATAATTTATTACATTGGAATCGTAATCACGATCCAATTCCTCAGATCTAGAAATTCAAAAAGAAATTGGGATATATATATATATATATATGTAAAATGAGAATGAATAGAGTTCAATTCAGACGTTCGTCACATTCAATTTATAAGAGGGATGAATGCAAAAGTAGAGCACTATTCTTTGTTTTAGGATATTACATCAAAAACACTAATTATCTGACCATTGTATACTATCAAAAAATTTAGCGGGATCTTCCACTAACAAAACCACTATTATCTTATTTTATATCCTCCTCTTCTTTCCATTCTTTTCTCTCTAATTTACCCTCTACTGTTTCCTCTTAAGTTGTATCTCCCTAGATTTTTTAAGGAAGTGACGTACCATTGTCGGCTTGTTTTTGAGTAGAATTATCCATAACTATTTTTAGTTCCCACCAGTCGAGATGCAAATAAGGCATCGAAACAAGAATACATCTTTGTAGTGGGTAATTGTTTTTGCCCACATGTAAAAATCTATAATAAATAATTATTACTCTACTCTTTCTATTGAGCCCTTTTTGAATTAATGGTTTAACGTATAGAATTTACATTATTCTCATTACAACTGGATATATATATATATATATATATATATATATATATATATATATATATATATATATATCCATGTTTCATTAAAAACGACAGACAAGATACTAGGGTTAAGCTTTTTATTTAATTCTTCATTTGTTCGAACAAGAGCTTTTTTTTTCTGGACAAAGAGTGTGTAAAAACTGTCCAAATGTTTTATAGTTCCGAGCGCTTTCGGCTATACCTTTAGCTATTATCAAGGATGATTCGATTTTTCAGCTTAATTGAGTGCGTGCATTATGTGCAATATTATTTCCGAATACGGTTAGCACATTGCCTAAAATACTTTAATAACGCTTGCATGAAATATATTTTATTCTACAACTTATTTTCTATCCGCTTGCCTATATTACACTGTATTTGAAAAATATAAAAATGACAAACATACGCCTTTGTGCAAATTAATTGAAACAAACCAAATAATACCATTATTATTTACTTTTTTCAATAAAAGATGATCTAGTGAATATATTAGTACTTCGTACGTCCATACCACGAAGTCGTTACTTGCTGATTGACCACAGATTCTCGGTTGGATTTAAATCAGGTGAATTTCCAAGCCAGTCTATAGTACTTTGATATGCTCACTGGCAAGGCTTGTCAGTGTGTTCGTGCAGTATTACAATTTTCGTATGCATTCTTCGAAACGTCCATCAGAGACAATGGCCGTAGGACAACTAATCGACAGTCGAGACAATAGTGTCTGGGCGTGATAAAAAATATGGTGTAATCACGGATGACGCAATATTTTTCAAGGCCAAGTAAATTTCATCATAAACCTCCAAAATAGATTCATATTACTGAACACCACTGCAAATAACCTAATCTGAGGACAAAAATAGAAATCGATTAAATTCTATCACTCAAGTGGGACTCAAACTGACCAAATGGCGCAAGGAAAATAAAACGGTTGTTTCAATTAATTTGCACAAGGGGGTATATCTTATCATGCATTTTAAATTTTAATTTGTGCCTTATTTGAATAAACCGTGCCCCTGGAGCAGTAGCAGCCTTTTAATACATAAAAAAATTATAACTCATTGTCTCTCAGTATGTATTCTGACATGGCATTGAACATTTGACCTTTAATAGGCAGCAACAGCAAAAATCTGTCAAACTATAATATGTCAAGTAAAATCTAAAGGAAAACAAGGAATAATATATATTTATATGAAATATTACAATCAATATAATGCTACAAGAACCAAAATATGGATATTAACACTCAAAAGCTAATCAGCTGTGATAAAAAGCTATCAATAAAATACGATGATGGAATGAAATATTTATAGGCTATGAAGGCGTGAGATCTGTGAAATCGTGCATTCAATAATTTCAAATCTTATTAATAACTGTATTATTTTTTTAAATAATTTTTTTTCCTATCCTCTGCCAGCTGCAATGATGGAGAAAGCATCACCTCGAACCATAGCCATTGAGCCACGCTGCAAGAGCCACTCCGTTTCGCGAGGCTCATCCCTTAATCGAGACGCCATTGCGCCAATCCTCCGAAGGAACGCCATAGAACGAGTGCCAATAATCTCAGAAGTCTCCACTGCCACAGGAGGAAAAAAAATCACACTCCGTTTCGCGAGGCTCATCCCTTAATCGAGACGCCATTGCGGCAATCCTCCGAAGGAACGCCATCAAACGAGAGCCAATAACCCCAGAAGTCTCCACTGGCCACAGGAGGAAAAAAAATCTATCAGCAAGAGAAGAATATTTAACTATTTTTTCATATTATTTTTGTATTATTTATTTCCAGGTAAACTGACATCATACTGTTCAAAAAAGAACAAGACTATTCATCCTGTTGGTCAAAAACGTCATGCACAACAGATATGAAGTCATCATTGTGATACTGGTTCACAACCAAGTGTTTTTTCCTGTTGGAGAACAGTTGACAGACACATCAGCAGAATAGGAGGGGTCATCAACCAGTTCAAATCCACAGTCACGTACGGTAGCCATTGCATCCAAAGATTTTGACTCCTGGGTATTGTCCTGATGAAACAAGACTCCTTTCCTTAGTTTTTCTGGATGTTTTGTCTTGATAGACTTTCGTAACTGCCTCAGCAAATTGGTTTAGTACTCTTCATTGAAGGTGTGGCCTTTTTGAAGATAAACACAATGCCCTTTTCATTCTAAAAATTGTGATGCTATCTCCGCTGCAGAATAAACGACATTGGACTTCTTTGGAGCAGCCGAGGAGCGGTATTTCAAGTGTATGGATTGTCTGTGGCTTAAAGTGACGAACTTAACCAACATCCTGGGTAAGGGAAAGTCCAAAGAAACCAGTTGTATTTGCCTCAACGAATGTCAGATTTTCCCGTGCTCTGATCAACCTGTTGGCTTTTGATCAGGTGTCAGAAAATGTTGAATCCAACGAGCAGAAACCTTCGTTATGCCAATTTCATTGTGCAGAATATTTTCAACTCTCTCACAGGATGCTAATAGAATTAGCTATTTGTCTTACTGTCAATCGTCTGTCATCCACCATCATGACGTGAACAGAAGCAATGGCTTTCCTCGGTGGTGGCAGCTGCAGTACGTCCAAACCTTGGGTCATATTCTCCATTTTCCTCCTAAATTCAGCTGTATATTTTTGAAATGCTGATAGTTGAAGCATCATCCCTAATGTAGCAACCGTATCAGAATGAATCTTCTTTGGGCTAAATCATTTTTTTGCAGGTACTTGAGGAGACACGATGCCAAATTTCGTTAATTTTCAAGAGAAGTCGCTGTTACATATGAAGTCTTCTCTTAATAGTCAAATATCAGTTTACTTAGAATGTAACAATGCAGTATCTGTCTAAGCGGTAATAACAAGAAAAAATGCAATATGAGTTCTGGTAAAAAAACATGCAATGATAACAGCAAAAATTGCAATATGAGTACTGGTAAAAAAGGTTGCTGAAGACATTAGACAATACCCAGAAATTCATATACAGATGTTCTTAAGGACACGTGGCATAGTGGACAAAGGCGTTGGTTAGATACAGTTGCAAGACTCAAAGAATGTGAGTTCAATACCTGGTTAAGGTGGTGGAGAACTTGGAGAGGGGAATTAACAGGAGATAACTGATAACTGACATCCACGTGGAACTAGAACAGTTTACCCCAGTGAGCGAAATAAAGCATTCAGTTCGACATTCCAACCACCTGAAGAAGGCCAGAGCGTACAACAGCCAAAACGTTGTAATAAATATGGCGACAAAGATGAAGACAATAGTACGAATAATATAAATAATGAAGCAATGCAGTTAATAATAAGAGTTGAAGTGAATTTATGTAAGATTTCACAGCTGTAGCTTCCGTCACTTGTAGTCAGTCTGAACGATTTAGCCCACCATCATAAAATTATACTACTCTTGAACTTTTTATCCATAAATGGTAGCAACTGAAAAAGACAACAGACTGTAAACAAAAATGTTAAATGTTTTTTTTACGAAGAAATAATTATTAATGTTTTTATAAGCTTAAATCTTAAATATAACATAAGAAGTTAGATTTAAAATTCATTTTAAAAAGGAAAGGAAAAAAAATGATTGAAGCTTTTACTTTTTTAAATTTGATATTACCAATAAGTAAAATACTTTCAAACCAAATTTTAGTTGCTTCAACCGAATTTAAATTGATTGGAATTTATTTCTGATCATCAGGAAAGTCGATCAAATCGTCCGTATTGGCAAATATCTTAAGACAACTTAAATCTCTTTATTATAAAGTCTTTCAAATATAAAATATATTTTATTTAAGAAAAAAATAGCTGATGTGAATTTTATTAAACTGTATTGTAACATATATTACTTTTAGTTTAGAATATCGCAGAAAAGCATTGTTGAGTGTTTTATGATGTGTTGACACATTTATCGACAGCCTGATGTTTGGTGAATTTATTCAAGGAGATAAGTGTAATAAATTCTATGTGGATTACAAAGTAAACGTCTTTTTTATATAATTTTAAATTACCCAGTAATTTTTAACAAATTCAATACTTTAAGTATCGTAATAATTCATTGAATTTGAGGTATTTTGTCTTTATAGTTTTACTTACGAAGATGTCAGCTGAAGCAATGTCAGAAAATTACCAATAGATTTTAAATTTAATATAGTTACCATTCTTATTCTTTAATTATGCCGTGTATGGATGTCCGTATGTACAAAACTCGGCACGTGTATACACACAATAAAAAGTCAAAACATATTTTAAATTAGTGGTAATCACTGAATTGTAGCAAGGTTATCCACTGATGATTAATAAATATAGTTTTATTTAATAACAATATCACTTGACAGCTACAAATTAATACATCGTTTTAAAAAAATTAAAGTTTATAAATTATTCTAATTAAAATGAAAACAATTCTTAGAAAAATTCATAATTTATCAAAACAAATTTTTTCATAAAACAATAGTGTCGATAATATTTTATACATAAAAGCAAAGAGAAGTTTTTTTTAATTATAAAATGTATCCGCTTGATTGTATTTTTTATTTTATGATTCAGTACGTATTTTTCTAACTGGGGGTTTCGTTTAATTGATGATTTAAATTCACCGATGACTTGTCCTTGTAACTGGTATAAACATTAGGCGCTACAAACATGAATTTTTCGAAATTTCATAAAACTAAATAAGTGGTTGTGGGTAACAGATGTAACAAAATATTTATTCCAAGACTTTCTAAAAAAAAAAAAAAATGTAAAAAATGTAAGCGATCTGGGATTGCAAAGGAAATGTTTGTCACAGATTATTTCCACGTCACAGGGAATAAATCTCTAAGTTCACACTCGAACATCGGGGGCAGAAAGAAATGCTGAAAACTCGATTCGCAGGTACGATCTCACGAATCACAATACACGCAACCAGTCAGAAAAATAACTCATTCTCCAACAACCGCGGTAGCCAAAATACCCGAATTCCCTCCCTGATTCGAGAACACCAACTGCTTTTATCGGCCGAACGTTTTCTTTTCCATTCGTCGACAGCAGGGAGAGGATGTTCAGTAATTTGCATATCAACATACTTTTATAGCGACTCCTGCGAAGGACTAGTTTTTTTAATTCAAATATTCCATTTTCAGCATGTCATGTGAAATACGTGCCCTTTTGTTTGGTAAGTAATTTTCTTTTTCGCCACATTTTACGTCGTAGAATACACGCGACGCGCTGTCGCTTGGTTTGACGAGGTAAGTCGCCGTTTTCTTCACGATAAAAAATTATTTAATATATTTGTGAATATGTCCTAAATGTTTCATTAGAAGCAGACAATTATATAACTTTTGCAAGAATTTCAAAATTAATGTACTTCCCACCCTAAAAAAGACGCTCAAAAGTTTCGTACTATTTTATTGTCTTCATAAGGTTTATATCGATCTGGGTAACCTACAGGGAATTTCGAACTAAACAACACGGGGATAGGCAGTTCTCTTTCCACTGCCCACGTCTAATTCTTATTTTTATTACGGCTCAGTTATTGCTCGCCAAGTTTTCACTGATTCCAAGTACACACTGCCCGGCCCAAAGATTGAACTCACAATTTCTATGTCACTAAATTCACGAACTATTTCTTTAATCCACTATGTTATTGACCTATAGAACTATATTCAAATTATTCATTTTCAAATTTTCACTGATCATAAATATACTGCGTGTACTTTAAATAAAAACTGAATTTCCGGTTAATATCTGCGCAGGTTTTTACTGTTATGAAGACAAAAAAACTCTCCAAATTATGTTTGTTTCTTTAGCGGCAGATCAACACCTTATGTGTCAATTAATACCGAAGTTTGGTTTTCTTGGGAACATTAGTAATTTCATTTAAAGAAATGTACTGCTGGTCATATTTAATTTATAATAATTAAAAAACAATATTGCTGCTAATTTCTTTGAAAGATATTTGTATACTTTCATGGTACATTGACCCCAGTTTGGGAGTCTTTACTATAGCTCATAGTTGAGACCCTAACAGTTGCTACAACCCCGGTTTATATATATATATATATATATATATATATATATATATATATATATATATATTCATCGCAACACTGAAATTATCATGTTTCAGACCTAAAAACTAAACTTTAAATTCAACTTAAAATTAAAGTTTTTGTTCCATTCTCAAGGGATGTTGAATAACTTTCGAACAAATGATCTACTTTTTTCAGTTAAATAGTAATATATGGTTTAAATTGGAGGGGGATATGTATAACAAAATTTGAAGATATCAAAGTGTAAATATAGTTAAATGTTAGGTGAGGATTTGTAATTTCTGGCTGTTGATACTGGCTTCCTTATATAAGGACGTGTCATCCTGTATACATAAGATACACTACAATACATTGGCATTTTTATTTATTTTATTATTTTTTATACAATACATTGGGATTGTCTTAAAGGGGCTTCAAATATGATTATGTCATTTTATATATTTATATTTTTATTTATCAAGATTTAAAATACAATATTTATTATATTTATTAGTATACTAGATGCGGTTTTGTTAAAATTAAGATGTTAATATTTAGGAATTTAATTACGCATTTTTACGGTCTTATTTGTGATCAAATAATAGTTATATAATTATGAATTTTTAAAAAATCAATTATGTTTTAAAGTAAAGATAATACGGTGTCTATAAAAACAGTTGTTTCCATTCTTTGATTTAATGAATTTTTTTTTTTTAGAAACTTAATAATATATAACTTTTCATGTAAGCACAAAGGACATAGATCGTTAAAAGACCTAAAAGTTCTCGTTTTTTTTTTTTTTTTAAATAATTTCCATTTTACCGTGGGTGCTTTATTTGTTTCTTTTAAATGCCAAAAATATTTGGATAAGGATGTTTGGTTACGATACACATTATTTTTTAAGACAGATGTTGGCTCTAGCTTAATTTAAAATCATTTTTAGTGCTACTAATATATATTTTTTTAATATTAGGATTCTTAATAGATCAGATAGTACATTAGTAAGGCATTTCTTATTCAATGGACAATTTATAGGATTCTTGCAGTTGCATAATTTTTTTTTACCGTTACTTATTCTTATTTCTGGATCACTATTTTTTGATTCTGGTTTAATTATTTATTTAAAAATGTATTATTGTGTCTTTTATTGTGTTTTTTTTTATTGTCTATCCAATCAAGTTTCATTAAAAAGAACAATCACGGTTTGTTTGCTTATTTTTATTGTATATTCTCAAATTTCCGATAAGGTGTTGTGTATTGGAATTCCAATTGTAGATGGACAGTGCAAAGTTTATATTGATGTCTGAAGATGGCTAGAGAGTATGCGGCCGAAATGTTGTGTCTGTAATAAGATCCATTCGATGAGAATATGATACTGAAGATGAGAAAAAAAAACAAAACTTTCGAATAAATTAAAGATCTGAATATCGTATGAAAATAAATTCGGGTGCAGACGTGTTTATTTCGAAAAGAAAAGGAGCGCTTGGTTTGTTCACGATGGGATTTCTTCAACAGATTTATGTTGAGCCATTTAACGAGATTTTGGGATAGAGGCTCGACCCTAGAATATTTCAGCAACCGTAATACTTACTGCCTACTATATTATTGTTATATTTTTTTTTTTTAGGAAATCGTATTTTAACTGCCTTCCTTTATCTTAGGAATTGAATAAAGGCCTACGCGAAGATATTTATGCTCAAAATAACTTGGAAAAATCTTTATTGGAATCGATCTTTTTTTTTTCTCGCGGTAACATTTTTCCAAAAGTGAATATCATAGTCCTTATATTATGCAAAGACGATATGGATTTGAATCTATTTTGCACTTGGATAGCAGCGAGAGAAAGGAATTTATGCAGTAGCATCTTTCCAAGTCGGATTTATTCATATATGTAAAACGCAATTTATCTTTTTCTCTTTCTCTCTCTTTCCACACACACACACATTTATATATAAATCGAGAATACAATCAATTTTTCCACCCATATACAAAATACAAATCGTCCTTTCGATTTAATAAAAAAAACGCCAAGATAGTCAAAATTTATCATCATAAATCATCTAGAAAAGTTATTTTATCTGCTATGACATCACGCTTCAGTTTGAAAAGTATTTTTTTAATAAAATATCACTTTTCTAGCTAAGAAAATTGCTAAAGAAAATACTATTAAAATAGATATTGCTTAAAACATTTTAATACCATTTGAAAAAAAAAATTAATTTTTTTTCTACATAAAACGTGTGAAAGCTGTGACGGGTCTACACCTGGCCCAGGGTCGAATCCTTTGGTTACGGCGCCAACTGTGACGTCGCTCCTCCTGGTCGCTCCTCCTGGTTCCAAGCGTGCCGCTCCAACCCCTTGGTTAGATGATCACCAGCCTCGCCTTTCCCAACTCGCTTCCAATACCTGGTTACTGAAGCAACTGCACTGATCTCCGGTCTGTCTACCCACGCTGTGTTTAGATCTTAGACAGACGGGACCAGCAGGATTGGGGCCGATACAAGTTGAGTCCGACAGGGGTGGCAAAACACAAGTAAAAGAAAAAAAAAAAAACTCACGAGACAAAAAGTTACTGATAAAAAAGGGTGACAACCTTTTATATCTAATGTCCGTTACATAAAGAAAATTGTTCTTATTTCCCGACCCGTTCTGTGGACTATGGCACCAAGCTTCTATCATACAACTTAAAGATTTCGAATTGCCTACTCTTTAGAATTATGTATGTCGGAGTGTGGTCTAGTTCGACACTGGGGATAATTTCTGTCAATCATTCGCAGTTGATTCTTCTCTTCGACTTGAGTTGTATTTCTTCACTTCGATCTGGTTTGGTCGAATTCTGATCTCGGGCTTGGCTTGATTTCCACTTCTTCTTCTTCCGTCCAGCAACTCTTTTCTGTCGACTGAGGTGGAACTGATTTGCTTGTTTGGTCTGGGTAACTTTACTTCTTGTCTGGCCTGCAACTCTTCGGCCTGTCTTTGACTCGGCTGCAACTTCTCTGCGGCTTTCGAGTAATCTTCTTCTTCGTCGACTTAGATGGAACTTCTCTTGTCTTCGACTTGGGCTGGAAGGATTTCTTGTTTTCGACTTGGGCTGGAAGGATTTCTTGTTTTCGACTTGGGCTGGAAGGATTTCTTGCCGCAACTCAGCCGCAACTCTCTGTCGTCCGAGGTGATCTCTTCTCGCTGCCGTCCGGGGCTGAACTCTGCCGTAACTCTGCCGTAACTCTGCCACAACTCTTGGCGTCCTTCGAGCAATCTCCTTCTTCGTCTGCTTGGGCTGGAAGTTCTCTTGTCTTCGACTTGGGTGGAAGGATTTCTTGTCTGAGGATTCTCTTGCCCGCAAAGGGGCGAGTGAATCGGGCCTGATGCCCGCGTTCAGGCTCTAGCCCTGCCCGCGGTCCAGCTGCAACTCATTTCTGTCGACTGGGGTCCTGCTTTTATTGACGCCGCAACAAAACGGGGTGGGTTTGTCGGCGTCAGGGGTTTCTCGATAATTCCAATAGCCGCATTATTTCTGTCTTCCCATTATCGCTATTATTTTCACCCCTACTTCCTCACAGTGCCTTTGGTGGGGAGGCGCACACCCATCTCTCCCGCATGCCACGTGACCGTTTTCGACCAATGGTTCTTGATCGAGCATTCTTTCTCCTCTTTTCCGCAGCCACGTGACCGTTTTCGGCTAATGAGATTCTGGTTGGGCGTTCTCCTGTAATCGGGCGTGGTTTACATCGTTCTTGTTCTAAAAAAAAACAAAATCTAATTTTGCCTTTTTCGCACGTACGAAAAATGATAATCTTGGCTTTTTCTCACCTGGGTTCTGTCAAAACGGCCTGCCGCTAATTAGATGTGACTTCAGGAAAGAATATTGGCGCTATCTGTGAGCCGACACATTCGCCTTCTTCACCTCTTTGTTTTTTTTCGGTCAGACCTGATAGTCAAAAAATCTTAATTATCTACATTGAAAATGTCTCCACTTTATTATCGTGGGTTTCCAATTCTTAACAGGTCAGAATCTGTATACAGTTCCACCGGTCACCCCCCAAACCCAAAAAAGACACTTTTTCTCCGATTAAAAAATTTCGTTTCTATTGTTCTAAAAATTTTTCCCTTTCTCCAAATTGATAATGAGTCTTTCTACGCAAAAGTAGGCCAGATGCTTTGACCGACATTCTTATCAAACACCAATACGCTGTCATCAAGCCTGGTCCTTTTTCTCTCTCTAATGACTTTTCATTTCAAATAACAATTCCCTATTGTCCTTTAAAATTCGGCCAACATGTTGGCCAAGATATCTTTCTGACACCTGTTTCCGCTTATGACCGGGTCATGCATCATCCACCTCTCTTTTCCTTTTTTTTTCTCTTCTTCTTTTCTTTTTTTCCTTCTTCTTCCCTTAGGATCGTCTAAGTACAACTTAGTGAATTATTTTCAACTCAATTATTCTTCGTCTAAGAAAAATTAACAACCTGTTTAATAAACCGAGTAAAAAAAAATTAAATCATATTTCTATGAATATTTCTAATAATGCAAGGTGCCACAAAGCACTTACGATACCGTAGCCTCATCAATCGCCAACCAAGGGAGGCAACATAGTTTCGATGGCTAAGGTAGCACTGCCACCCATGGAGCCAACAGCAGCTTTTGCCACCGGACAGGGTAAAGTTTTTCATGTAAGTCAGATTTTCAACTTTGTTTTAAAAGCGTTTGCTTTTGCTTGTTAAATACTTATCTTTCATCTGTTGACTTTTATGTCAACGTTACAGTCGTTACGCATGACAAGATCGTTACGAAAACACCACGGATAAAAAGCTCGGCTTTTTAATCGTTTTATTTTTTATTCCTGCCAAACATGGTGAAATATCAAAGGTATTCTTTTCAAGGTTAACAATTTTT
The DNA here is from genome assembly GCA_903632075.3 of Acanthosepion pharaonis. NCBI lineage: Eukaryota > Metazoa > Mollusca > Cephalopoda > Sepiida > Sepiidae > Acanthosepion > Acanthosepion pharaonis. Next base: position 729,226 of record CAHIKZ030004860.1, on the reverse strand, counting down.
AATATTATTATCCACCCAAAAAGGCACAAGAGCCACTCAAAGTTGATTAAGTGCGTAAAAAGAGAAAGTAAGAAGTGTGTCATCGGCATCGCCATCCTCTCTCCTTATTCCCTTTCTACTCTCTGGTGGCTGTGATGTACATGATTGTGAAGGCCCAGCCTACTTACGAAGAATCGCGGCTGAGTGAATCGGGCCCTCCAGACAGCGCATCACAGATCCCCCTTCATGTTGACGGTTAGACTCGAAAGTCTTGATCTCCACACCCTCGGATGATCCTACGTCAGGAAGGCCGATTTGCAGAAACGGTTTCCCAGCTGTCATTTTCGATGGTGGCCTGTGTCATGGATGTTTTCAACAGATCCTTGAATCGTTGTTTTGAGGCTACGCGTAGCCTCTTACCGCTGGCAAGTTGTCCAAAGTGAATGATACGTGGGTGTCGAGAGGGACGCATTCTGGACACGTGACTTGCCCAGCGGAGGAGAGGTTGAAGGATGATAGCCTCGATGTCAGAGAGGGCCTCGTTGTAATCTTGTCAAGATGAATAAATTTAATCCTATTGTCCACCCAAGAACAGGTACAAGAGCCACTCAAGTTTGCTTAAAAGGAGAAAGTATGTAGGAAAGATAACTGTTGTCGCTAGGGTGGAACATTGTCCTTACCAATGGAATATGAATGGAATGAGGCTGACCCGACCCTGCAGTCATAGCATGGCAGACATGAGCAGTGAATGTCTAGACTTTTTTCTTTTTTTTTGCACTGAGGTTCAACTTGTACAAGGCCCAGGAGTCGCTAGAGATAGAGGATTAGAGAGTAAGAGGTAGTTTATGCGGATAGGTAGGGAAGATAACGGTTAACTCTAAATTAGAACAGGTTAAGATTGCAGTGATAGGAGGAAAAATCCTCTTGGGGTCGATTCCGAAGTGGTAGCACCTGTTAAGGTCTCAACTATGAGCAAATAGTTAGCCCCCAAACTAGGGTCAAAATACTATGAAAGTATAAAAATATATTTTCATAGTAAAAATATTAAGAGCAATAAATTAAAAAAATTAATATGAATTAAATATGATCAGTAACACATTTTTGTAAATGAAATTACTAATGCTCCCAAGTGTTATGGGATCTTAGCCATAATAATATAATGGACTATTCCATACGTAATAAATACTGCTCGGAGATCCCACGTTATACCGGCCTTGTGCCACATGATGCCCTCGTGGGGGGTGACTAAATACTGTTCAGTCTGAAGGGACGACCGGCTGACCGGCTGATCGGTTGAACCCTCTGCCTTCGGGCGGGGAGGAACCCGAACGAGGCTAACCGAAGGGCGGAGTCTCTTTCGGGGAGGTAAACCGACCCTGAACCTGTTTATACCGGTTCAAAGGGCATATTTTTGGCCGAGCCCACGGGCTCGGAGATCCCACGTTAAACCGGCCTTGTGCCACATGATACCCTCGTGGCGGGGTGACTAAATACTGTTCCATCTGAAGTCTGGAGTTCAGTCTGAAGTGTGGAGTGAGGTCCGTCAGGAGTCTGTCAGTCAGAGCGAGCGAGTCAGTCAGTCGAGTCAGAGGCAGTCCGAAAAAGAGTCGCGTTCAGACAATTACTCCTAAACCTGATTGTTCCTACTAACACTTTCTACTTCTCTGTATATATTCCTGTTTGTAATATATCTGTGTTAAATAATTCATCATTCTGAACTAATGCCTTGACATGAATTCAAATCTTACTGTTTTACAATCACCGGTTATCCTGAAAATAATCTATCGCTCATATATTTTTAATCATTTCACTCCAAGCAAGGCGATAATGCCACTTAAACGCATGGCATTAACAGACGTGGCAGAGAATGAGAAGACATTTCAATAAAAGAACACCTTTGAGGCAGACAGATGGCGATTGACGTTTCATTTAAATTTTTGAAGATTGTAGGCGCCAGGGAATGAAGAAATTGGAAGAGAGTTCCACAGGTGAGAAATAAAATAAGACTGACGGTTACATCTATCTATTTTAACAGTAAAACGATGAGACCTAATTGCCATTCAAGTGGTATACTTCAATTCAATCCCAATTAGAATCGAGTTACCAAGAAGGAGAATTCATTAGAACAACTACCATGAAAATATTTGTTGAAAAGGCAGAAGGAAGCCATGTTACATTCTATGAAAAATGACTGAAGTCGAAATGCCAAGTTTAGACCGATAACATGACAGTCCCTTCACCGGATTACGTCGATAATTTTGAGATAATTTTGACAATATATAAGCTGAAGCAACAGATAGAGCAATAATATTCAGTGAACGGACGAAAAACTGTCTGGCAAGACACAGTGAACCAACCTTCTTATCAGCAGACCTAGCAAATGATTATATATAATCGCCCCACTTCATATCAGCGGAAAACGTGAGACCGAGAAAGCGCAATCAATTACTCCCTTGGCGATTAGAACCATTTAGGCAAATCCTTCACGCGTAACTGCCTTACCTATCTGGGCATAAAAGTAGAAACTGTTTTCTACTTATCAATCGATGACAAGGCCAGTCATGACATCTTGAAATAGTTTAATCGACGAACTATTTTTGCCGCCGCAACGTAGCCAAAAAACAGGACTTTCTGCATTCTCACTGCCACACACATATTGGCAGCTTCATATTTTATAGATCCTATTATCATTACGCTTTAACCAAGTTAAAAAATTAGTACATTTTTACGCCTTGCCATTACCTCAGGTAAATAATGGACCATTACGTTTTTATTACGAGGAAAGACGGAATATATATATGTGAAGAAATATAATCTTAAGAGGTGTTATATTTATGGGATAAAGTACTCAATATCAGAGATAGAGCGTGTGTAAAAGTGAACATTGAAGTCACCACTTAGAGAAGACAGTCTGTTTCATGCTAGACGCAATCGTCTGGCCAACGATTGACGATTGCGTCTAGCATGAAACACTGTCGCCTCGAAGTGTTGACTTCAATGTTCACTTTATATATATATATATATATATATATATATATATATATATATATATATATATCTGTACTGACAATTGCGTCTCGTATAAAACAGCCTGTCGCCTCTGAGTGTTGATTTCAATGTTCACTTTTATTTTTACAGACGCTCTATCTCTGATATTGAGCACTTTATCCCATAGATATAGCACACCTTATGAGTATATTTCTTCATATATATATATATATATATATATATATATATATATATATACAGGTAATAATGTATCGGTATATAATCCAAGTGAATACCAATAATATAAAATATAAAAGTGATTTACAAAAAGAGCTCAATGCATTTATTATAACGGAGTAGATAAATTTCATAAGAGAGAAATTCAAAATGACCTCAGAAGAATAGCTATTTTAACCAACGTTACTACGCTGGCATTTTTTGACTCAGACAGTGTGTAGACATAAAGTCAGAAATTTAGTCGGAACGTTGGTTGTAATAGCTGTTGTAAGGTAATTTTGTATTTTTCTATTATATATATATATATATGAGTGATAGAAATTAGGAGGATTTGAGATAATTATAATAAGAGCCAGTTCGTTTTGCGCAGATGTAAACAAATCTCCGCCATTTGTATAAAATGTCTCGAATTTGGAAGTGTTGTGGATTCCGGGGATGGAATCCTGCACAAATAAATAAACAACGCCATTAATAGAAATAGGAAAATATGTGTATTAACGTAAGAATACAAGGTGAAATGAAGATTAGTAGTCCAGGAATGCGGGTTAGTAGAAAAGTAAATTTACAAGTCTCTGTAATTGAAGCCGTAATTATCTCTCTTTCTGGACTCGCGTAACTCTGGGTGAACACTGTGTCGACCTCCCCTGTTGTCACGCTATCTCTCCGTAGTATAAGTATACATTGGACGAGTCCATTCTGTGTACAAGGGGCGAGCCCCACAATAGAAAGTCAGAAAATAATAGTCACGTTGCTATTTTAATGTTATAAAACGGATTTAACAGATAATGATTACTTTTTAATAATATCCGAACTTGGAACTAGTAAAGAAATGCCGCAACTTAAACTCAGCTCGCCACAATCACTGATCCAAATATACAGCAATATTCCTTACAGCAAAACAACGCTTTCTTACTTACTATCTTTACTAAATCCACCATAATACCTCAGAAATCTATATGAAGGCCTAACAAGTCTCCGTATGTACATTTTTGTTTTGTCTGTGAGAGTAGGCGAATAAAACAACAATTTAAAACAATCAAAAGTCCAATACGTATTTACAACATATGATAAATAAAATAGTGTTAGTAATAAAACTTCCAACAATACTTATTGTGGCAGAAAGCACATAAATATTGCGGGAGTAAAATAATATAAAACACTCATTCGTTCAACCACTCACTCAGATAAACATTTATTCAAGCAAATTAACAAACACGAAAAGCACACCCAAAATACGAAAGGCGTCCTGAATTAGCCAGAGAACTGGTATCTCTGGTCATCTTACGGGGAAGAGGAGGATGAATTAAACCAAAGAAAGTGGTGAGTGCAGAAATAAAAGAGGCCAATGAGCTTAAATCCTCTAGCTAAATAAATTTTGAAGAAAGAAACGAAAGACAAAAAAAACCCAACCCTATAATAACCTATTTTGGAAAAAGGTTGGCAATGTTTAATCTAATTAGAACAATTTCCTATAGCCTAACTGGCATCAAAGTACCACTCTAAACCGACCCGTCTCACTCGATAGATACGTGCAAGACTCACCCACCTTTTGCCAAATTGTGATGGAGGGAGCCGTCGCCTTTCCGTCCTAACTTTTACTTTAAGTCTATGCTTAAAGTACAAGTTCAATTTGGAAGAGGTGAACTTTTCATTCCCATAGAATTCATTCTGAAAGGTCGTCCATATCACGACTCTATTAACGCCTCCCAATCACAAGAACACAATGTTTAGCTTTCGTTAACGACTGTACTACATTGCTACAGAGAGAACTGGCCTCAACTTCCCACGCAGCATGTGAACCAATATTATCTTTAATAAACCTGCACAACGGGGCTACGACCCTGCAATGAAAGAAGGTGTCATCCAGGGTCTTCATTAGACTCATTACAGAGAACGCATTACAGAGAACGCAGTTTGAAGAATTTTCCAAGCCTGTTGCACAATGTCTTTTGCCGAACCAGAGGGCCATTCGAATCACCAGCCAGGTGATTGATACTTAATTATTAGTGAGACATTCCAATCCAGGCACCCAAGACCATATAGAGCGAGGCTCCTGCTTCGTAAGACTGAGCTCGTCTATCAAATCATCTTGAACGGAGACCCTCACTCACATGTGATATAATGTCTTATGGGACAATGCCTACACGTCGGAGAGCCCATGCGTCGCCCGGAAGAGAGAAATCCGACATTCACGCTAGAAGAAGCACTGACCTTGGAGTAAAAGAGGGAAGGATTCCTCCTCGCACGAGTGCACAATTCTAATTTATGTGAAGTTCTTGTGGGCGTCTTCATTCGGCCTCACTATCTGATTGTAGATATATTCGATCTAGGAACGCGATGCGAAGCGTATATTGACGAGTCTCAACGCTAGGTATACACAGACGCTAGGTATCCACACATTTGTGGAGTAAACAGATCTCCCGACATACCTTGGGAGCCTTGCATCCCCACACGAAGGATGCAAAAAACATTACTAATGTCATTGGTATGGTATACGGGAGTGGAAGTATGGAGGGTCAGTAAAGGAGAATCGGGTAGAAGTGCGAGATACATACTTCCGCCCTCCCGCTTAAGGAATGATTCATCCGTGACCACAGACGAACTGCGATCCGGCCTTCTCTAGCACCTCCGACCAATTCATTTCCAAAAAGGGATTGGGACCGAATCAGACGCCGAGAAGAGAAACCCCGTTTCACAGGCACAACCATTCTCATTGCATGGCCAGGCATTATCGGCTTTTCTCTCTCTAGATATAGTCTGTATACAATGCTTTTCGGCTCCATATTTAGACCTGACTTTCTTATGTCCTTCAAATTGTCTATCAGAACTCGTTTTGCTTTCTCTCCCAAATGCGAATTAGGGTATTAATCTTAATATACAAAATCTTGGTAAATATGACTTATTCTGACATGGTCGCCATTAAATTAAACGCGAATAGAAATTAGCCACCGCATTTGAAACAAATGCTTATTGGAACAGAACCAATATCAGTGGTTTTAATATTTATTATGTCTTCGGAGATATTTCTTTCAGAGATGGAGTTTGACTATTTTTCAGATAAGGCTAAGAGATGATGACAAAAAACAAAACAAAAAAAAAACAAATGAGAAAACAAAACAAAACAAAAAAAAGTAGGGTGATAAAATATTTCCTCCATGTGATGCCCGGATGTGAGGTTTTTCTTCTTTTGCAAGAAAGACGTTATCAATTTATTAATGTCTCTATAAAAGAAGCTATTTATTTCTTATCGTAATTTTGGCCGAAGCCCGTCATCGTTATCTTCTGTTAACAAATTGCTGTCACAACAAGAAAATAAAGAAAACAAAAAGGCGTGCGTGGCAATTTAAGAAATAGTGTAGCAAATGGGTGATTTGCCAGGACATTTGTTGTCGCAGATCGATTCTTGAATGTGTCCACTACGAATCAGTAGCAGCCAAAAAAAAAAAAGAAGAAAAAGAAAAGGAAATACCCCGAAGCGAAAGGGATATACGCATTAATTTTTTAGACATAACGAAGCAACTATTTCAAAGTTTCATTAAGAAAAGGGATCTTGCTTTATCGGAAATCGTACAAATGACACATGCGACAAAAAGAGAAAGTGTCGGAGCAAAGCGTTCTCTTTCTCTTTTATACACCATCTTCTTTCATAACGTTGGCGTTCATGGATCTCCACAACTTCCTATTCTTTGCTGCACCTTGCAATATTTATCTTCTTACTGTCACTTCCAGTCTCTAAACACCATTCATTTACGCAAGTTTCTTATTTATTTTATCCACTATTTCTCCGTATCTCTCTTGCCCTCAATACCTGTCATTTGAGTGTCAAATTCTCCAAGCTTTCTTTTCTCATTATGCGTCATTGTGTGCATGATGATAAACTAAATCCGGTATCAAGGTCTCTGAGATATTGTAGGTTTTGAGAAGCGTGGAGTCACCTCTTAAATGCTGTTGTTCCTAAATTCACCGTAACCCGGGGTGGTAGCACTTGTTAGGGTCACAGCTACGTGCAAATAGTGAACACCTCCTACCCCTAAATATATTTTTATAATAAACTGACCAACAATACATTTTTAAAACAAAATGACAATCAACGTGACACTAAAAATATAGAAATACATTTTTATATTAAATTTACCAAAAAATATATTTTATGATCGACAAACTATAACTAAAAATAACTGTATATAATTTAAGTACAAAATATCTGTAGTTGAAAGCATACAATTGCGTTCAAAATATATAAATTTCGGCATTAAATAACCCATATAGGTGTTGATATGCCGCCAAACAAAACCATCCAATCAACCAACTTTTTAGGCGTCTCAGAAATGTCAGCTGTCACTTTTTGATTCTATATATAAGTGTCTTTTTGCTCTGCCTTTTTCTAAAAACTGCTGCGTTGGCCATAGCTCTAATATTCTTAACATTCTTCCTCAGAACCACATCTCTCTTAACCCCAGTATCCTTTTCATACGTGGTGAAATTGGCCAGTATTCACTGCTATAGAGGAACATTAATATTTTATAGTAGTTCTATAGTCCTTTTTGTTTTTGTTTCTAACGAAAAATTCCGTTTACTTAATACTTTTTCGAACTTTCACTTGTCCGATGTATCTTCGGATTTCTGTGTCATATTTTCCTTCTTTTGTTATAACATTTTCAGATAGTGAAACTTCTGGCCTTGTTTGATTCAGATGTCTCCCAATTCCTACCTTGCAGATTCAGTTGTACCTATATTGCTAACGGCCATGTAGTGTGTTTTCTTACAGCTTCTGGTTAGTCTCTCTATCGCCCTTTTAAAATCCATTTTTCATGAGTTCTTGTCGTTTTCTGTCTGCGTCTGACATCAGCAGGGTGTAATCAGCATTGGGTAACAATTGAAAAAAATAAACTATGAATATTGCCAATTAACAAGAAAAGAGTAAAATTTAGAAAGATAGTACCATCTTATTTTGATTTGAGATCACACTGCAAATCTTGTAGTTCATGGCTAGTCTTTTTCTCGTTTTCTTCGGCAACCTTGCCTTGGAGGTTCTGTATTTTCCTTTCTGGATCGTCCATCAACACGGTGTTATCTGCGTATCTTATATTGTTAAGGTTACTCCCACTGATAAAAATCTCCAGTTCCCTTAGGTTAGTGTCACTGAGTGGTTGAATAAATCTAGGCAGAAGACCCATCTGGTCACACGTTCCTTTTTTTATTTTTTGCATAGCTATTCAATTCATTTTCTATTTGTATGCAGGTGATTTGCTCCCAGTATAAGTTCGGGATTATTCGAACATCCTTTCCATGTAGTTTGAGTTTTCCTAACAGTTCAAATAGATCCTTGTGCCGTATCTTGTCAAATGCTTTTGCGTACGAATAGAAAAATGCAACCCGAACGGTCCATTATTAGTTAAATTCCTACATTACTCTGACGTTAATATATATATATATATATATATATATATATATATATATATATATATATATATAGAGAGAGAGAGAGAGAGAGAGAGAGAGAAAAATAAATGAGGTGCCAAAACTGAGGTTTCTTTATATGAAATCTTGGTCGAAAAAGTAAAAAGCTTTCATTAATACAAGCTGTCTGACTGCCACAATGTGGTTCTTTCATCTCAGACTAAACGATTAAAGAATCAGATGGTCCAAAAGCAGGAATTAAAAATGCCCGCCAAAGACTTACTCGTTTTTATAGAGTCCTTCTGTTGTCAAATCTATCTCAGCGCTTTGTGTGTACTCATTTTCTCATGCTCTTTGCGAAGTGGATTCAGTAAATCATATTGAAGCGTTTTTTCTTTATTTGCACCATACTACTTCATATGAAAAACAAATTCTTTGATCGTGCTAACCGTAGCCATTGCTACTGAAAATACTACTATTAATTCATTTTCCCCATAAACGAATATATATCGTAATTGATCATGTATAAAATCCTATTGTGTTATAATACCAGAAAAACAAATATTATCAGTTTACACGGTATTTTTCTTTTAATATAAACACGAACAATTTTTGAAAAGTGTTGACAAGTTTGATTGTCTTCTAATACAAGCACAATGTAAAATGTAGGATCTTTATAATGCAACGTCTATCACATAAAAATAATTGAGATTTCCATTGAAAAATGGTGCGTTGCTTTGCTGCCTGAATAAATTTTCGTGAATCGAATATTTAGCGGAATGCTTTCAACGATTTGGCAAAATATTGATGAAGTAGTCATTACAGAAGTTAGATTTCACATTGTGTGTATGCGTGTTTTGGTATACATTGCTATTTAAGTAGTTCATAATGAGTGCTGGTTGTAATAGAACAATTTTCAATCATCACTTATTTTGTGACGTACGGTGGCCGTGAATAATTAAGTATAACTCCAGACTTCACTGCTAATATAAAACAGTATTTAATTAGAATCGCAACTAAATGCTTAACAAGAACAAAGAAGTAAAAGTCAACCAAAAATAATTAACCATTTTAGTGAATCCCTTGTTAGTAGTGCGGGTTGACTTAACGTCCGGTAAATCCTAAATCAAAACCCAAATCATCGACGCACAAAAATTCACACTAATTCGACTGGATAGTTCCACTCAATAGTCACTCAATAATCACAGCAGTCAGTAGGCTGACACTGCTATTTATACACCTGGCGGAAAACATATATTTATAAGTCCGGAGTGTTACGCTCGAACCTCGGTGTCGGTAGTTACACATTTTCTTTCTAAATGACAATGAATACATCGCGCATGAAATTAAGAGTTGTACTACCGGTGAGGAACAAAATGTATATACATTATTAATAAATGCATATATACATATATGTAAAAAGACAAAAAGAAAAAAAGTATCTTAACCGGTGCGTGTCGTCCTCTTAAAGAGTTCAGAGTACGAAACGCGTCGGCTAAGATAAGTTTCCCGTTTGTCTTTATTTATATTGTCCTTTGATAGATATACTCTCTCTGGAAGTTTACACACACACATATTATATTATATTATATTATATTATATTATATATATATATATATATATATATATATATATATATATATATATATATATATTCATCCACAGACAGACTGTTTCGCTGTATCACAGCACTTCAGTGTGGCTAGACGTCCGATTGCTTCAAGCCGGGATTGAAACCTAACCGATTTGACCAATACTACCTCTAGACTATAGTCGCATGCCAGAGAGGAAGGGAAATTTTAACGTTTTTCTATGCGTAGTAGTGGGTGATTAGGTAGATTCAGACTTTTCTCAAAGATGGAGGTGAATATAATTAACTCCAGTGAAATTTGATCTCGGTTCGCCTATTCAAGCTTCTGAGCTGCTAACCATATATATTCCTGACTTCAAAGCCTGAAGATGGTTGTCTGGTGTCTTCGTGGCACACTGAGCACCAATTTTCACTCGTCCGAAAAGTGTCGCTGGTTATACACAAGCCTTCAGCCCTATAATGGAATCTTATGCGAAGGTTGTCTCGCGGTTCAGTTCTTAGAAAGGAATTGTTACGGCCTCATATGCCGGAATCGACGTCAGAATTCCGACAAAATATCTAACCGTTATCTCAAGAAGTTTTTAGGGGTGTCAGCTAAATTTCTTCTTTTCCATATTTCAAAATACAATTACAAATATCTGCCACTAATTAATCAATAGCCGTTGTAGCATGTTTTATGTCGATAAACAGTGAATCCTCTAAGGGATATAATCAGGTTATTATGTAACGGACCCTCCACGCACATTAAATTTGTACATTGTCTTTAAAGACAGCAACAAAATGTATTAAAATGATTATGACTGATGTTTTTTTTTCCTTTCTCAATAGTTTGATAACAACATCGCAGCAGCAATTAAAAACAAAAAGAATAAAATATGTATTTTGGAAATTTATTTTCTTTTTCAAAATTTGGATTAAATTATAGGCTATTTCAATTTGAACATCTTTCTTATTACATAATATATGTTAATAATAAAATATGACAAATTTTACAGACGTTATATTTTATGGTATTTTGAAGTTGTAAATTTTCCCAATTTGGGAATGATTTCGTCCACAACGCGTTGTATTTTCGGAAAAAGAGTTTTAATGTAATTTTAATTCGACTTTTTTTTAACGACTGAACTAACATTTCAGAAATGAAAATAATTTTCTTTCTGTAATTCCTATTTTAGTTAATAGTAGAAATTACATAACAATTCGATTTAATTTTATATAAAATGTAAATGGCTTTTGTCACGCATGTCTATCTCGTTATATCTGTGACAAAATCACATGCACACACATGCACTCACACACGCACACAGAAAAACACACACAGATATCATACTTATTATAAAAACCCAGGTTGTGTGTCTGTACGTTTATATATTGGATCGGATTTCCTACATTTTTCAACCGATTTCAACAAAACTTCACAGGACTACGTAAAATTACCTTGCGGTGGTTCTGACAGCGCCAAAATTGGAAAAACAATTGTTTTTGCAAGAAATCAATTTGAAAACACGATTAAGAGGCATCGCGAGAATGAAAGGGGGACAACTCATATCGAGTTATACTTATTATAAAACCCAGGTTGTTTGTTTGTGTGTGTGTGTGTGTGTGTGTTCGTTTATATATGGGATCGGATTTTCTACATTTTTAAACCGATTTCAACAAAACTTCATTTTTTTTGGCAGGTCGTGTTTCTTATTGTCTTGAACACTTTTTTCTTTATTTTTACATTCAGAATGCTTTAAAAATTCCATTTACAAGACAATTGTTTATAATAAAATTCTATTCAATCGGTAGACTCATAACGATTGAAAACAATGTTTTTGTTTGAGTTTGGGTTTGACCAATTCGTAAAAAAAACAAACAAACAAAAAAACTAATTAAGACATGCGTATCCGTCAACCTTAAACAATAATCTTCGTCAATTTTATTTTTCAGTCTTTATGATGGTCAACACTTGATCTATCTTTTACTGTTAATCCCCGGGCAACGCCGGGCTCTACTATAGTGTATATATATATATATATATATATATATATATATATATATATATATATATATATATGTCTGTATGTGTGTATTTGTGTGAAGTACAATAGTATCTGAAACAAAGGAGGGGATGATGAAACACACTGCTGACACAGTGGAAAATATAAGCCGACGTGAAGAAGCTGAGACTAACAGATGTGGGCGAAACATGTCGTTTAGAAGTTTTTCCACTGTATCTCTCTCTGTCTGTCTCTCAAACATACATACATGAACACATATCTATCTATCTTACATATATAGTATATCTGTCCACTCGTATTAGAGGAAAACCGACTTGTGGGCTGCTAGCCAATCCTTATTGCAGACTCTTGTTTACGTGCATATAATGTTTATTGTTGTGGAGGATCCACCTAATTTGCATAGTGGAGTACCGACCATATAAATATGGTTGGTACCGGGAATCAAGAGATTCAACCAGAGACTCTGCCCGACTGCGACTCAGTCAACACATTCTCCAGGAACGGTCTTACCAGGAATATACAAAAGACTATATGTAAATATTGTGTACACTTTCTTGTTTCAATACATTTTGTTCTAAGTACATTTTGTGTTGCATTATTATTCCATGCATTAGTCAAGTTTCAACATTTATTCAACACCCACAGAGCCAACCTGTGGTTTATACAGCAGGTATGCTGAGCAGACCTTACTTACAGTTTCTGGGAAAGTGTGATCAACAATTTGAACAAAGCCATCACGCTCAAGCCCCCGCCTACGTGTTGTGACTTTGTGCTAGTGCAGCCTTCGACGGCCCCCAACGGTTGTATGGTTTACACTTTCCAAAGTACCACACTCTGGGATTGACCCCTCCATTTCTATAACATCAGAAAGTTTCACATGATGAGATTCGAACTCGGGTCTCAGGCGGTCAGAATTCGAACATTCTAACCACTCATATATATATATATATATATATATATATATATATATAACAGAAAACGAATGACTATTATGCTTGATCATAAGTTTCGTATCGCTGCTTTAATTTCGGAAGACGTCATAGAACCTCATCACGAATTTACGATCTGCGTCAGCTATTCCGCGGCCGTTATCATCTCATAGCAAACTTCTATGTAAACATAACAGGATAACATCTTTGACTGTGAATATCTTGAATTGAACTATTGGACAGTGTTTCTCTTTATGTTCTCCTGAAATTAAAGCAACTATACGAAGCTTAGAACGGCTCATGATCAAAGATAATAGACATTCAATGTCTGATATATATATATATATATATATATATATATATATATATATATATATATATATTTGAATAATGATCTGCTAACTCAATATACTATATATATTATATATATATAATCTAGTCTCTCGTCGATTCTGACGTATGAGAATCAGAAAAACTCATTCAGTTTTTATGCTTGTGCCCTTTGTGACTGTAATCCCGCTAGTGACCTGCATACAAGCCCACGTATTGTGTAACAGCGTGGATCTTGGGACATAGCAACAGGAATATTTGCTGACGCTTTTCGCCGTTGTCTTTCGTCTTTTAGCCGCTCAATACGACTGATTTCAAAATTTCAGTGCATTTTTTGTGCAATGACAGCTGAGAGGTTACTTTTTAGCTTGTTTTTATACCTAAGTCACGGCCTTCCCACCCTCCATTGTTGACGGTCAAGCTTAGGTGCATATAAGTGAAAATTGAAGTCAACACTCAGAGGCGACAGACTGTTTCATGCTGTCTCGCATGAAACAGCTGTCGCCTCTGAGCGTTGATTTCAATGTTTACTTTATATTTATATACGCTCTATCCCCGATATTGATCAATTTTTCCCATAAATATAGCACATTTTAAAACTATATTTTTGCACATACACACACACACACACACACACACATATATATATATATATATATATATATATATATATATATATAAAAATGTAGTTTTAAGGTATGCTATGTTTATGGGTTAAATTGCTCAACATCAGGGATAGAACGTATATAAATATATAAGTGGACATGGAAGTCAACACCCAAAGGCAATAGTCTGTTTCATGATAAACGTAATTGTCAGTCCATGACGATTGAGTTTAGCATGTCCACTTTTAGGTCTCAATACAGAATAGAGCTTTATATTATTTATTATAGAAGATTAAAATAAAAATATGTTCAAAATTGATATACAATCGCTTTCGCATTTCGGCACTAAATTGTGCCTCTTCAGGCGACCGATCACCTGAAGAGGCACGACTTAGTACCGAAACCTATTGTCTAGCTGTTTTTCGTTTGGGGACCTTCTGGCGCGTAGAAAAGTGTCGATGATTCTGCACAAAACCTAGCACAAATAACAAATATCCGATCCAGGTGGATAACATTTAGCATTTTCGAAATTCTATAATTAATCTCAAGAGAGATTTCTCACCTTAATTTTACATGTCGTGTCCCATACATACTTTGAAAGGGTTGTGTTATTTCTAAATTTACACGTTTCCGCTCTCATTTTGTGGTTGTAATATTTTCTTGAAAATTGTCTCTGTCGAACCGATATTATATTGGCCCTAGAGTCGTTCAGATTTCACCATTGCCATATATACCACTTTGTACACCAAACATTTAGAATTGAGGAGATAAAAATCTGGCTTTCTGCAATTACACAGGTTTCCTTCTGTTTTAGACTCAAGTAACAGAATCTTATTATTTTTGCTTTTTACTAGCATCTCGAATTCAGTCATGCAGCTGTAGCCCAGCTTGACATTATTCCTATTCTTATACAGGGAAGATTCCTCAGGGAAACGCTTATTTTTGTTTTCATCGTTAAAATAAACGGTAGCGTAAACCAAATTATATTTTCTTTTTCAATTATTTTTTAGTTTTCATGTCTTCCTTTAACCGTATACGTTAATTCCCACATATGACGCCACCCAACGCCAACGCCTTTTCATAGATTCGTTTCACTTCATTAAATATTGATACCTGCGACAAATTTCTAGACTGTCTATATTGAATCATTTTGGTATTTGTTTTAATACAGTTTTCGGGTGATTGGATAATTAATTCCCATCATACAACTGCGTATTTGGTTTCTAGTATAGCCTTACCACATTTTTATTTAAAAATATTTTATTTTTTCTGTAACTTCACGTTTAGATATTTCATAAAATTAAGGTTTGTTTTCATCTCTAGATTAAAACTCATGTTACTTAATACATTTAAATAACCTTTTTCTCTAAAGTGAAAGTTCATGTTGTCACGCTTTAAAGCATATTAAAAGCAAAAAAAACGTTTTGGGATTATGACAATTCTAGCATATTAATCAAATCAAATGATTTATAAAGATTATATAAAAATTATATTTATTTTATGAATGTACCTATTAAGTTGCAAGGTATCAGCATTCAACCCGCGGATCAGATTCCCAATTGATATACTCAGCTCACTACCAGGGAAATCCTATATTAGAAACTTAAGATCCTTAGTGAAACTGATTCAAAGGGCTCTAATCCTCGTCTTGGAATATCACAATAAAATACATCCGGCAGCAAGTTATCTGATCGAGAGGTTTTTGAGGAGTGTGGAACTAAGTCTTAATTACTGTTGTTCTCAGGTCCACACTAACCTAGGGTAATAGAACCTGTTAGGGTCCCAAATATTGGCAAATAGGGAACCTCTCAAACTGGGGTCAAAACATGAATATAATGTAAAAAATCCAACAATACATTATTGGAAAAAAATTGCCAACTTTCGTAAGAAAATAATACTTCAGCATTAAATGACCCATAAGGAGTTGATATACCATTAAACAAACCGAACCAAACAAACAAACAACCGGCCCCCATCCATAACAATCCGATGGTAAGCTTGGGTGTGTCCAGCCTACGGATGTGACTGACACTTGTTCGAAACCGATTGGTTTCAGAACCCTCCCTGTGAGAACGTACTAACATGCCAATATATCTATCAGATTAAATATTGGTATTCTGTGTACAGAAATTCTTTGAATTAGAGAGTGAAATATGCCAACAGGAAGAAGGCCTGACTATGGGTTCAGCGCTTGGCACCAGTGATAGTGAACATATACTTGGAATATTTCGAGTAAATATCTTTAGAAATGTACCACTAAAACCAACAGCATGTCTGAGACAGCTAGATGAAACCTTCATACTCTTGCTGCACCAAGAAGCTGCACAAATACTGCTGGGCCATATGAACTCAAAAAGACCTTCGGTCCAGTTCACAATAGAAAAATAAAAAAATTAGCTTCCATTCCTGGATGAGAATGGGTGCCATCCTTGAAACCTTCACTGGAAAATACCTCACCGTCCATAGAGTGTGAAGAAAGAGTTCGTTCGAAGACTACAACACCGGACAAAAATCATATATGGCGACCCAGACATATACCGATAAGAAATAAACAGCATTCGGAATAACAGCTTCCCGCTAAACATAACATCAATGTCTATAGGTGGGAACATAAGGGCCAAGGGGGAAGACCACAGTATATTGCCGCGGTCTGTTTCCTTTATGTAAGGTAAACAGACCGGGGCAAAGATGAGGACAATAGTGCGAATATAAATAGTGTAAATAATAATTCCCCATCCCAGAAATTCAGACAGATGCGTGTTACTGATAAATATCATTTTAGTTCGAGCCGTACAATTGTGAAGTCGTAGCATACATGATTAAGCTTACGAAATACCCATGTTAAAATATTTGCAACGACAACTAATACTGTAGGATGGTCAATTCTCACTGACGGAATAGATCAATAGATTATATCGCCGTTTCACACTGGTTAACAAATTAAATTAAATTTTTCAATATAAAGACGCTTATAAAAATTCATCAGGTTAACTGAAATGTATAGGCATTAAGATATTAGATTACGTCATTTAGTATACTCGAAAAAGAAGTAAAAAAATGTTTAGAATTTTTTTATTATGTATCTCTAAAAGTTGAAATGATGGATTCAGTCCTTTTTCTTTGATTCTTCTGAATAGATGAATAGTTCGTATTGGCGTTTCACACTGGTTAACAAGGGTTCTTCGATGACTATTACATCTGCAGTGAGTCTCATTCGGGAACGGTAAGAAGAGCCTACATTTAAGCATTTGTACTTGAATATTCTTTATTTGTGCAATAAATAAATAAAACAGATTATAATTAAAAGTTTCCGATGATGATTTTCAAGCCATTTCTCCGGAAAAAGATTGGCACAAAATAACATTCATTTTACTGATTTTCTCCATTTTCAATTATACTAGACGAAACATCAGCTGATAAAATATCAATAATTTTGAATAATTAATCTAATAATTACTATTAGATTAAATTACATAAATGTATGTGTATATATATATAAGTCTATATATATATATATATATATATATATATATATATATATATAGTAAAGTATAAAATTACACATATACACATATATATATATATATATATATATATATAAATATATATATTTTACTTCATACAGAAATTATATGTAATTATTTTTGCATAATTAATTAAAAATTACATTTCATTTGCATGATTTTAAAACTTCGATCTAACATTTCAAATAAAAAGGGAAAAGGAAGAAAATGAAACTTCTTTATTGATTTCAAATTGAAAATGGTCCTATTCCTGTGTATGGGCGTGTGGTTTGTCTGCTGATAATCACTGAATTTACATCAGATAACGTCCTCTCTCTAGTAAAGAACACATAAAATATGTATAGGAATAACACAAAATTTCAAGGAAAGAGACAGAGATGCTCCCCATAAACAAACACAGCCGAAAAGCAAAATACAAAGAACAACAAAAAAAAAAACAAAAAACACAAGAACAAAAAAACCCAAAATAGCAAAATTAATCAGGAAAAAAGAAAATAGCACAACCCTCTCAATGTACATATCCCAGCACAAAAAGACAGACAAAATCGCAGCAAAAATTACATGGAAAATAAGGAAAAAGGCACCAGAGTACAACTACACCGCAGAACGATGAAACTTTTGTCTAGTAGAGAAAATATTAATAATTAACTTTTCAGAACAAGATAAATTCCTAAATAAAATATCAGAAACAATATCCAGTTAGCCTACCGACAACAATACCAAAACGATTAATTAAATCCTATAAAGTAAATCTGACAAAATTTATTCGAAACACCAACACATGGAACGAAAGGAATATTTGCAAAAATACACAAAACAGATAATGCTCATTATTGAATAGCAAAAAAAAAAAAAAAAAAATGAAATCTACAGGTCATGAACATAAATAACCCTGAAACATTAACATACACACTTCCGATAACCACTCAACCAGTATAAATAAGTAATCTAGCTATCTCTCTTTCTCGCACACACACACACATACACACATTTATATATAAGTGATTTGTACCCGCAGAAATAAAACAGATTTAAACAAAACGGACGTCATGTTACACCTTAGGTACCTTTCGACCAACTACTCAAGCAGTCCATGTTTCGGCCATCGGACAGCATTTGTTCGACAGGCATGCTTGTGCCATCGATTATGAAGACACTTGCTTCTCAGTATTACACAGTGCTCGCTCGGTATATCATCTTCGAGTCCTGGAGGCTGTATTTAAAAAATTTAATTAGCCTAGCCTGTACAGACAGAAGGAGCATTTTGTACGGTCCTTACGCTTGTTGTAGGGTCTGTGAGTGTCTTTTTTCCTTTTTATACTCTTGTGGAACTTGCTATTTTCACCCCGTTGAATTTTAATTATTTGTAATTAAAATTTATCTCTTTTTTCTAATCGCGTTCCAATTTCCCCTCCTCATTCGTTACACTGACTATGTCTTTGTTTTCCAAGTTGCCAACGTATACCTTTGAAAAAGGTTGGTCGAAAGGTACCTAAGATAGAACATGACGTCCGTTTTGTTTCAATCTCTCTCTCTCTCTCTCTCTCTCTATATATATATATATATATATATATAACCAATTTTTTACTGGTAGGGATAAATCCAAGGAGGATATTAATCAAGGGAGAGCTCAATGTAGACTACAGTGAATAATAATAATAATAATAATAATCAAGAAAAAAACTTAAATATTCAATGCGGTTATAATTTATTTCGTTAATATCTCTATATATTCATCTCTTCAGACCAAAAATGGTGACAATACTCCGGACTGATATATTAGATTGACAGGGGGAAGGGAAACCAAGAGAGAAGAGAAAAGAGAAGAAGAGGAAGAAGAACAGTGACGGACGGTCAAGAAAGTGAAATAGAGAGAGTGTATGGAAAGGAAAGAGAAGAAAGAAATAATGAATGAGTTATAGTAAGCTTAAAAAGATTGACCCGGCCAAGATTTTTTCCCTTTGGAACTTTGTACATCGGTTTATACGGCAGATTGATCTATATGGACCTATACTTTAGGCAGAAGAAATTAACCCAGTCACAAATTAGTTGGTTTAATAAAAGCGTCCTTAATACAAATAATAGAAATGACAATAATGATAATAATATCAAACATAATTGAAGGGATTTTAAATACAGATAAATAATAAAAGTAAAATTTGAAAACTGAAAATAAAACTGAGTAAGATGATGTACGAATAATGATACAAAAGATGTAATTTTAGAATGATAAATACTGTATACCTCGACAAGAGCCATGGATGCAATTACATATGAAGAAACACACCTCTCCTCCCTTGCTTTCTCTTCTCCCTGTCAATCTATTATAATACCAGTCCGGGGTATTGACTTCATCCACTAAATGTTTTTGATCTGAAGATTTGAATATATAGATATTCACGAAATAAATTATAACCGAAATGAATATTTATGGTTTTCTTCTTGATTATATATATATATATATATATATATATATATATATATATATATATATATATACATGAACAGGCAAGAGGAAGACTATACTTAGTTTTGGCCGACGCGTATTCTCATCTGAAGGTGATGAATTTTTTTTGAACAAATATAGTTTTGACAGTTACTCAAAACTTTTAAATTTAAGAGAGCTGACAAATTTTCATCAGGTTAAGTGAAAGTTCTAATGTTAGAAACTAAATTACATCATATAGCATCTTCAAAAGGAAATTTTTCAATTTAAAGACGCTCATAAATATTCATCAGGTTAACTGAAATGTATAGGCATTTACATCTTAGATACGTCATTTAGTATACTCGAAAAAGAAAAAATGTTTAGAATTTTTTTATTATATATCTCTAAAAGTTGAAATGATGGATTCTGTCGTTTTTCTTTGATTTTTCAACACATTTTTTCTATTTTTTGCTTTATGAGATTGGGAAAAAACGGAGCGTAATTTGATATTTTGATAATATTGATAGCGGCACCCACAATGATTTTCCTTCTTAGTAAATTACTTTCTCTTTTTTTGAGTGTCACATTTTTAGCTCAAAATTGTGGGCGAATTTATATCTGTGTCTCAGTTGTGCATTTCTTAATATGTTATTTATAAGATCCCTTTGTAACTGTTAATAATAACACATTTAAAAAAAAAAAAAACAAGAAAAAAATTCGACCTGTATTACGTTTATTTTCGTCTCGAAAGTTATCTGAATTTACCTAAACAAGAAAAATAATATCCTTTCCTGATGATGATAATAAGAATTATCGAAAGTACTAGCATATTTACGGAACATACTAAACTTCTAATCCATTTTACAATTTTTTATAACAATGATTGCGTCATTCAACGAGTGGTTAGTAGGTTAATTTTATTAAATCTGTTAGCGAAGTGAATTCGCCATTAATTATATTAACTTTACTGATTTATTCTTTGTATGACTACTTCTTTAATATATATATATATATATATATATATATATATATATATATATATATATATATATATATATATATATATAATGAAGGAACACCAAAAATGGTCGGTTTCATAGGTTTATTTCCGGTATTTTTCGTCTCTGAGAGTATATATTTTTCACATTTTTTTTTATATGTCTATGTCTTTAATCATTCTTGATCTGCTGAATCTCTTGTTTTTTAGGGTTAAATTTCCAATTCATAGCAATAAAATATATCTGCAAGAATAGCCAACAAAACGCCTCATTTATATTTTCCGACCAACGGACAGCATAACGCCATTTATACCCGAATTACGTATCATTCCATTCATACATTTTGTTCCGGAAGTCAACGTGAAACGAATTCGTTAACCTTATCCGTTTGCTAATGTGTAGCAGGAACAGAGATAAAGAGAATTAGTCTTAATAGAACGAGGAAAAAAAAACTCATTGCTTAGATTGCTTGGCAATTGCTTGTAAAAAAATATAAAGAAAGAATAATTGCTGCAAATTTGTTCGAGTGTTTTCTTGCTTTGATTTGTGTTATGCTGTGAATACCGCTTAATGACATTACGTTTATATTGACTGCAAGATGGCGGACACCGATTTGGGCCTTGTGCCAGCAAAGAAAAGATAACTGATCAAATACTATTCAAATGTTCCTGGTATTTTAATGTGATTAAAAACAAAAGGAAAAAAAAAAACAACGTATCGGCATAAACACCTGTATGGTTCGTAACAAGAACATAGTAATCAAAGCCAAATGTTGTTAAATACAGGTGCACATGGACAAATCAGTTCATCAGTAAATAATTTGGGCTCTTGTAGTCAACACACACACACACACACATATATATATATATATATATATATATTAAATATATATATATATTGAGCACTTTATCTCATAAATATAGCACACCTTTTAAACTATATTTCTTCATACATATATATATGTATATATATATATATATGACCATGGAATATTAGTGTTTAAGCCTTTTTATTATACCCTTACTCTGTCCGGGACATTGAGTTCTACCTGGATTCTATCCTCTTGGAATTTTTATTCAAAAATATACATGTATGTGTATGCACCTATGTATATATATTTTGCATGTGTGTGTATATTTACCACTATATATATATATATATATATATATATATATATATATATATATATATATATATATATATAAACCTAGTGAGCCAGGATCTACCTACCAAGGTTTCTTTCACCTAACGAATCTTCAGGGTATAACTGACTAAAAAGGTTATGTCAAAGCCATATATTTATAGATAAAAACAACCACTATTGACTAAAATTAGCATAAAAACATAAAAAGATAAAAATATAAAATTAGCATAAAAGAAAAAAAAAGCACATTTTTTTTATTCCAGTGACCAGGCTTTCTTGTGTCTACATCCGTTGAGGATTTCCGATTTCTGGTTAAGTAACATGTCGGGGTTACTAAAAGTAGCTATGTCTAGTTTTTCTTCCATGCATCGGAGACAATAGCTATTATCAGCTTTATATTTGTAACATTTCTTTATTATCTCCCCTTTTAAAATAGAGGCGGCTTCTTTTTTGAAGAGTTAGTGTTAGATAGACTAGATCTATGTCTGTAAATCTCATGTTTGAAACGGCTTATCTAGTTATCATATCTTTTTTTAAAAGGTCCATGAGTTGAGCCAACATAGATTTTTTTTATCACCCCGACCATTGCAAGGTGTATTTTTATATATTTCTACTTTATATACTACGTATTCTTGCTCACATTTGCCCTTAATAATAATAATAATCCTCTCTCTCTCTCTCTCTCTCTATATATATATATATATATATATATATATATATATATGTGTGTGTGTGTGTGTATGTCTGAACTTTTAAATCTCACACTTCCTAAATTTATCTTCCTAAATATCATGCTATAGAGATCGAATACTGACCTTTAGTTGGAACTTTATAGAAAGTCTACCAACAAAGAAGACCTTTTAATTTCAATTTTCGCCAGTTAGTAATTTTGGCTCTTTCAGTCAACACACACACACACACACACACACACACACACACACACACACACACACACACACATATATATATATATATATATATATATATTTAATATAGTCTTATGTGCTATAACAGTGAAATGAATAATATTATATCATTTTAAATGTATAGTGCATACATAAATACCGAAATAATGATATATATAGTACATACATAATATAATAAATATATAGTACATACATAAATACCGAAATAATGATATATATAGTACATACATAATATAATAAATATATAGTACATACATAAATACCGAAATAATGTTATATATAGTACATACAAAATATAATAAATATATAGTACATAAGTACCGAAATAAATAATGTATATTTATGAGCCTAATCAAATTTAAGAAAATTGAAAAATTAACATTTATACTTCTTTTTATAAATAATTGTGGCAAAATAAAATCCTTATGTTTTATTTAGTAATGTCCATCAAAGGCCAATTACCCGTCTACTCCAGTGAGCGAAATAAAGGGTTCAATTCGACATTCCAAACATCTGAAGAAGGTCGGAGCGTACAACGGCCGAAACGTTGTAATAAATATGGCGACAAAGATGAGGACAATAGTCCGATAAATGTAAATAGTGTACATAATACCTCATCTCAGAAATATAGACATATCTAAAAAAACACTAAATTAATCGACTTTTTTCCGGGTTTTCAGATAAGACGTTTAGCCATCTTGGCACCATTTGTCGTAATCACTGAAAAAAACCTTTGTATAATTCAACTTAAAAGAGAACAGGTTAAAATCTTTCTATGCCAACCCTACTATCTTCCCAAATGAACAATGGTGAGAGGGAAAAGATCATTTATGCCTTCAGTAATCGTATCAAAATTCAAACTCTGGCTTCCATTTTCAAAATACATTCAAGAGCCATCAAGAGAACGGTGAATAAGTTTTAAAAAGAGGGAACAGTGGAGAGGAAAACTGGATCAGGAGGTCAGAATAGGGAGAGGGGTCATCATTTCAACTTAGAGCTAAAGAGATCAATTAGAAAGGATTAAACTCAATCCATAATATGTTTGGCACGTGAGAAAGGAGTTTCAACTATGACAGAACAAAGAGCAGTGAAAAAAAGAGTTTAAAATGAAATCGTACATGAAACCTGTGAGCCACATTGTTATTCCAGGAAAGAAAGTTAGAAGGTTATAGAGGGCGAAGATCATCTTGAATAAATTTGAAAATGATCCTGGAATATATATATATATATATGAACTTTATTTAAAACGTTCATGGTCCTTAGCTATGATTAATTAAAGATGAACATATTATTTTCGTTTATGCTCAATTTTATCACGATTCTTCAGTTAAGCGTGAAGCGTAATTATACATACTTATTGCTCAAAGTAAATTCAAAAACGTCGGAGATTTCCAGTAAGATATCTTTAATCGTTTCTAAGATACAAAGGTTCAAATTTTAATCTAACAATTTTGGTGTTACACGATTTGAACAATTTTGCTGTTACAATATATATATATATATATATATATATATATATATATATATAGTCATCCACAGACAGACTATTTCGCTGTATCACAGCTCTTCAGTGTGGCTAGACGTCCGGTTGCCTCTAGCGAGGGTCGAAACCCGGCTGAACTGACGTCAGTTGGAGATTCTATAACTAAGCCGTCGGCGCACAGCAGAGACGAAGGTGAATTTTAGCGTATTTATATTTAGATAAACACACACAGAGAAAGAGAGAGTCACCATAAATTGATTTTTAATATGTTTGCTTTTATCTATCTATCTATCTATCTATCACACTCTTTTGATCTATCTATCTATCTATCTATCTATCTATCTATCACACTCTTTTGATCTATCTATCTATCACACTCTTTTGATCTATCTATCTATCTATCTATCTATCTATCACACTCTTTTGATCTATCTAACTATCACACTCTTTTGATATATCTATCTATCTATCTATCTATCTATCTATCACACTCTTTTGATCTATCTATCTATCACACTCTTTTGATCTATCTATCTATCTATCTATCACACTCTTTTGATCTATCTATCACACTCTTTTGATCTATCTATCTATCTATCTATCTATCTATCTATCACACTCTTTTGATCTATCTATCACACTCTTTTGATCTATCTATCTATCTATCTATCTATCTATCACACTCTTTTGATCTATCTATCTATCTATCACACTCTTTTGATCTATCTATCTATCTATCTATCTATCTATCTATCACACTCTTTTGATCTATCTATCACACTCTTTTGATCTATCTATCTATCTATCTATCACACTCTTTTGATCTATCTATCACACTCTTTTGATCTATCTATCTATCTATCTATCTATCACACTCTTTTGATCTATCTATCACACTTTTGATCTATCTATCTATCTATCTATCTATCTATCTATCACACTCTTTTGATCTATCTATCACACTCTTTTTCTATCTATCTATCTATCTCTATCACACTCTTTCTATCTATCTATCTATCTATCTATCTATCTATCTATCTATCTATCTATCATCTCTTTTTGATCTATCTATCTATCTATCTATCTATCTATCTCTATCACACTCTTTTCTTCATCTATCTATCTATCTATCTATCTATCTATCTATCTATCACACTTTTTGATCTATCTATCTATCTATCTCTATCTATCACACTCTTTTGATCTATCTATCTATCACACTCTTTTGATCTATCTATCTATCTATCTATCTATCTATCTTTCACACTATCTTTTGATCTATCTCTATCATCTATCATCACACTCTTTTGATCTCTATTCATATCTATCTAACTCTTTTGATATATCTATCTATCTATATATCTATCTATCTATCTATCTATCTATCTATCACACTCTTTTTGATCTATCTATCTATCTATCACACTCTTTTGATCTATCTATCATCTATCTATCTATCTATCACACTCTTTTGATCTATCTATCATCACCTCTTTTGATCTATCTATCTATCTATCTATCTCATCAAATCTCTTTCTTTTGATCTATCTATCATCACTCTTTTGATCTATCTATCTATCTATCTATCATCACACTTTTTGATCTATCTATCTATCTTTTCTTATCACACTCTTTTGATCTATCTATCTATCTATCTATCACACTCTTTTTGATCTATCTATCTATCTATCACACTCTTTTTGATCTATCTATCTATCTATCTATCTATCTATCACACTCTTTTGATCTATCTATCACACTCTTTTAATCTATCTATCTATCTATCTATCTATCTATCACACTTTTGATCTATCTATCTATCTATCTATCTATCTATCTATCTCTTTTGATCTATCTCTATCACACTCTTTTTCATCTATCTATCTATCACATCTCTTTTGATCTATCTATCTATCTATCTATCTATCTATTCTTATCTATCATCACACTCTTTTGATCTATCTATCTCTATCACACTTTTTTCTATCTATCTCTATCTATCTATCTATCTATCTCATCTTTTGATCTATCTTTTGATCTATCTATCTATCACACTCTTTTCTATCTATCTATCTATCTATCTATCTATCATCACTCTTTTGATCTATCTCTATCTATCTATCACTCTTTTGATCTATCTATCTATCTATCTATCTATCTA